>SWDC01000026.1:0-145852 GCA_004919715.1 Linderniella brevidens
AGTCGGAGGGAGGAGCGTGTCTTGCTTTGGGAGGAGCTTGTCGTGACCTCTGCAGACCGAGTTGGTGTGTCCTTGGCTCGTCTCGGGGATTTCAACGCCATTGCTGACCTTTCTGAGGCCAAAGGGGGATCCCCCTCTCTTCAGGATGTGACCGATCTTCGTGACTGCCTTATCCAGGCTGACCTGACCAATTTGGATCGTCGGGCCCCTTCTTTACGTGGCACAATCAGCAGCGGCTGAGGCGGGCATCTGGAGACGGATGACCGCATTGTGGGCAATCCGTCGTGGTTTCTCTCTCTCCCGGATCTTCACTACCAGGCTGCCCTCCCTGCTACCCTCCGATCACTCTCCTCTTGTGCTCTCGGTTGCCAGGACGGGACGTCGGAATGCCCATTTCAGGTTCGATAACTTCCGAAGGACCCGTGCCTTCTTGGGGTTGTGGAGCAGGTTTGGGCCTCCCCGCCTCAGGGTTTCCCATGTATTCGCTTGTTCGCCGTCTGAAGTCACTTAAGCCGTCTTAAGGAGCTTCGGGTGCTAAGGGCGATTTGAGTCGGAACGTGTTGGAGGCTAGGGAGTTTCTGGATCTCAGCCAATCTTTCACTTCACGGCTCGTTACCCTGACGAGCCTCTCTTCACGAGTTCGAACGTATCTGCCGAATGCTCTTCTCTCGTGCTGTGGAGATGGAGCACTCTTACCTTGCCCAGCGAGCCAAGTTAGCCTGGCTCAAGGATGGCGATCAATGCTCCTCCTTCTTTTTAAGAAGGTGGCGATCCGTCGTTGCGGCAATCGTATTCTCTCTCTTGAGAATGCGGATGGCCAGTTGATTGAGGGTCTGGCCCTATTCGTGACGAGCTGATTCGCTTCTAACCTGGATCTTCTGGGCCAGTGTGGTAGATCTGCTCCTGTGTGTGCTGCGGACGTGGAGAGCTTCATCACGCATACTTTGTCTCGGGATCATGCGGATGGGATGATCTCGAGAGTTTCAGACGTGAGATTCGCGATGTTATTTTCGCTATGGATGACGAAAAGGCCCCTGGCCCTGATGGCATACGGCTGCCTTCTTCAAGGCGACGTTGGGGAATCCTGGGTGCTGATGTCACTCGTGCTGTTGAGGACTTCTTCTCGGACGGGTCAATCTTCTTCGGGGCGTGTCAACAGTACTCTCATCAGCCTCATCCCTAAGGGGGCTCTTCTAGACGTGCTTCCGACTTTAGGCCAATCTCTTGCTGCAATGTCCTGTATAAGGTCATTGCAAAGATTTTGGCCAATCGGCTCAGATCTGCCCTTCCTGGCCTCGTCCATCCGGTTCAAACGGCTTTCATCCCCAGCCATCGGCATACGCAGCACGATAACATTCTGTTAGCTCAAGAGATTTGCAGGGGCTATCAGAACCAGAGTCTCCCGCCCCGTTCTGCCATCAAGGTCGACCTTGCGAAGGCATTTGATAAGGTGGATTGGAGCTTTGTTATCGCTACCCTTCAGGCCATTCGGTTCCACCCTCTCTTCATCCATTGGATCAAGGAATGCATCACTTCTACTGCTTTCTCTCGTTTGCATCAACGGAGCCCGGAAGGTTTTTGTTGCGGGTAAGCGGGCCTCCGCCAAGGCGACCCCCTCTCTCCTTACCTGTTCGTTCTGGTCATGGAGGTGCTCTATGGGATTCTTTTATCCGCATCCAGTCTCTCCCGGATTCCGTTACCATTGGAGATGTGATACGAGTAAGCTGGCCATGCTGTCTTTTGCTGACGATCTGCTACTTTCTGTCACGCGGATGCCTGCTCTGTTCGGACCCTCCGTGATGCTCTTGATACCTTCGGCTCTTGTCGGGTCTCCTCCCTCCCGAACCGCTAAAAGTGAGATGTTTCTTCCAAAAGGGCTGAGCCTCTTTCGGGACAGCTTCTGAGTATCATGGGCTTCTCCCGTGCCAGCTCCCTGTCCGCTACCTTGGAGTTCCTTTGATCCACTCCCGTCTCAGACTGGAGGACTGCACCCCTCGCTCAGTCTGTGGATAGACGGCTTGGATCCTGGCTGAACCGTTCCCTCTCGTATGCCGGTCGCTTGCAGCTCATTAAGTCTGTCCTCTCTGCCATACAGGTCTATTGGGCTGGGGTCTTCCTCCTCCCGAAAGGAGTGATCAAGGCCTTGGAGTCTCGCTTTCGAAGTTTTTTGTGGGATGGATCTCCGGCTAAGGTGGCTTGGGGATGACGTCTGCAAGCCTGGAAGAAGGAGGTCTTTGGCGTTCGATCTCTCTTATCGACAATCAGGCTCTCCTCTGCCATCACCTCTGTAACATTGTCTCTCGTGACCCTGACTCGATTGGGTCCAGTGGCTTTATGCCACTCAACTCAGGGATCGCTCTTTCTGGGATGTTCAGCCCAACTCCTCGGACGCTTGGAGCTGGCGTAAACCGCTCCACCTCAGAGGTACCTTCCTTCCCTTTCTCCTTTCGTATTGGAAATGGGAACTCTCTTTGGCTCTGAAGGACCCTTGGCTGTCTGATACCCCTCTCATTGAGAGATTCCCGAGGGGGCCTTTGGTTATGGGTCTCCTTTGGATTCCCGGCTCTCTGCTGTTTGACGAATGGATGGACCTGGCCTGGCCCAACAGTCGGTGGAGTTTCTCTGCTTCAGCCCCTTCTTCCGGCTGTGGACCCCTCTGCTGCTGACTCCATTTGTTGGAAGGTGGCTGGCTTCGATTGGGAAGTTCTCTGTTAGGAGTGCTCGAGGCTATCCGGACCCACTCTCCGAGGATTGCTTGGACTTCTCTGTTTGGGGGCCCTTTTCGGGTCCCTAGACATGAATTCCTTCTGTGGCTTGCTATTCGTGAAAGATTGGCGACTAGGGACCGTGCTTGGGTGATGGTTGTTCGGGTTCGGATGCTTGCTCTCTTTGTGAGTCGCAGAGCACGGAGACGGTCCGTCACCTCTTCTTTCGAGTGCTCTTTCTCCAGGAGATGCATTCTCTTACTGAGAAGGAAGACCCATTGGAGGTTGGCCGCATCGGGATTGGATTCACGGGATCGAGTGGGCCGTGCTCGTTGGCGGAGTCATCATCTCCATAATGAGATCTCTCGTCATCTTCTCGCCTCTCTGGTCTACCATATCTGGCAAGAGAGGAATAGGCGTTGGCGGGATCAGACTCGTGCTCCCCGGAGCGATTGTGAGTATGGTCTTAGAGATCGCGTGCTTGAGGTTGAGCCAGGCTCCCTCCCGCTTCATTCTGCAAGCGGCCTCGCTCAGGAACCTTTGGCGCATTGCATGGTAGTCTGCTTTTGTTTGTTTTGTGGCTTTGTTTTGTTTTGAGGCTTTGCTTGGCTTTGTCGGCTGCTGTTGTCGATTGTTTTGCCTCGTTTGTTTGCTTCCGGTAGCTTGTTACCGGTTTTCTGCGGCATGGGATTTCCCTTGGGCGCTTTTCTGTTTTCATTCAGTTTTATTTACGGGAAATTTTACCAAAAAAAAAAAAAGTCACTTAAGCCCCGTCTTAAGGAGCTTCGGCGTGCTAAGGGCGATTTGAGTAGGAACGTGTTGGAGGCTAGGGAGTTTCTGGATCTCAGCCAATCTTTCACGGCTCGTTACCCTGACGAGCCTCTCTCTTTCACGAGTTCGAACGTATCTGCCGAATGCTCTTCTCTCGTGCTGTGGAGATGGAGCACTCTTACCTTGCCCCGAGCCAAGTTAGCCTGGCTCAAGGATGGCGATCAATGCTCCTCCTTCTTTTTTAAGAAGGTGGCGATCGTCGTTGTGGCAATCGTATTCTCTCTCTTGAGAATGCGGATGGCCAGTTGATTGAGGGGTCTGGCCCTATTCGTACGAGCTGATTCGCTTCTACCAGGATCTTCTGGGCCAGTGTGGTAGATCTGCTCCTGTGTGTCTGCGGACGTGGAGAGCTTCATCACGCAACTTGTCTCGGGATCATGCGGATGGGATGATCTCGAGAGTTTCAGACGTGGAGATTCGCGATGTTATTTTCGCTATGGATGACGAAAAGGCCCCTGGCCCTGATGGCTATACGGCTGCCTTCTTCAAGGCGACGTGGGGAATCCTGGGTGCTGATGTCACTCGTGCTGTTGAGGACTTCTTCGGACGGGTCATCTTCTTCGGGGCGTCAACAGTACTCATCAGCCTCATCCCTAAGGGGGCTTCTTCTAGACGTGCTTCCAACTTTAGGCCAATCTCTTGCTGCAATGTCCTGTATAAGGTCATTGCAAAGATTTTGGCCAATCGGCTCAGATCTGCCCTTCCTGGCCTCGTCCATCCGGTTCAAACGGCTTTCATCCCGGGCAGACGCATCAGCGATACCATTCTGTTAGCTCAAGAGATTTGCAGGGGTTACCAGAACCAGAGTCTCCCGCCCCGTTCTGCCATCAAGGTCGACCTTGCGAAGGCATTTGATAAGGTGGATTGGAGCTTTGTTATCGCTACTCTTCAGGCCATGCGGTTCCACCCTCTCTTCATCCATTGGATCAAGGAATGCTCACTTCTACTGCTTTCTCCGTTTGCATCAACGGAGCGCCGGAAGGTTTTTTTGCGGGTAAGCGGGGCCTCCGCCAAGGCGACCCCCTCTCTCCTTACCTGTTCGTTCTGGTCATGGAGGTGCTCTATGGGATTCTTTTATCCCGCATCCAGTCTTCTCCCGGATTCCGTTACCATTGGAGATGTGATACGAGTAAGCTGGCCATGCTGTCTTTTGCTGACGATCTGCTGCTTTTCTGTCACGCGGATGCCTGCTCTGTTCGAACCCTCCGTGATGCTCTTGATACCTTCGGCTCTTTGTCGGGTCTCCTCCCTAACCCGGCTAAAAGTGTCTTTGGCGCATTGCATGGTAGTCTGCTTTTGTTTGTTTTGTGGCTTTGTTTTGTTTTGAGGCTTTGCTTGGCTTTGTCGGCTGCTGTTGTCGATTGTTTTGCCTCGTTTTTTGCTTCCGGTAGCTTGTTACCGGTTTTCTGCGGCATGGGATTTCCCTTGGGCGCTTTTCTGTTTTCATTCAGTTTTATTTACGGGAAATTTTACAAAAAAAAAAAACAAGGCATTGAAGTTGTTCAACAAGGCATTCGACTTGTTCAACAATGGATTCGACTTGTTCAATAAGGCATTCTACTTGGTCAACAAGGCATGACTGTTTAACAAGGCATTCGACTTGTTCAACAAGGCATTCTACTTGATTAACAAGGCATGACTTGGACAACTAGACATTTGACTTGTTGAAGAAGGTATTCTACTTGGTCATTAAGGCATGACTGTTTAACAAGGCATTCGACTTAGTTAACAAGGCATTGAAGTTGTTCAACAAGGCATGCGACTTGATAAACAAGGCATTCGACTTGTTCCACAAGGCTTTCTACTTGTTCGACTTGATCAACAAGGCATTCGACTTGTTCAACAACGCATTCTACTTGGTATACAAGGCAAGACTTGGTCAACAAGGCATTAAACTTGGTCAACAAGGCATTCGACTTGCTAAACAAGGTATCCGACTTGGTCAACGTGGCAATTGAGTAGTTCGACAAGGCCTTCTACTTGTTCAAAAGGGCATTTGACTTGATCAACAATGCATTCGACTTGGTCAACAAGGCATTCGACTTGGTCAACAAGGCATTCTACTTCGTCAAAAAAGAATGACTTGGTCAATAAGGCATTCGACTTGTTCAACAAGGCATTCTACTGGTTCAACAAGGCATCATATGGTCAACAAGGCATCCGACTTTGTCAACAAAGTATTCGACATAGTTAACAAGGCATTGAAGTTGTTCAACAAGGCATTCGACTTGTTCAACAAGGGATTCGACTTGTTCAGTAAGGCATTCTACTTGTTCGACTTGGTGAAGAAGGTATTCGATTTGTTCAACAAGGCATCCTACTTGGTTCACTCGGCGTTGAAGTTGTTCAACAAGGCATTCGACTAGTTCAACAAGGCATTCTACTTGATTAACAAGGCATGACTTGGACAACAAGGCATTCGACTTGTTGAAGAAGGCATTCTACTTGGTCAACGAGGCATGACTGTTTAACACGGCATTCGAGCTGTTCAACAAGGCATTCGACTTGTTCAACAACAAGGCCTTGGAGTCTCGCTTTCGAAGTTTTTTGTGGGATGGATCTCCGGCTAAGGTGGCTTGGGATGACGTCTGCAAGCCTGTGGAAGAAGGAGGTCTTGGCGTTCGATCTCTCTTGATCGACAATCAGGCTCTCCTCTTCCATCACCTCTGGAACATTGTCTCTCGTGACCCTGACTCGATTTGGGTCCAGTGGCTTTATGCCACTAAACTCAGGGATCGCTCTTTCTGGGATGTTCAGCCCAACTCCTCGGACGCTTGGAGCTGGCGTAAACTGCTCCACCTCAGAGGTACCTTCCGTTCCCTTTTCTCCTTTCGTATTGGAAATGGGAACTCTCTTTGGCTCTGGAAGGACCCTTGGCTGTCTGATACCCCTCTCATTGAGAGATTCCCGAGGGGCCTTTGGTTATGGGTCTCCCTTTGGATTCCCGGCTCTCTGCTGTTGTGACGAATGCTGGATGGACCTGGCCTGCCCAACAGTCGGTGGAGTTTCTTCTGCTTCAGCCCCTTCTTCCGGCTGTGGACCCCTCTGCTGCTGACTCCATTTGTTGGAAGGTGGCTCCGGATGGGAAGTTCTCTGTTAGGAGTGCTCGTGAGGCTATCCGGACCCACTCTCCGAGGATTGCTTGGACTTCTCTGTTTGGGGGCCCTTTTCGGGTCCCTAGACATGAATTCCTTCTGTGGCTTGCTATTCGTGAAAGATTGGCGACTAGGGACCGTGCTTGGGTGATGGTTCGTTCGGGTTCGGATGCTTGCTCTCTTTGTGAGTCGCAGAGCACGGAGACGGTCCGTCACCTCTTCTTCGAGTGCTCTTTCTCCAGGAGATGCATTCTCTTACTGAGAAGGAAGACCCATTGGAGGTGGCCGCATCGGGATTGGATTCACGGGATCGAGTGGGCCGCTGCTCGTTGGCGGAGTCATCATCTCCATAATGAGATCTCTCGTCATCTTCTCGCCTCTCTGATCTACCATATCTGGCAAGAGAGGAATAGGCGTTGGCGGGATCAGACTCGTTGCTCCCCGGAGCGAATTGTGAGTATGGTCTTGAGATCGCGTGCTTCAGGTTGAGCCAGGCTCCCTCCCGCTTCATTCTACAAGCGGCCTCGCTCAGGAACCTTTGGCGCATTGCATGGTAGTCTGCTTTTGTTTATTTTGTGGCTTTGTTTTGTTTTGAGGCTTTGCTTGGCTTTGTCGGCTGCTGTTGTCGATTGTTTTGCCTCGTTTGTTTGCTTCCGGTAGCTTGTTACCGGTTTTCTGCGGCATGGGATTTCCCTTGGGCGCTTTTCTGTTTTCATTCTTTACGGGAAATTTTACCAAAAAAAAAACAACGCATTCTACTTGGTATACAAGGCAAGACTTGGTAAACAAGGCATTAAACTTGGTCAACAAGGCATTCGACTTGCTAAACAAGGTATCCGACTTGGTCAACGTAGCAATTGAGTAGTTCGACAAGGCCTTCTACTTGTTCAAAAGGGCATTTGACTTGATCAACAATGCATTCGACTTGGTCAACAAGGCATTCGACTTGGTCAACAAGGCATTCTACTTCGTCAAAAAAGCATGACTTGGTCAATAAGGCATTCGACTTGTTCAACAAGGCATTCTACTGGTTCAACAAGGCATCATATGGTCAACAAGGCATCCGACTTTGTCAACAAAGTATTCGACATAGTTAACAAGGCATTGAAGTTGTTCAACAAGGGATTCGACTTGTTCAATAAGGCATTCTACTTGTTCGACTTGGTGAAGAAGGTATTCGATTTGTTCAACAAGGTATCCTACTTGGTTCACCAGGCGTTGAAGTTGTTCAACAAGGCATTCGACTAGTTCAACAAGGCATTCTACTTGATTAACAAGGCATGACTTGGACAACAAGGCATTCGACTTGTTGAAGAAGGCATTCTACTTGGTCAACAAGGCATGACTGTTTAACACGGCATTCGACCTGTTCAACAAGGCATTCGACTTGTTCAACAATGCATTCGACTTGTTCAATAAGGCATTCTACTTGTACGACTTGGTGAACAAGGCCTTCGGGGTGCGATCATACTAGCACTAATGCACTGGATCCCATCAGAACTCCGAAGTTAAGCGTGCTTGGGCGAGATTAGTACTAGGATGGGGGTGACCCCCTGGTAAGTCCTCGTATTGCACCCCCTTATTTTGGTAGATGTATGAACGTTATTTATGGTAGTTTGTTTGGTGGATAGAGATTATTCTACTTGATTAACAAGGCATGACTTGGACAACTAGGCATTTGACTTCTTGAAGAAGGTATTCTACTTGGTCAACAACGCATGACTGTTTAACAAGGCATTCGACTTGTTCAACAATGCATTCGACTTTGTCCACACGGCATTCGACATAGTTAACAAGGCATTGAAGTTGTTCAACAAGGCATTCCACTTGTTAAACAAGGCATTCGACTTGTTCAACAACGCTTTCTACTTGTTCGACTTGGTCAACAAGGCATTTGACTTGTTCAACAACGCATTCTACTTGGTATACAAGGCAAGACTTGGTCAAGAAGGCATTCAACTTGCTAAACATGGCATTCGACTTGGTCAGCGAGGCAAGTGAGTTGTTCGACGAGGCCTTCTAGTTGCTTTAAAGGGCATTTGACTTGATCAACAATGCATTCGACTTGGTCAACAAGGCATTCGACTTGGTCAACAAGGCATTCTACTTCGTCAACAAAGCATGACTTGGTCAATATGGCATTCGACTTGTTCAACAAGGCATTCTACTGGTTCAACAAGGCATCATATGGTCAACAAGGCATCCGACTTTGTCAACATGGCATTCAACATAGTTAACAAGGCATTGAAGTTATTCAACAAGGCATTCAACTTGTTCAACAAGGCATACGACTTGTTCAACAAGGCTTTCTATGTTTTCGACTTGGTCAACAAGGCATTCTACTGGTTCAACAAAGCATGACTTGGCCTACAAGGCATTGGACTTGTTTAAAAAGGCATTATACTTGGTCAACAAAGCATGACTGTTCAACAAGGCATCCGACTTGTTCAACAAGGCATTCGAGTTGTTCAACAAGGCATTCGACATAGTTGACAAGGCATTGAAGTTGTTCAATAAGGCATTCAACTTGTTAAACAAGGCATTTGACTTGTTCAACAAGGGTTTCTACCTTTTCGACTTGGACAACAAGGCATTCGACTTGTTCAACAACGCATTCTACTTGGTATACAAGGCAAGACTTGGTCCACAAAGCATTCTACTTGGTGAACAAGGCATTCGACTTGCTAAACAAGGCATCCGACTTGGTCAACAAGGCATTTAAGTTGTTCGACGAGGCCTTCTACTTGTTCAAAAGGGCAGTCGACTTGGTCAACAAGGCATTTGACTTGATCAACAATGCATTCGACTTCGTCAACAAAGCTTGACTTGGTCAATATGGCATTCGACTTGTTCAACAAGGCATTCTACTGGTTCAACAAGGCATCTTATGGTCAACAAGGCATCCGACTTTGTCAACAAGGTATTCGACATAGTTAACAAGGCATTGAAGTTGTTCAACAAGGCATTCGACTTGTTCAACAAGGGATTCGACTTGTTCAATAAGGCATTCGACTTGTTCGACTTGGTGAAGAAGGTATTCGATTTGTTCAACAAGGCATCCTACTTGGTTCACCAGGCGTTTAAGTTGTTCAACGAGGCATTCGACTAGTTCAACAAGGCCTTCTACTTGATTAACAAGGCATGACTTGGACAACAAGGCATTCGACTTGGTGAAGAAGGCATTCTACTTGGTCAACAAGGCATGACTGTTTAACAGGGCATTCGACGTGTTCAACAAGGCATTCGACTTTGTCAACACGGCATTCGACATAGTTAACAAGGCATTTGACTTGATCAACAATGCATTCGACTTCGTCAACAAAGCTTGACTTGGTCAATATGGCATTCGACTTGTTCAACAAGGCATTCTACTGGTTCAACAAGGCATCTTATGGTCAACAAGGCATCCGACTTTGTCAACAAGGTATTCGACATAGTTAACAAGGCATTGAAGTTGTTCAACAAGGCATTCGACTTGTTCAACAATGCATTCGACTTGGTCAACAAGGCATTCGACTTGTTCAACAACGCATTCCACCTGGTATACAAGGCAAGACATTGTCCACAAGGCATTCTACATTGTGAACAAGGCATTCGACTTGCTAAACAAGGCATCCGACTTGGTCAACAAGGCATTTGAGTTGTTCGACGAGGCCTTCTACTTGTTCAAAAGGGCAGTCGACTTGGTTAACAAGGCATTTGACTTGATCAACAATCCATTCGACTTGGTCAACAAGGCATTCGACTTGGTCAACAAGGCATTCTACTTCGTCAACAAAGCATGACTTGGTCAATAAGGAATTCGACTTGTTCAACAAGGCATTCTACTAGTTCAATAAGGCATCATATGGTCAACAAGGCATCCGACTTTGTCAACACAGCATTCGACATAGTTACCAAGGCATTAAAGTTGTTCAACAAGGCATTCAACTTGTTCAACAAGGCATACGACTTGTTCAACAAGGCTTTCTATCTTTTCGACTTGGTCAACAAGGCATTCGACTTGGTCAACAAGGCATTCTACTGGTTCAACAAGGCATTCCACTGGTTCAACAAAGCATGACTTGGCCTACAAGGCATTGGACTTGTTTAAAAAGGCATTCTACTTGGTCAACAAAGCATGACTGTTCAACAAGGCATCCGACTTGTTCAACAAGGCATTCGAGTTGTTCAACAAGGCATTCGACATAGTTGACAAGGCATTGAAGTTGTTCAATAAGGCATTCAACTTGTTAAACAAGGCATTTGACTTGTTCAACAAGGCTTTCTACCTTTTCGACTTGGACAACAAGGCATTCGACTTGTTCAACAACGCATTCTACTTGGTATACAAGGCAAGACTTGGTCCACAAAGCATTCTACTTGGTGAACAAGGCATTCGACTTGCTAAACAAGGCATCCGACTTGGTCAACGAGGCATTTGAGTTGTTCGACGAGGCCTTCTACTTGTTCAAAAGCGCAGTCGACTTGGTCAACAAGGCATTTGACTTGATCAACAATGCATTCGACTTCGTCAACAAAGCATGACTTGGTCAATATGGCATTCGACTTGTTCAACAAGGCATTCTACTGGTTCAACAAGGCATCATATGGTCAACAAGGCATCCGACTTTGTCAACAAGGTATTCGACATAGTTAACAAGGCATTGAAGTTGTTCAACAAGGCATTCAACTTGTTCAACAAGGCATACGACTTGTTCAACAAGGCTTTCTATCTTTTCGACTTGGTCAACAAGGCATTCGACTTGGTCAACAAGGCATTCTACTTCGTCAACAAAGCATGACTTGGTCAATAAGGCATTCGACTTGTTCAACAAGGCATTCTACTAGTTCAACAAGGCATCATATGGTCAACAAGGCATCCGACTTGGTCAACAATGTATTCGACATAGTTAACAAGGCATTGAAGTTGTTCAACAAGGCATTCAACTTGTTCAACAAGGCATACGACTTGTTCAACAAGGCTTTCTATCTTTTCGACTTGGTCAACAAGGCATTCGACTTGGTCAACAAGGCATTCTACTGGTTCAACAAGGCATTCTACTAGTTCAACAAAGCATGACTTGGCCTACAAGGCATTCGACTTGTTTAAAAAGGCATTCTACTTGGTCAACAAAGCATGACTGTTCAATAAGGCATCCGACTTGTTCAACAAGGCATTCGAGTTGTTCAACAAGGCATTCGACATAGTTGACAAGGCATTGAAGTTGTTCAATAAGGCATTCAACTTGTTAAACAAGGCATTTGACTTGTTCAACAAGGCTTTCTACCTTTTCGACTTGGACAACAAGGCATTCGACTTGTTCAACAACGCATTCTACTTGGTATACAAGGCAAGACTTGGTCCACAAAGCATTCTACTTGGTGAACAAGGCATTCGACTTCCTAAACAAGGCATCCGACTTGGTCAACGAGGCATTTGAGTTGTTCGACGAGGCCTTCTACTTGTTCAAAAGGACAGTCGACTTGGTCAACAAGGCATTTGACTTGATCAACAATGCATTCGACTTGGTCAACAAGGCATTCGACTTGGTCAACAAGTCATTCTACTTCGTCAACAAAGCATGACTTGGTCAATATGGCATTCGACTTGTTCAGCAAGGCATTCTACTGGTTCAACAAGGCATCATATGGTCAACAAGGCATCCGACTTTGTCAACAGGGCATTCGACATAGTTAACAAGGCATTGAAGTTGTTCAACAAGGCATTCAACTTGTTCAACAAGGCATTCAACTTGTTCAACAAGGCATACGACTTGTTCAACAAGGCTTTCTATGTTTTCGACTTGGTCAACAAGTCATTCGACTTGGTCAACAAGGCATTCTACTGGTTCAACAAGGCATTCTACTGGTTCAACAAAGCATGACTTGGCCTACAAGGCATTGGACTTGTTTAAAAAGGCATTCTACTTGGTCAACAAAGCATGACTGTTCAACAAGGCATCCGACTTGTTCAACAAGGCATTCGAGTTGTTCAACAAGGCATTCGACATAGTTGACAAGGCATTGAAGTTGTTCAATAAGGCATTCAACTTGTTAAACAAGGCATTTGACTTGTTCAACAAGGCTTTCTACCTTTTCGACTTGGACAACAAGGCATTCGACTTGTTCAACAACGCATTCTACTTGGTATACAAGGCAAGACTTGGTCCACAAAGCATTCTACTTGGTGAACAAGGCATTCGACTTGCTAAACAAGGCATCCGACTTGGTCAACGAGGCATTTGAGTTGTTCGACGAGGCCTTCTACTTGTTCAAAAGGGCAGTCGACTTGGTCAACAAGGCATTTGACTTGATCAACAATGCATTCGACTTCGTCAACAAAGCATGACTTGGTCAATATGGCATTCGACTTGTTCAACAAGGCATTCTACTGGTTCAACAAGGCATCATATGGTCAACAAGGCATTCGACTTGCTAAACAAGGCATTCGACTTGGTCAACGAGGCATTTGAGTTGTTCTACGAGGCCTTCTACTTGTTCAAAAGGGCAGTCGACTTGGTCAACAAGGCATTCGACTTGGTCAACAAGGCATTCTACTGGTTCAACAAGGCATTCTACTGGTTCAACAAAGCATGACTTGGCCTACAAGGCATTCGACTTGTTTCAAAAGGCATTCTACTTGGTCAACAAAGCATGACTGTTCTACAAGGCATCCGACTTGTTCAACAAGGCATTCGAGTTGTTCAACAAGGCATTCGACATAGTTGACAAGGCATTGAAGTTGTTCAATAAGGCATTCAACTTGTTAAACAAGGCATTTGACTTGTTCAACAAGGGTTTCTACCTTTTCGACTTGGACAACAAGGCATTCGACTTATTCAACAACGCATTCTACTTGGTATACAAGGCAAGACTTGGTCCACAAAGCATTCTACTTGGTGAACAAGGCATCCGACTTGGTCCACGAGGCATTGGAGTTGTTCGACGAGGCCTTCTACTTGTTCAAAAGGGCAGTCGACTTGCTCAACAAGGCATTTGACTTGATCAACAATGCATTCGACTTCGTCAACAAAGCATGACTTGGTCAATATGGCATTCGACTTGTTCAACAAGGCATTCTACTGGTTCAACAAGGCATCATATGGTCAACAAGGCATCCGACTTTGTCAACAAGGTATTCGACATAGTTAACAAGGCATTGAAGTTGTTCAACAAGGCATTCGACTTGTTCAACGAGGGATTCGACTTGTTCAATAAGGCATTCTACTTGTTCGACTTGGTGAAGAAGGTATTCGATTTGTTCAACAAGGCATCCTACTTGGTTCACCAGGCGTTGAAGTTGTTCAACAAGGCATTCGACTAGTTCAACAAGGCCTTCTACTTGATTAACAAGGCATGACTTGGACAACAAGGCTTTCGACTTGTTGAAGAAGGCATTCTACTTGGTCAACAAAGCATGACTGTTTAACAGGGCATTCGACCTGTTCAACAAGGCATTCGACTTTGTCAACACGGCATTCGACATAGTTAACAAGGCATTGAAGTTGTTCAACAAGGCCTTCAACTTGTTCAACAAGGCATACGACTTGTTTAACAAGGCTTTCTATCTTTTCGACTTGGTCAACAAGGCATTCGACTTGGTCAACAAGGCATTCTACTGGTTCAACAAGGCATTCTACTGGTTCAACAAAGCATGACTTGGCCTACAAGGCATTCGACTTGTTTAAAAAGGCATTCTACTTGGTCAACAAAACATGACTGTTCAACAAGGCATCCGACTTGTTCAACAAGGCATTCGAGTTGTTCAACAAGGCATTCGACATAGTTGACAAGGCATTGAAGTTGTTCAATAAGGCATTCAACTTGTTAAACAAGGCATTTGACTTGTTCAACAAGGCTTTCTACCTTTTCGACATGGAGAACAAGGCATTCGACTTGTTCAACAACGCATTCTACTTGGTATACAAGGCAAGACTTGGTCCACAAAGCATTCTACTTGGTGAACAAGGCATTCGACTTGCTAAACAAGGCATCCGACTTGGTCAACGAGGCATTTGAGTTGTTCGACGAGGCCTTCTACTTGTTCAAAAGGGCAGTCGACTTGGTCAACAAGGCATTTGACTTGATCAACAATGCATTCGACTTCGTCAACAAAGCATGACTTGGTCAATATGGCATTCGACTTGTTCAACAAGGCATTCTACTGGTTCAACAAGGCATCATATGGTCAACAGGGCATCCGACTTTGTCAACAAGGTATTCGACATAGTTAACAAGGCATTTAAGTTGTTCAACAAGGCATTCGACTTGTTCAACAAGGGATTCGACTTGTTCAATAAGGCATTCGACTTGTTCGACTTGGTGAAGAAGGTATTCGATTTGTTCAACAAGGCATCCTACTTGGTTCACCAGGCGTTGAAGTTGTTCAACAAGGCATTCGACTAGTTCAACAAGGCCTTCTACTTGATTAACAAGGCATGACTTGGACAACAAGGCATTCGACTTGTTGAAGAAGGCATTCTACTTGGTCAACAAGGCATGACTGTTTAACAGGGCATTCGACCTGTTCAACAAGGCATTCGACTTTGTGAACACGGCATTCGACATAGTTAACAAGGCATTGAAGTTGTTCAACAAGGCATTCGACTTGTTCAACAATGCATTCGACTTGGTCAACAAGGCATTCGACTTGTTCAACAACGCATTCTACTTGGTATACAAGGCAAGACTTGGTCCACAAGGCATTCTACTTGGTGAACAAGGCATTCGACTTGCTAAACAAGGCATCCGACTTGGTCAACAAGGCATTTGAGTTGTTCGACGAGGCCTTCTACTTGTTCAAAAGGGCAGTCGACATGGTCAACAAGGCATTTGACTTGATCAACAATGCATTCGACTTGGTCAACTAGGCATTCGACTTGGTCAACAAGGCATTCTACTTCGTCAACAAAGCATGACTTGGTCAATATGGCATTCGACTTTTTCAACAAGGCATTCTACTGGTTCAACAAGGCATCATATGGTCAACAAGGCATCCGACTTTGTCAACAAGGTATTCGACATAGTTAACAAGGCATTGAAGTTGTTCAACAAGGCATTCGACTTGTTCAACAAGGGATTCGACTTGTTCAATAAGGCATTCTACTTGTTCGACTTGGTGAAGAAGGTATTCGATTTGTTCAACAAGGCATCCTACTTGGTTCACCAGGCATTGAAGTTGTTCAACAAGGCATTCGACTAGTTCAACAAGGCCTTCTACTTGATTAACAAGGCATGACTTGGACAACAAGGCATTCGACTTGTTGAAGAAGGCATTCTACTTGGTCAACAAGGCATGACTGTTTAACAGGGCATTCGACCTGTTCAACAAGGCATTCGACTTTGTCAACACGGCATTCGACATAGTTAACAAGGCATTGAAGTTGTTCAACAAGGCATTCGACTTGTTCAACAATGCATTCGACTTGGTCAACAAGGCATTCGACTTGTTCAACAACGCATTCTACTTGGTATACAAGGCAAGACTTGGTCCACAAGGCATTCTACTTGGTGAACAAGGCATTCGACTTGCTAAACAAGGCATCCGACTTGGTCAACAAGGCATTTGAGTTGTTCGACGAGGCCTTCTACTTGTATAAAAGGGCAGTCGACTTGGTCAACAAGGCATTTGACTTGATCAACAATGCATTCGACTTGGTCCACAAGGCATTTGACTTGATCAACAATGCATTCGACTTCGTCAACAAAGCATGACTTGGTCAATATGGCATTCGACTTGTTCAACAAGGCATTCTACTGGTTCAACAAGGCATCATATGGTCAAAAAGGCATCCGACTTTGTCAACAAGGTATTCGACATAGTTAACAAGGCATTTAAGTTGTTCAACAAGGCATTCGACTTGTTCAACAAGGGATTCGACTTGCTCAATAAGGCATTCGACTTGTTCGACTAGGTGAAGAAGGTATTCGATTTGTGCAACAAGGCATCCTACTTGGTTCACCAGGCGTTGAAGTTGTTCAACAAGGCATTCGACTAGTTCAACAAGGCCTTCTACTTGATTAACAAGGCATGACTTGGACAACAAGGCATTCGACTTGTTGAAGAAGGCATTCTACTTGGTCAACAAGGCATGACTGTTTAACAGGGCATTCGACGTGTTCAACAAGGCATTCGACTTTGTCCACACGGCATTCGACATAGTTAACAAGGCATTGAAGTTGTTCAACAAGGCATTCGACTTGTTCAACAATGCATTCGACTTGGTCAACAAGGCATTCGACTGGTTCAACAATGCATTCCACTTGGTATACAAGGCAAGACTTGGTCCACAAGGCATTCTACTTGGTGAACATGGCATTCGACTTGCTAAACAAGGCATCCGACTTGGTCAACAAGGCATTTGAGTTGTTCGACGAGGCCTTCTACTTGTTCAAAAGGGCAGTCGACTTGGTCAACAAGGCATTTGACTTGATCAACAATGCATTCGACTTGGTCAACAAGGCATTCGACTTGGTCAACAAGGCATTCTACTTCGTCAACAAAGCATGACTTGGTCAATCAGGCATTCGACATGTTCAACAAGGCATTCTACTAGTTCAACAAGGCATCATATGGTCAACAAGGCATCCGACATTGTCAACAAATTATTCGACATAGTTAACAGGCATTGAAGTTGTTCAACAAGGCATTCGACTTGTTCAACAAGGGATTCGACTTGTTCAATAAGGCATTCTACTTGTTCGACTTGGTGAAGAAGGTATTCGATTTGTGCAACAAGGCATCCTACTTGGTTCACCAGCGTTGAAGTTGTTCAACAAGGCATTCGACTAGTTCAACAGGCCTTCTACTTGATTAACAAGGCATGACTTGGACAACAAGGCATTCGACTTGTTGAAGAAGGCATTCTACTTGGTCAACAAGGCATGACTGTTTAACAGGGCATTCGACGTGTTCAACAAGGCATTCGACTTTGTCCACACGGCATTCGACATAGTTAACAAGGCATTGAAGTTGTTCAACAAGGCATTCGACTTGTTCAACAATGCATTCGACTTGGTCAACAAGGCATTCGACTGGTTCAACAATGCATTCCACTTGGTATACAAGGCAAGACTTGGTCCACAAGGCATTCTACTTGGTGAACATGGCATTCCACTTGCTAAACAAGGCATCCGACTTGGTCAACAAGGCATTTGAGTTGTTCGACGAGGCCTTCTACTTGTTCAAAAGGGCAGTCGACTTGGTCAACAAGGCATTTGACTTGATCAACAATGCATTCGACTTGGTCAACAAGGCATTCGACTTGGTCAACAAGGCATTCTACTTCGTCAACAAAGCATGACTTGGTCAATCAGGCATTCGACATGTTCAACAAGGCATTCTACTAGTTCAACAAGGCATCATATGGTCAACAAGGCATCCGACATTGTCAACAAATTATTCGACATAGTTAACAAGGCATTGAAGTTGTTCAACAAGGCATTCGACTTGTTCAACAAGGGATTCGACTTGTTCAATAAGGCATTCTACTTGTTCGACTTGGTGAAGAAGGTATTCGATTTGTTCAACAAGGCATCCTACTTGGTTTACCAGGAGCTGAAGTTGTTCAACAAGGCATTCGACTAGTTCAACAAGGCCTTCTACTTGATTAACAAGGCATGACTTGGACAACAAGGCATTCGACTTGTTAAAGAAGGCATTCTACTTGGTCAACAAGGCATGACTGTTTAACAGGGCATTCGACTTGTTCAACAAGGCATTCGACATAGTTAACAAGGCATTGAAGTTGTTCAACAAGGCATTCGACTTGTTCAACAATGCATTCGACTTGGTCAACAAGGCATTCGACTTGTTCAACAACGCATTCTACTTGGTATACAAGGCAAGACTTGGTCCACATGGCATTCTACTTGGTGAACAAGGCATTCGACTTGCTAAACAAGGCATCCGACTTGGTCAACAAGGCATTTGAGTTGTTCGACGAGGCCTTCTACTTGTTCAAAAGGGCAGTCGACTTGGTCAACAAGGCATTTGACTTGATCAACAATGCATTCGACTTGGTCAACAAGGCATTTGACTTGATCAACAATGCATTAGACTTCGTCAACAAAGCATGACTTGGTCAATATGGCATTCGACTTGTTCAACAAGGCATTCTACTGGTTCAACAAGGCATCTTATGGTCAACAAGGCATCCGACTTTGTCAACAAGGTATTCGACATAGTTAACAAGGCATTTAAGTTGTTCAACAAGGCATTCGACTTGTTCAACAAGGGATTCGACTTGTTCAATAAGGCATTCGACTTGTTCGACTTGGTCAAGAAGGTATTCGATTTGTTCAACAAGGCATCCTACTTGGTTCACCAGGCGTTGAAGTTGTTCAACAAGGCATTCGACTAGTTCAACAAGGCCTTCTACTTGATTAACAAGGCATGACTTGGACAACAAGGCATTCGACTTGTTGAAGAAGGCATTCTACTTGGTCAAAAGGCATGACTGTTTAACAGGGCATTCGACGTGTTCAACAAGGCATTCGACTTTGTCAACACGGCATTCAACATAGTTAACAAGGCATTGAAGTTGTTCAACAAGGCATTCGAGTTGTTCAACAATGCATTCGACTTGGTCAACAAGGCATTCGACTTGTTCAACAACGCATTGTACTTGGTATACAAGGCAAGACTTGGTCCACAAGGCATTCTACTTGGTGAACAAGGCATTCGACTTGCTAAACAAGGCATCCGACTTGGTCAACAAGGCATTTGAGTTGTTCGACGAGGCCTTCTACTTGTTCAAAAGGGCAGTCGACATGGTCAACAAGGCATTTGACTTGATCAACAATGCATTCGACTTGGTCAACTAGGCATTCGACTTGGTCAACAAGGCATTCTACTTCGTCAACAAAGCATGACTTGGTCAATATGGCATTCGACTTTTTCAACAAGGCATTCTACTGGTTCAACAAGGCATCATATGGTTAACAAGGCATCCGACTTTGTCAACAAGGTATTCGACATAGTTAACAAGGCACTGAAGTTGTTCAACAAGGCATTCGACTTGTTCAACAAGGGATTCGACTTGTTCAATAAGGCATTCTACTTGTTCGACTTGGTGAAGAAGGTATTCGATTTGTTCAACAAGGCATCCTACTTGGTTCACCAGGCGTTGAAGTTGTTCAACAAGGCATTCGACTAGTTCAACAAGGCCTTCTACTTGATTAACAAGGCATGACTTGGACAACAAGGCATTCGACTTGTTGAAGAAGGCATTCTACTTGGTCAACAAGGCATGACTGTTTAACAGGGCATTCGACCTGTTCAACAAGGCATTCGACTTTGTCAACACGGCATTCGACATAGTTAACAAGGCATCGAAGTTGTTCAACAAGGCATTCGACTTGTTCAACAATGCATTCGACTTGGTCAACAAGGCATTCGACTTGTTCAACAACGCATTCTACTTGGTATACAAGGCAAGACTTGGTCCACAAGGCATTCTACTTGGTGAACAAGGCATTCGACTTGCTAAACAAGGCATCCGACTTGGTCAACGAGGCATTTGAGTGGTTCGACGAGGCCTTCTACTTGTTCAAAAGGGCAGTCGACTTGGTCAACAAGGCATTTGACTTGATCAACAATGCATTCGACTTGGTCAACAAGGCATTCGACTTGGTCAACAAGGCATTCTACTTCGTCAACAAAGCATGACTTGGTCAATATGCCATTCGACTTGTTCAACAAGGCATTCTACTGGTTCAACAAGGCATCATACGGTCAACAAGGCATCCGACTTTGTCAACAATGTATTCGACATAGTTAACAAGGCATTGAAGTTGTTCAAC
Source organism: Linderniella brevidens (assembly GCA_004919715.1). NCBI lineage: Eukaryota > Viridiplantae > Streptophyta > Magnoliopsida > Lamiales > Linderniaceae > Linderniella > Linderniella brevidens. The sequence goes on from SWDC01000026.1 coordinate 20,417, forward strand.
AAGGCATTCGACTTGTTCAGCAAGGGATTCGACTTGTTCAATAAGGCATTCTACTTGTTCGACTTGGTGAAGAAGGTATTCGATTTGTTGAACAAGGCATCCTACATGGTTTACCAGGCGTTGAAGTTGTTCAACAAGGCATTCGACTAGTTCAACAAGGCCTTCTACTTGATTAACAAGGCATGACTTGGACAACAAGGCATTCGACTTGTTGAAGAAGGCATTCTACTTGGTCAACAGGCATGACTGTTTAACAGGGCATTCGACCTGTTCAACAAGGCATTCGACTTTGTCAACACGGCATTCGACATAGTTAACAAGGCATTGAAGTTGTTCACCAAGGCATTCGACTTGTTCAACAATGCATTCGACTTGGTCAACAAGGCATTCGACTTGTTCAACAACGCATTCTACTTGGTATACAAGGCAAGACTTGGTCCACAAGGCATTCTACTTGGTGAACAAGGCATTCGACTTGCTAAACAAGGCATCCGACTTGGTCAACAAGGCATTTGAGTTGTTCGACGAGGCCTTCTACTTGTTCAAAAGGGCAGTCGACTTGGTCAACAAGGCATTTGACTTGATCAACAATGCATTCGACTTGGTCAACAAGGCATTTGACTTGATCAACAATGCATTCGACTTCGTCAACAAAGCATGACTTGGTCAATATGGCATTCGACTTGTTCAACAAGGCATTCTACTGGTTCAACAAGGCATCATATGGTCAACAAGGCATCCGACTTTGTCAACAAGGTATTCGACATAGTTAACAAGGCATTTAAGTTGTTCAACAAGGCATTCGACTTGTTCAACAAGGGATTCGACTTGTTCAATAAGGCATTCTACTTGTTCGACTTGGTGAAGAAGGTATTCGATTTGTTCAACAAGGCATCCTACTTGGTTTACCAGGAGTTGAAGTTGTTCAACAAGGCATTCGACTAGTTCAACAAGGCCTTCTACTTGATTAACAAGGCATGACTTGGACAACAAGGCATTCGACTTGTTGAAGAAGGCATTCTACTTGGTCAACAAGGCATGACTGTTTAACAGGGCATTCGACCTGTTCAACAAGGCATTCGACTTTGTCAACACGGCATTCGACATAGTTAACAAGGCATCGAAGTTGTTCAACAAGGCATTCGACTTGTTCAACAATGCATTCGACTTGGTCAACAAGGCATTCGACTTGTTCAACAACGCATTCTACTTGGTATACAAGGCAAGACTTGGTCCACAAGGCATTCTACTTGGTGAACAAGGCATTCGACTTGCTAAACAAGGCATCCGACTTGGTCAACGAGGCATTTGAGTGGTTCGATGAGGCCTTCTACTTGTTCAAAAGGGCAGTCGACTTGGTCAACAAGGCATTTGACTTGATCAACAATGCATTCGACTTGGTCAACAAGGCATTCGACTTGGTCAACAAGGCATTCTACTTCGTCAACAAAGCATGACTTGGTCAATATGCCATTCGACTTGTTCAACAAGGCATTCTACTGGTTCAACAAGGCATCATACGGTCAACAAGGCATCCGACTTTGTCCACAATGTATTCGACATAGTTAACAAGGCATTGAAGTTGTTCAACAAGGCATTCGACTTGTTCAGCAAGGGATTCGACTTGTTCAATAAGGCATTCTACTTGTTCGACTTGGTGAAGAAGGTATTCGATTTGTTGAACAAGGCATCCTACATGGTTTACCAGGCGTTGAAGTTGTTCAACAAGGCATCGACTAGTTCAACAAGGCCTTCTACTTGATTAACAAGGCATGACTTGGACAACAAGGCATTCGACTTGTTGAAGAAGGCATTCTACTTGGTCAACAAGGCATGACTGTTTAACAGGGCATTCGACCTGTTCAACAAGGCATTCGACTTTGTCAACACGGCATTCGACATAGTTAACAAGGCATTGAAGTTGTTCACCAAGGCATTCGACTTGTTCAACAATGCATTCGACTTGGTCAACAAGGCATTCGACTTGTTCAACAACGCATTCTACTTGGTATACAAGGCAAGACTTGGTCCACAAGGCATTCTACTTGGTGAACAAGGCATTCGACTTGCTAAACAAGGCATCCGACTTGGTCAACAAGGCATTTGAGTTGTTCGACGAGGCCTTCTACTTGTTCAAAAGGGCAGTCGACTTGGTCAACAAGGCATTTGACTTGATCAACAATGCATTCGACTTGGTCAACAAGGCATTTGACTTGATCAACAATGCATTCGACTTCGTCAACAAAGCATGACTTGGTCAATATGGCATTCGACTTGTTCAACAAGGCATTCTACTGGTTCAACAAGGCATCATATGGTCAACAAGGCATCCGACTTTGTCAACAAGGTATTCGACATAGTTAACAAGGCATTTAAGTTGTTCAACAAGGCATTCGACTTGTTCAACAAGGGATTTGATTTGTTCAATAAGGCATTCGACTTGTTCGACTTGGTGAAGAAGGTATTCGATTTGTTCAACAAGGCATCCTACTTGGTTCACCAGGCGTTGAAGTTGTTCAACAAGGCATTCGACTAGTTCAACAAGGCCTTCTACTTGATTAACAAGGCATGACTTGGACAACAAGGCATTCGACTTGTTGAAGAAGGCATTCTACTTGGTCAACAAGGCATGACTGTTTAACAGGGCATTCGACGTGTTCAACAAGGCCTTCGACTTTGTCAACACGGCATTCGACATAGTTAACAAGGCATTGAAGTTGTTCAACAAGGCATTCGACTTGTTCAACAATGCATTCGACTTGGTCAACAAGGCATTCGACTTGTTTAACAACGCATTCTACTTGGTATACAAGGCAAGACTTGGTCCACAAGGCATTCTACTTGGTGAACAAGGCATTCGACTTGCTAAACAAGGCATCCGACTTGGTCAACGAGACATTTGAGTGGTTCGACGAGGCCTTCTACTTGTTCAAAAGGGCAGTCGACTTGGTCAACAAGGCATTTGACTTGATCAACAATGCATTCGACTTGGTCAACAAGGCATTCGACTTGGTCAACAAGGCATTCTACTTCGTCAACAAAGCATGACTTGGTCAATATGGCATTCGACTTGTTCAACAAGGCATTCTACTGGTTCAACAAGGCATCATACGGTCAACAAGGCATCCGACTTTGTCAACAACGTATTCGACATAGTTAACAAGGCATTGAAGTTGTTCAACAAGGCATTCGACTTGTTCAACAAGGGATTCGACTTGTTCAATAAGGCATTCTACTTGTTCGACTTGGTGAAGAAGGTATTCGATTTGTTCAACAAGGCATCCTACTTGGTTTACCAGGCATTGAAGTTGTTCAACAAGGCATCCTACTTAGTTCACCAGGCATTGAAGTTGTTCAACAAGGCATTCGACTAGTTCAACAAGGCCTTCTACTTGATTAACAAGGCATGACTTTGACAACAAAGCATTCAACTTGTTGAAGAAGGCATTCTACTTGGTCAACAAGGCATGACTGTTTAACAGGGCATTCGACCTGTTCAACAAGGCATTCGACTTTGTCGAACACGACATTCGACATAGTTAACAAGGCATTCGACTTGTTCAACAATGCATTCGACATGGTCAACAAGGCATTCGACTTGTTCAACAACGCATTCTACTTGGTATACAAGGCAAGACTTGGTCCACAAGGCATTCTACTTGGTGAACAAGGCATTCGACTTGCTAAACAAGGCATCCAACTTGGTCAACGAGGCATTTGAGTTGTTCGACGAGGCCTTCTACTTGTTCAAAAGGGCAGTCGACTTGGTCAACAAGGCATTTGACTTGATCAACAATGCATTCGACTTGGTCAACAAGGCATTCGACTTGGTCAACAAGGCATTCTACTTCGTCAACAAAGCATGACTTGGTCAATATGGCATTCGATTTGTTCAACAAGGCATTCTACTGGTTCAACAAGGCATCATATGGTCAACAAGGCATCTGACTTTGTCAACAAGGTAGTCGACATAGTTAACAAGGCATTGAATTTGTTCAACAAGGCATTCGACTTGTTCAACAAGGGATTCGACTTGTTCAATAAGGCATTCTACTTGTTCGACTTAGTGAAGAAGGTATTCGATTTGTTCAACAAGGCATCCTACTTGGTTCACCAGGCGTTGAAGTTGTTCAACAAGGCATTCGACTAGTTCAACAAGGCCTTCTACTTGATTAACAAGGCATGACTTGGACAACAAGGCATTCGACTTGTTGAAGAAGGCATTCTGGTTCGAGCAGAAAATGGAGGGGCGGTGATTCCTAGCGCACGTGTAGAGTGGATGCATGTGGGCGCAAAGGGCAAAGCCGTGAGGGTGGAACCACGGGATGGGGCAGCTAATGGTAGAAAACTGGCCCGGTCAACAGAGTGTGCTGGAGGATTGTCGACATCGTCTCGGACCAAAGAGCCACATTCGCGGGTGGTGCCCGTGCATGAGGAGGTTGGGTTGGCCTCTAACTCTTTCGCTATTTTGCACTCGTTACGGGATGAGGATAATGATCCTCCTTTAGCAACGGCAGCCCCAACAGGGGGTGATCCATGATCCCTGTAGGTGTGTAGAATGTGCGTGGTCTCAATAAGAGGGACCACGGAAGGGCGGTGGGGGAGCTAGTTGTCGATGTCGTTGTTGATATCGTAGTTGTACCCGATAGCATGTTATCGGTTGATGCGGCATGAGTTTTTCTCCTGCGCGCTCTTTTGTATTCTTCTTTTCATATATATATATAAAGGGACATTAATCAAAAAAAAAAAAAAAAGGCAGTCTACTTGGTCAACAAGGCATGACTGTTTAACAGGGCATTCGACGTGTTCAACAAGGCATTCGACTTTGTCAACACGGCATTCGACATAGTTCACAAGGCATTGAAGTTGTTCAACAAGGCATTCGACTTGTTCAACAATGCATTCGACTTGTTCAACAAGGCTTTCTACTTGTTCGACTTGGTCAACAAGGCATTCTACTTGTTCAACAACGCATTCTACTTGGTCAACAAGGCATTCTACTTGGTCAACAAATTATGACTTGGTCAATAAGGCATTCGACTTGTTCAACAAGGGATTCGACTTGTTCAATAAGGCATTCTACTTGTTCGACTTGGTCAACAAGGCAGTCGACTTGTTCAACAACGCATTCTACTTGGTCAAAAAGGCATTCTACTTGGTCAACAAAGCATGACTTGGTCAATAAGGCATTCGACTTGTTCAACAAGGGATTCGACTTGTTCAATAAGGCCTTCTACTGGTTCGACTTGGTGAACAAGGCCTTCAACTTGTTCAACAAGGCATTTTTTTTTTTTTTTTTGGTAAAAACAACAACAACAACAACAAGGCATTCTACTTGATTAACAAGGCATGACTTGGACAACAAGGCATTCGACTTGTTGAAGAAGGTATTCTACTTGGTCAACATGGCATAACTGTTTAACAAGGCATTCGACTTGTTCAACAAGGCATTCGACTTTGTCAACACGGCATTCGACATAGTTAACAAGGCATTGAAGTTGCTCAACAAGGCATTCGACTTGTTAAACAACGCATTCGACTTGTTCAACAAGGCTTTCTACTTGTTCGACTTGGTCAACAAGGCATTCGACTTTGTCAACACGGCATTCGACATAGTTAACAAGGCATTGAAGTTGTTCAACAAGGCATTCAACTCGTTCAACAAGGCATTCGACTTTGTTCAACAAGGCTTTCTATCTTTTCGACTTGGTCAACAAGGCATTCGACTAGTTCAACAAGGCATTCTACTGGTTCAACAAGGCATTCTACTGGTTCAACAAAGCATGACTTCGACTACAAGGCATTCGACTTGTTTAAAAAGGCATTCTACTTGGTCAACAAAGCATGACTGTTCAACAAGGTATCCGACTTGTTCAACAAGGCATTCGAGTTGTTTAACAAGGCATTCGACATAGTTGACAAGGCATTGAAGTTGTTCAATACGGCATTCAACTTGTTAAACGAGGCATTCGACTTGTTCAACAAGGCTTTCTACCTTTTTGACTTGGTCAACAAGGCATTCGACTTGTTCAACAACACATTCTACTTGGTATACAAGGCAAGACTTGGTCCACAAGGCATTCAACTTGGTGAACAAGGCATTCGACTTGCTAAACAAGGCATCCGACATGGTCAACGAGGCATTTGAGTTGTTCGACGAGGCCTTCTACTTGTTCAAAAGGGCAGTCGACTTGGTCAACAAGGCATTTGACTTGATCAACAATGCATTCGACTTGGTCAGCAAGGCATTCGACTTGGTCAACAAGGCATTCTACTTCGTCAGGAAAGCATGAGTTGGTCAATATGGCATTCGACTTGTTCAACAAGGCATTCTACTGGTTCAACAAGGCATCATATTGTCAACAAGGCATCCGACTTTGTCAACAAGGTATTCGACATAGTTAACAAGGCATTGAAGTTGTTCAACAAGGCATTCGACTTGTTCAACAAGGGATTCGACTTGTTCAATAAGGCATTCTACTTGTTCGACTTGGTGAAGAAGGTATTCGATTTGTTCAACAAGGCATCCTACTTGGTTCACCAGGCATTGAAGTTGTTCAACAAGGCATTCGACTAGTTCAACAAGGCATTCTACTTGATTAACAAGGCATGACTTGGACAACAAGACATTCGACTTGTTTAAGAAGGCATTCTACATGGTCAACAAGGCATGACTGTTGAACAGGGCATTCGACCTGTTCAACAAGTCATTCGACTTTGTCAACACGGCTTTCGACATAGTTAACAAGGCATTGAAGTTGTTCAACAAGGCATTCGACTTGTTCAACAAGGGTTTCTACTTGTTCGACATGGTCAACAAGGCATTTGCCTTGTTCAACAACGCATTATACTTGGTCAACAAGGCATTCTACATGGTCAACAAAGCATGACTTGGTCAATAAGGCATTCGACTTGTTCAACAAGGGATTCGACTTGTTCAATAAGGCATTCTACTTGTTCGACTTGGTGAAGAAGGTATTCGATTTGTTCAAAAAGGCATCTTACTTGGTTAACCAGGCGTTGAAGTTGTTCAACAAGACATTCGACTTGTTCAACAAGGGCTTCGACTTGTTCAATATGGCATTTTACTTGTTCGACTTGGTGAACAAGGCATTCGACTAGTTCAACAAGGCATTCTACTTGATTAACAAGGCATGACTTGGACAACAAGGCATTCGACTTGTTTAAGAAGGCATTCTACTTGGCCAACAAGGCATGACTATTCAACAAGGCATTCGACATAGTTAACAAGATATTGAAGTTGTTCAATAAGGCATTAGACTTGTTCAACAAGGCATTCGACTTGTGCAACAAGGAAATCTACTTGTTCGACTTGGTCAACAAGGCATTCGACTTGTTCAATAACGCATTCTTCTTGGTATACAAGGCAAGACTTTGTCAACAAGGCATTCGACTTGTAAAACAAGGCATCCGACTTGGTCAACAAGGCATTTGAGGTGTTCGACGGGGCCTTCTACTTGTTCAAAAGGGCATTCGACTTGGTCAACAAGGCGTTTTACTTGGTCAGCAATGGATTCGGCTTGGTCAACAAGGCATTTGACTTTGTCAACAAGGTATTTTACTTGGTCAACAAAGCATGACTTGGTCAATAAGGCATTCGACTTGTTCCACAAGTCATTTTACTTGTTCAACAAGGCATCATATGGCCAACAAGGCATTCAACTTTGTCAACAAGGCATTCGACATAGTTAACAAGGCATTGAAGTTGTTCAACAAGGCATTCGACTTGTTCAACAAGGGATTCAACTTGTTCAATAAGATGTTCTACTTGTTCGACTTGGTGAAGAAGGTATTCGATTTGTTCAATAAGGCATTCTACTTGGTTAACAAGGCGTTGAAGGTGTTCAACAAGGCATTCGACTTGTTCAGAAAGCGCTTCGACTTGTTCAATATGGCATGCCCACGATATGGGTGATATGCGAGAATGTCTGGTTGCTGCAGATCTTGTCACCTTGCCTTCTACGGGGCAATTTTTCACATGGTATAACCAACAGCGAGGGGATGCAGGTGTATGGCGCCGTATTGATCGTATGCTTGGTAATCCCACGTGGTTGTCCAAGTATCCTGGTATTTCCTACCACGCGGCTCTCCCATCGACATCGGACCATAGCCCGCTACTTCTCGAGTTGGTGCGCAGAAGTCCCCGAGGCGGTCCTTTTCGTTTCGATAATTTTCTGACCCATGACGCACAGTTCCTTTTACATGTCCAGAAGATTTGGCAGATTCCGATCCAGGGTTACCCGATGTACACACTGGTACGACGACTGAAACTACTGAAACCCATTCTCCGACAGATGAGAAGGGTAACGGGTGACCTTGCGGTGAATGTTAATGAAGCCAAACACTTTCTTGATTGTGCCAGCAGTTTGCGACGTTTTTTCCCATGGAAAGTCGATTTCATGAGTTGGAGCGTATCTGTAAGAGGGTGTATGCGAAGGCCATCGAGATCGAGCATGCTGCCTTATCCCAGCGTGCTAAGTTGGCGTTTCTTAAAGATGGGGACCAATGCACCTCTTATTTCTTTAAGAAGGTGGCATTGCGTCGTGCGACTAACCGCATTTTCTCCCTTGAAGGTGATATGGGCGAGGTTTTTGAAGGAGAAGATAGCGTTCGAGCAGAGTTGATTCGGTTCTACCAGACCTTATTGGGACAGTCAGCGAGGGAGGTTTTTTTTGGATTAATGTCCCTTTACATATATATATGAAAAGAAAATACAAAAGAGCGCGCAGGAAAAAAACTCATGCCGCATCAACTGATAACATGCTATCAGGTACAACTACCCAAAAACTGACGAGGCCGCAGCGCCTCCCGGATGAGGCTCGCAGAAGCAACGCCACGGCAGATCCACGCCAGGAAACACTGTCCCGGTGGTCGGGACGAACCGGGGGGAGGTCGGGACTAAAATCAAGATACTCAACTGTAGTACGACCAGGCCAGTTCAAGCCATGCTCTGAAATAACAGAAGCAAGATGGGTGCCCACAGGGAGGCCCATAGCAACAGGTCCCCGAGGAAAGCGATCCAGAAGAGAACCACCCGGCATCCAAGGGTCCTCCCACAAACGAATGGAGGAACCGTCACCAATGTGGAAGCGATGTGACTTTTAGTCTCAGCCCTAAACCTCAATAACTGACGCCAGCTCCAAGAAGTCGTCGATGAAACAGGAGCCGTCCAAATAGTATCTGACCTCAACCGACTGGCATACAACCAGGTAACCCAAATAGAGTCCGGGGCCCTCGTAAGGATCCGCCACAAGAGGCGAAAAAGAAGCACCTTATTATCAACTGCCACCGAACGAATGCCCAAACCGCCCTCCGCAGTGGGTAAACACACGTCAGTCCATGCCACCTTAGCTGTAGACCCCGCCCAAAGAAACTGACGAAATTTAGCTTCCAAAGCCCTCACCACACCCATGGGGAGAAGGAACACCCCCGACCAGTAAACATGCAGCGCCTGAAGAACAGAACGGATCAACTGGACACGTCCAGCATAAGAGAGGGTCTGGTTCAACCATGAACCCAGACGATGATCAACACGAGATAAGAGCGGGCTGCAGTCAACAAGCGAAAGACGAGAGGTAATCAATGGAACCCCCAGATACCGAACTGGCAGAGAGCCCAAGGGAAAACCAAAATGGGTTGCAGCTGCGGTGCGAGGGAGAGAGCCGGGCGAGAAATAAAACACTCACTCTTAGCCGGGTTTGGGTATAAACCCGAAAGAGTCGAGAAACAGTCCACCGACGCCTTAAGGACCCCAACAGAAATCCCGTCAGCATGGCAGAACAATAACAGATCATCCGCAAAAATAAGCATAGGTAAGGATAGAGGCTCGCATCGCCAATGATAACGAAACCGCAGTTCCTCACTAATACGCTTACACACAATGCCATGGAGAACCTCCATAACCAAAGTGAAAAGGTAGGGAGAAATTGGGTCACCTTGACGGAGACCCCGCTTGCCCTCAAAGAACCCCATAGGGCGACCACTAACGCAAAGGGAGAACGTTGTCGTAGTAAGACAGGTCCTGATCCACTCGATAAATTGCGGATGGAGTCCCATTGCCTGCAACGTAGCCAAAACAAAACTCCATTCCACCCGGTCATAGGCCTTTGCCAGGTCCACTTTGAACAGCGCTCGAGGAGGGTGACGATGGCCGTTGTAGCCATGACACAGCTCCTGGGCAAGAAGGATGTTATCCGAGATGTGACGTCCCGGGATGAAGGCAGTCTGGCATCCATGAACAAGGCTAGGAAGGGCAGGCTTGAGACGATCGGCCAAAATCTTTGAGATAATCTTGTAGATGACATTACAGCACGAGATCGGCCGAAAATCTGAGCGACCATAAGCAAAAGAAACAAAAAGAACAGCCCCGGACCCCAGCTGCACAACCCGACAATGAACAACCTGATCAGTGAAGGCCACAATACTGACCGAGATGGCCGTCGGATCCCAACCCACCCAAATGCGCGAGCCCGGGCCAGCTTCATACTCAAAAAAACCAGGACCAAAGGGGCCGTAATCCCTGCGACAGTCGGGTGGCATTACCCTCACTTACCCGCGTCTCAAGCAAACCAACCAGCTGAATACTTTGTCTAGAAATCCACTCCCCCACCGCATTCCTGTGGTCTACCCTATTAAAACCACGGACAATCCATGAGCCGACTCTGATCATGGGACACCCGGCAAGCGGGCTGCAATAACTTCAGGGCCCAGAGTGGTGGAAATATCCATATCGCCAGAATCGATGGAGCGGAGGACAGCAAAAGGATTAGTAGAATCCAGAAAAGAAACATCCCCACTCCGTTCAGGTGGAGGTGAAGATCGTGAAGGATTACCAGGTGGCATGGTACCTCCATGCAACGGCCTATCCGCAGCGGGTGATATTACCCCTCGAGGTGGAGTGCGCACAGCCTTACCACGAGCTCCCACTTGTCGCCACTCCGACCCCTAAGACAAGGAGCGTGAGGAAGTCGAGAGAATACCTGGATTCTGGGCTGATGCCTTAGGCGCAACAGCAGTGGGTGAGGTAATACCCTGAGGAGGGGAACGGACTTGTCGGGAAGAGGAGGGATCGGGCCGGGAGGGCAGACGTGAACCAGTTACCACGGTGGGTTTCGAAAAGCGAGGAGAGCAATTCCGGGGACCTGGCGCGGTTCCACCCGTCGAATCAGTCGAGGGTGGGGGGCGCGGGCGATTAGGGCAATTTAATGGCCCATGGGTCCAAGTGCTGCAACTATCACATCTTGCTGGCTTCCATTCATACTCCACCCGGACCGGAATAAGACCCGTCACTCCGCCCTCAGCATTAGGCATGCGAAGGTTGACAATCTCAATGAAGGGGTCAGCGAGGCGCTTCATGACACAGACGCGTGCAAAATCAATGCGCTCCCCATCCGCCGTTATCCCGTCAGTAAATAACGGCTTTCCCACCGCGCTCGCAAGGACTCCGAGCCCCTCAGCAGTCCAGAATTCGCTTGGCACGTTCCACATTTTCACCCAGAGGGGAACTTCAGTGATCTCCTGTCTTTCAAAGGACATGCCGGGACGCCATTCCTCAAGGAACAAGGGCTGCCCATTAAGGATCCACGGGCCACCTTCAAGAACGGCACGCATGGCCGCTACTGATGCAAACCGGAACTTGAAGAAGCCATTAATCGTAGCACGGACTTCAACCAGTTCCGGCCAGCGAGCCCGCCAATAACGCTCGACAGTGGGGAAAAATGGTTTTCGTCCCAAGAAAAAACCCACCAGCGTGTACGCCCAACGCGACAAGCCAAGCTTAGCAATATCCCACGACGGCGCAACTTCAACAATTCCGTTTATGAGACCCGCCGGCGCCGTAAATGACAAAGGGACCCGACGCGTAGCCCGTTCCCGTCTATCCCTATGCGCGTGGAGTGGCCCAATCTCCCGAGCAGCCACCCGTGCAAACGAAGCTTTGGGCATCATAGAAGAACCACCGGCATGCCTGGGAGACGGCATGGTGGGGGGTCCATGAACTATCGGCCGAGGGTCCTCGGTGCCGATCCCCGTGGCCCCAACTCAAGAGGCACTTTTCTCGATGGGGGATGAAAAGGCCCCGGGACCGGATGGCTATTCGGCGGGGTTTTTCAAGGCAGCGTGGGGAGTTATTGGTGATGCCTTGATTCCAGGCCGTCCAGGAGTTTTTTTCGTCAGGCCATTTGCTAAAAGGACTTAATAGCACGCTTCTTACACTTATTCCAAAGGGTGATTCCCCGAGGAAAGCGTCGGATTTTCGGCCAATTTCGTGTTGTAATGTTTTCTTTTTTGGATTAATGTCCCTTTATATATATATATATATATATGAAAAGAAGAATACAAAAGAGCGCGCAGGAGAAAAACTCATGCCGCGTCAACCGATAACAATTTCGTGCTGTAATGTTCTCTTCAAGGTTATCTCGAAGATTATGGCCAATCGGCTCAAGCCATGGTTAGGAAGTTTGGTTCACTCTTCTCAGACGGCGTTTATCCCTGGACGACGCATTAGTGATAATATCTTGTTAGCACAGGAGATTTGTTCAGGCTATCGATGCAATAGGCGCCCTCCTCGTGTAACCTTCAAGATTGACCTGGCTAAGGCTTATGATAAGGTTGAGTTGAACTTCGTGTTAGCCACGCTCACGGCTATGAAGTTTCATCCTATCTTTATCTATTGGGTGAGATGTTGTATGACCACGACGACTTTCTCGATTAATATCCATGGACACCCAGCGGGATACTTTGCAGGGAAGCGTGGTCTTCGGCAAGGCGATCCTATATCGCCGTATATATTTACTTTAGTCATGGAGGTGTTACATGACATCGTCACACATCGGATCAACCGTGAGCCTCAGTTCCGTTATCATTGGCGATGCGAGGCGAATAGACTTTCTATGCTCTATTTTGCTGACGATCTCCTCATCTTCTGTCACGCCGATCTTGTGTCGGCTGGAGTTATCAAGGAAGCATTAGTGGAATTTGCAATGCTTTCTGGACTTCATCCGAACCCGGCCAAAAGCGAGATGTTTGTTGCCAAGCGGGCGGAGAGCCTTGCGAATGACCTCCACGGTCTCATGGGTTTTCTAAGGGGACAGTTGCCTGTACGATATCTAGGAGTTCCGCTACTTCACTCTCGATTGGCGCTAGCAGATTGTAACCCATTGTTACACAAGGTTGATGCGCGACTGGGATCATGGCTTAACCGCTCCCTGTCATATGCGGGGCGGGTTCAACTTATCAAGTCGGTACTGACTACCACGCATGCGTATTGGTCGGGGGTTTCTTATTGCCGAAGGGGATCATTGCGGCTTTGGAGGCTCGTTTCGACGCTTTCTCTGGGCAGGGTCGCCGGCAAAAGTTGCGTGGGTGGACATTTGCTTACCTGTTGCTGAGGGAGGTCTTGGAATTCGTTCGATTGCAACGGATAACAAGGCCCTCCTTTTGCGGCATTTATGGAGTGTTGTCTCCCGAGAGGAGAGCTCGATTTGGGTGGAATGGTTGCTTCTCAATCGACTCCGCTCCAATTCTTTGTGGGTGGTGCGTCCTGCACCTAATGACGCTTGGAGCTGGAAGAAGATGCTGAAGTTACGGCCTCTACTTAGGTCACTCATTTATTTTCATATAGGAAATGGTTCTTCCATTTCCCTATGGAAGGACCCCTGGTTGTTTTCATATCCATTGATGGATCGTTTTCCACGAGGCCCGCTGGTTATGGGACTACCACATGATGCTCCTCTTAGCGCTATTATCTCGACACAGGGTGGATGTGGCCTGCTCAATCTACAGTTGAGTTCATTGAGCTTAGTCCACATCTACCAGCAGTGGACCCGTCACGTCGTGACTTACTGCGGTGGGAAGGCACTCCGCATGGTCATTTCTCGACAAAATCAGTCCGAGAAGCGATCCGATTGAGAAGTGATCCGGTGGCTTGGGCTATGCTATTTGGCGGATGTTTACGAGTTCCACGCTACGAATTCATTCTATGGCTGGCGATTCGGGGACGTCTTTCGACTCGAGAATTTGCATGGGTGGAACAGCGAGCGGGAACAGATACATGCCTGTTGTGTGACAATAACATACGAGAGACACATAACCATTTGTTCTTTGATTGTCGCTTCTCGAGACGCTGTTTGAGGCTTTTGAGCCGCTAGATTAGATGGAGAGGCCGTTTCGTGAGTGGCGTGTTGATGTCATATGGGCAGCGGCTAAGTGGCGAGGGCATCATCTTTACCATGTAGCCTATCGTCATGTTTTGTCGTCTCTTGTTTATCACATTTGGCAGGAACGGAATACACGGTGGAAGGAGCATAGACGCGGCTCCCCTGAGCAAGTGATTGCTTTGGTTCTGGGGAATGCTTGTTTACGATTGGACACTGTAGCACATAGATATCCTTTACAAGTAGCTGCTATTCGCCGTCTGTGGCGAGTTGCATGGTAGCTTGTTTCGAGCTTTAGTTGTCGTCGCAGTCGTAGTCGATGTCGTAGTTGATGTCATTGTTATCCGATAGCTTCTTATCGGTTGTTTTGCGGCATGAGTTTCTACTCATACGTGCTATTTTGTATTTTTCTCTTCATATATATATATAATGGGACATTCATCCAAAAAAAAAACAAGGCGACTTGTTCAACAAGGCATTATACTTGATTAACAAGGCATGACTTGGACAATATTCATTCGACTTGTTTAAGAAGACATTCTACTTGGTCAACAAGGCATGACTGTTCAACAAGGCATTCGACTTGTTCAAAAAGGCATTCGACTTTGTCGACAAGGAATTCGACATAATTAACAAGGCATTGAAGTTGTTAAACAAGGCTTTCGACTTGTTACACAAGGCATTCGACTTCGTCAACAAGCCATTTTACTTGGTCAACAAGGCGTGACTTGGTCAACAAGGCATTTGACTTGGTCAACAAGGCATTTGACTTGGTCAACAAGGCATTGTACTTCGTCAACAAATCATGACTTGGTTAATAAGGTATTCGACTTGTTCAACAACGCGTTCTACTTGTTCAACAAGGGATCATATGGTCAACAAGGCATTCGACATAGTTTACAAGGCATTGAAGTTGTTCAATAAGGCATTCGACATGTTCAACAAGGGATTCGACTTGTTCAACAAGGCATTCGACATAGTTAATAAGGCATTGAAGTTGTTCAACAAGGCATTCGATTTGTATAACAAGGGATTCGACTTGTTCAATAAGGCATTCTACTTGTTCGACTTGGTGAAGAAGGTATTATATATGTTCAACAAGGCATTCTACTTGGTGAACAAGGCATTTAAGTTGTTCAAGAAGGCATTCGATTTGTTCAACAAGGGATTCGACTTGTTCAATAAGGCATTCTACTTGTTGTTCGGCTTGGTGAACAAGGCATTCGACTTGTTCCACAAGACATTCTACTTGATTAACAAGGCATTTGACTTGGTCAACAAGGCATTTGACTTCTTCAACAGCGCATTCTACTTGGTATACAAGACAAGACTTGGTCACAAGGCATTCGACTTTGTTAACAAGGCATTCGACTTGGTTAACCATGCATTCGACTAGTTAAACAAGGCATTTGAGTTGTTTGACGAGGCCTTCTACTTGTTCAAAAGGGCATTCGACTTGGTCAACAATGTATTCGACTTGGTCAACAAGACATTCGACTTGTTCCACAAGGCATTCTACTTGTTCAACAAGGCATCATATCGTCAACAAGGCATTCGACATTGTCAACAAGGCATTCGACATAGTTAACAAGCCACTGAAGTTGTTCAACAAGGCATTCGACTTGTTCACCAAGGGATTCGACATGTTCAACAAAGGCATTCTACTTGTTCGACTTGGTAAACAAGGCATTCGACTAGTTCCACAACGGATTCTACTTGTTATACATAGCAAGATTTGGTCAACAAGGTATTCGACTGGTAGATGCAATCTCACGATTGGGGATGGTGCGAAAGAGGGGATGACGACGACAGCGCCGACGGCTACCGTGGAAAAAATTTCTATCCTTGATGACGGACCTAGAGTTTCTACAGTGGTGGCAAAGGTGACGGATACGGTTTCGGTGCCGGCTAAGGTAAATCCGCCAAAGCCGACGTTTGCGGTGGTTGCCAAGGGGTCGACGAGGCAGGCTAACCGCACCGGAGTGCGGCGACTTCCGTTGGTTTACACTGCGCCGGCAGTCATAGATGGGGTGGCGGAGGTTCGACCTACGTGGGAGGTGGCCCGTCAAGGTTTTGCTCGATGGGAGCATACACTGGTGGGCTATTTTTTGGGAAAGAAGCCATATTTTCCCTTTGTGGAGCGATTTGTACGGGCGAATTGGGCTGACCTGGCCGAGGTCAGGGCTACCATTAATGGTTTCTTTAAGTTTCGTTTTATGTCGGCGGATGCAATGCATGGGGTCCTTGAAGGGGGACCTTGGCTCTTCGAAGGGCAGCCACTCTTCTTGGAGGTTTGGAGGCCAGGAATGTCGTTTGCGAAGCGGGATCTCGTAGAAGTACCTCTATGGGTTAAGTTATGGAATGTCCCAAGCGAATTCTGGACTCAGGCTGGTTTGGGGATCGTTGCTAGTGTTGTGGGGCAGCCCTTGTTTGCTGATGGCGTTACAACAAGTGGATAGCGTATTGATTTTGCACGTGTTTGTGTACTTAAGAAGCTTGCTGACCCGTTTGTGGAGCACTTTAATATTCGACTGCCGTTAGAGTGTGGGGGTACATCGGGTGTGGCAACTGTGCGGGTGGAGTACGAATGGAGACCAACAAAATGTCTGAAGTGTCTTCTTGGAATCATGCGTCGACGGCGTGTCCGATGTCCTTCGATGGACAAAGCGCACCGGGAAAACGACCGGATCCTCGGCTGAGGGCTGTTTGGGGGGGTGGCAATAAGCCACGAGTAGAGGGGCGGCAGGTGGGAGCAAAGGGCAAAGCAGCACGGGTGGAGTCACATGTTGGGGCAGATGGGGTTCGAGCGGGAAATGGAAGGGCGGTGATTCCTAGCGCACGTGTAGAGTGGATGCATGTGGGCGCAAAGGGCAAAGCCGTGACGGTGGAACCACGGGATGGGGCAGCTAATGGTAGAAAACTGGCCCGGTCAACAGAGTGTGCTGGAGGATTGTCGACATCGTCTCGGACCACAGAGCCACATTCGCGGGTGGTGCCCGTGCATGAGGAGGTTGGGTTGGCCTCTAACTCTTTCGCTATTTTGCACTCGTTACGGGATGAGGATAATTATCCTCCTTTAGCAACGGCAGCCCCAACAAGGGGTGATCCATGATCCCTGTAGGTGTGTAGAATGTGCGTGGTCTCAATAAGAGGGACCACGGAAGGGCGGTGGGGGAGCTAGTTGTCGATGTCATTGTTGATATCGTAGTTGTACCCGATAGCATGTTATCGGTTGATGCGGCATGAGTTTTTCTCCTGCGCGCTCTTTTTTATTCTTCTTTTCATATATATATATATATATAAAGGGACATTAATCCAAAAAAAAACAAGGCATTCGACTTGTTCAACAAGGCATTCGACTGGTTCAACAAGGCATTCTACTTGGTCAACAAGGCATGACTTGGTTAACAAGGCATTCGACTTGGTCAACAAGGCATTCTACTTGGTCAACAAACAATGACTTGGTCAAGAAGGCATTCTACTTGGTCAACAAAGCATGACTGTTCAACAAGGCATCCGACTTGTTCAACAAGGCATTCGACTTTTTCAACACGGCATTCGACATAGTTAAAAGGCATTGAAGTTGTTCAACAAGGCATTGGACTTGTTCAACAAGGCATTGGACTTGTTCAACAAGGCATTCGACTTGTTCAAGAAGGCATTCTACATTGTCAACAAGGCATGACTTGGTTAACAAGGGCTTCGACTTGTTCCACAAGGCATTCTACTTGATTAACAAGGCATTCGACTTGTGGAAGAAGGTATTCTACTTGGTCAACAAGGCATTCGAATTGTTCAACAAGACATTCGAATTGTTCAACAAGGCATTCGACTTTGTCCACACGGCATTCGACAAAGATAACAAGGCATTGATGTTGTTCAACAAGGCATTAAACTTGTTCAACAAGGGATTCCACTTGTTCAACAAGGCATTCGACTTGTTTAACAAGGCATTCGACTTGTTCAACAAGGCATTCGACTTGGTCAACAAGGCATGACTTGTTAACAAGTCATTCGACTTGGTCAACAAGGCATTCTACTTGGTCAACAAAGCATGACTTGGTCAATAAGGCATTCGACTTGTTCAACAAGGGATTCAACTTGTTCAATAAGGCATTCTACTTGTTCGACTTGGTGAACGCCTGGCCTTCGACATGTGCAACAAGGCCTTCTACTTGATTAACAAGGCATGACTTGACAACAATGCATTCAACTTGTTTAAGAAGGCATTCTACTTGGTCAACAAGGCATGACTGTTTAACAAGGCATCCGACTTGTTCAACAAGGCATTCGACTTTGTCAACACGACATTCGACATAGTTAACAAGGCATTGAAGTTGTTCAACAAGGCATTCGACTTGTTCAACAAGGCATTCGACATGTTCAACAAAGGCATTCTACTTGTTCGACTTGGTAAACAAGGCATTAGACTTGTTCAACAACGCATTCTACTTTGTATACAAGCAAGATTTGGTCAACAAGGCATTCGACTTGTTCAACAAGGCATTCTTCTTGGTCAACAAGGCATTCGACTTGTTCAACAAGGCATTTTTCTTGGTCAACAAGGCATGACTTGGTTAACAAGGCATTCGACTTGGTCAACAATGCATTCTACTTGGTCAACAAAGCTTGAGTTGGTCAATAAGGCATTCGACTTGTTCAACAAGGGATTCGACTTGTTCAATAAGGCATTCTACTTGTTCGACAAGGGATTCGACTTGTTCAATAAGGCATTCTACTTGTTCGACTTGGTGAACAAGGCATTCGACTTGTTCAATATGGCATTCTACTTGATTAACAAGGCATGACTTGGTAAACAAGGCATTCGACTTGTTTAAGAAGGCAATACTTGGTCAACAAAGCATGACTGTTCAACAAGGCATCCGACTTGTTCAACAAGGCATTCGACTTTGTCCACAAGACATTCGACATAGTTAACAAGGCATTGAAGTTGTTCAACAAGGCATTCGACAACTTCAACAAAGGCATTCTACTTGTTCGACTTAGTAAACAAGGCATTTGACTTGTTCAACAACGCATTCTACTTGGTATACATAGTAAGATTTGGTCAACAAGGCATTCGACTTGTTCAACAAGGCATTCTACATTGTCAACAAGGCATGACTTGGTTAACAAGGGCTTCGACTTGTTCCACAAGGCATTCTACTTGATTAACAAGGCATGACTTGTCCAACAAGGCATTCGACTTGTGGAAGAAGGTATTCTACTTGGTCAACAAGGCATTCGAATTGTTCAACAAGACATTCGAATTGTTCAACAAGGCATTCGACTTTGTCCACACGGCATTCGACAAAGTTAACAAGGCATTGATGTTGTTCAACAAGGCATTAAACTTGTTCAACAAGGGATTCCACTTGTTCAACAAGGCATTCGACTTGTTGAACAAGGCATTCGACTTGTTCAACAAGGCATTCTACTTGGTCAACAAGGCATGACTTGTTCACAAGTCATTCGACTTGGTCAACAAGGCATTCTACTTGGTCAACAAAGCATGACTTGGTCAATAAGGCATTCGACTTGTTCAACAAGGGATTCAACTTGTTCAATAAGGCATTCTACTTGTTCGACTTGGTGAACGCCTGGCCTTCGACATGTGCAACAAGGCCTTCTACTTGATTAACAAGGCATGACTTGACAACAATGCATTCAACTTGTTTAAGAAGGCATTCTACTTGGTCAACAAGGCATGACTGTTTAACAAGGCATCCGACTTGTTCAACAAGGCATTCGACTTTGTCAACACGACATAGTTAACAAGGCATTGAAGTTGTTCAACAAGGCATTCGACTTGTTCAACAAGGCATTCGACATGTTCAACAAAGGCATTCTACTTGTTTGACTTGGTAAACAAGGCATTAGACTTGTTCAACAACGCATTCTACTTTGTATACAAGCAAGATTTGGTCAACAAGGCATTCGACTTGTTCAACAAGGCATTCTTCTTGGTCAACAAGGCATGACTTGGTTAACAAGGCATTCGACTTGGTCAACAATGCATTCTACTTGGTCAACAAAGCATGAGTTGGTCAATAAGGCATTCGACTTGTTCAACAAGGGATTCGACTTGTTCAATAAGGCATTCTACTTGTTCGACAAGGGATTCGACTTGTTCAATAAGGCATTCTACTTGTTCGACTTGGTGAACAAGGCATTCGACTTGTTCAATATGGCATTCTACTTGATTAACAAGGCATGACTTGGTAAACAAGGCATTCGACTTGTTTAAGAAGGCAATACTTGGTCAACAAAGCATGACTGTTCAACAAGGCATCCGACTTGTTCAACAAGGCATTCGACTTTGTCCACAAGACATTCGACATAGTTAACAAGGCATTGAAGTTGTTCAACAAGGCATTCGACTTGTTAAACAAGGCATTCGACAACCTCAACAAAGGCATTCTACTTGTTCGACTTGGTAAACAAGGCATTTGACTTGTTCAACAACGCAATCTACTTGGTATACATAGCAAGATTTGGTCAACAAGGCATTCGACTTGTTCAACAAGGCATTCGACTTGTTCAACAAGGCATTCGACTGGTTCAACAAGGCATTCTACTTGGTCAACAAGGCATGACTTGGTTAACAAGGCATTCGACTTGGTCAACAAGGCATTCTACTTGGTCAACAAAGAATGACTTGGTCAAGAAGGCATTCTAGTTGGTCAACAAAGCATGACTGTGTTCAACAAGGCATCCGACTTGTTCAACAAGGCATTCGACTTTGTCAACACGGCATTCGACATAGTTAACAAGGCATTGAAGCTGTTCAACAAGGCATTCGACTTGTTCAACAAGGCATTCGACTTGTTCAACAAGGCATTCGACTTGTTCAACAAGGCATTCTACATGGTCAACAAGGCATGACTTGGTGAACAAGGCCTTCGACTTGTTGAACAAGGCATTCTACTTGATTAACAAGGCATGACTTGTATAACAAGGCATTCGACTTGTGGAAGAAGGTATTCTACTTTTTTTTGGATTAATGTCCCTTTATATATATATATGAAAAGAAGAATACAAAAGAGCGCGCAGGAGAAAAACTCATGCCGCATCAACCGATAACATGCTATAGGGTACAACTACGATATCAACAACGACATCGACAACTAGCTCCCCCACCGCCCTTCCGTGGTCCCTCTTATTGAGACCACGCACATTCTACACACCTACAGGGATCATGGATGACCCCCTGTTGGGGCTGCCGTTGCTTCATGGCTCGTAGAAAAAGGAGGATCATTATCCTCATCCCGTAACTAGTGCAAAATAGCGAAAGAGTTAGAGGCCACCCAACCTCGTCATGCACGGGCACCACCTGCGAATGTGGCTCTGTGGTCCGAGACGATGTCGACAATCCTCCAGCACACTCTGTTGACCGGGCCAGTTTTCTACCATTAGCTGCCCCATCTCGTTGTTCCACCCTCACGGCTTTGCCCTTTGTGCCCACATGCATCCACTCTACACGTGCTAGGAATCACCGCCCCTCCATTTCCCGTTCGAACCCCATCTGCCCCAACATCTGACTCCACCCGTGTTGCTTTGCCCTTTGCTCCCACCTGCCGCCCCTCTACTCGTGGCTTAATTCCACCCACCCGAACAGCCCTCAGCCGAGGATCCGGTCGTTTTCCCGGTGCGCTTTGTCCATCAGAGGACATCGGACACGCCGTCGGCGCATGATTCCAAGAAGCACACTTCAGACATTTGGTTGGTCTTCATTCGTACTCCACCCGCACAGTTGTCACATCCGATGTACCCCCACACTCTAACGGCAGTCGAATATTAAAGTGCTCCACAAACGGGTCAGCAAGCTTCTTAAGTACACAAACACGTGCAAAATCAATTCGCTCTCCACTTGTTGTAACGCCATCAGCAAACAAGCGCTGCCCCACAGCACTAGCAACGATCCCCAAACCAGCCTGAGTCCAGAATTCGCTTGGGACATTCCATAACATAACCCATAGAGGTACTTCTACGAGATCCCACTTCGCAAACGACATTCCTAGCCTCCAAACCTCCAAGAAGAGTGGCTGCCCTTGGAAGAGCCAAGGTCCTCCTTCAAGGACCCCATGCATTGCATCCGCCGACATAAAACGAAACTTAAAGAAACCATTAATGGTAGCCCTGACCTCGGCAAGGTCAGCCCAATTCGCCCGCACAAATCGCTCCACAAAGGGAAAATATGGCTTCTTTCCCAAAAAATAGCCCACCAGTGTATGCTCCCATCAAGCAAAACCTTGACGGGCCACCTCCCACGTAGGTCGAACCTCCGCCACCCCATCTATGACTGCCGGCGCAGTGTAAACCAACGGAAGTCGCCGCACTCCGGTGCGGTTAGCCTGCCTCGCCGACCCCTTGGCAACCACCGCAAACGTCAGCTTTGGCAGATTTACCTTAGCCGGCACCGAAACCGTATCCGTCACCTTTGCCACCACTGTAGAAACTCTAGGTCCGTCATCAAGGATTGAAATTTTTTCCACGGTAGCCGTCGGCGCTGACGTCGTCATCCCCTCTTTCGCACCATCCCCAATCGTGAGATTGCATCTACCAGCCTCCCGTTCCGGAGAAAACCTAGGCCCAAGACCACGTGGATGCTTGTGGCCCATATCAATCAAAGAAACCCTAGCCTTCATATGATGATCATGTAAATTTCCCGCATCGAGCTGTGCGTCATCCCCAACCACCGTATGATCAACGCGTGGAGTATGATGCGTGACCAATGGCGCAGCCGCATCAACCAATATCTCGTTATCCCATCCAAAATCTTTACGAATATATTGTAGTATCCTTTCCAAAGACGGATTAGTAGCAGATTCCTTCATTAAATATACGAGATCCTCTCCCAAAATAGAAGCATTTTCGTAACCAAGGCATGACTGTTTAACAAGGCATTCGACTTGTTCAACAAGGCATTCGACTTTGTCAACACGGCATTCGACAAAGTTAACAAGGCATTGAAGTTGTTCAACAAGGCATTAAACTTGTTAAACAAGGCATTCGACTTGTTCCACAAGGCATTCGACTTGTTCAACAAGCCATTCGACTGGTTCAACAAGGCATTCTACTTGGTCAACAAGGCATGACTTGGTTAACAAGGCATTCTACTTGGTCAACAAAGAATGACTTGGTCAAGAAGGCATTCTTCTTGGTCAACAAAGCATGACTGTTCAACAAGGCATTCGACTTGTTCAACAAGGCATTCGACTTTGTCTATAAGACATTCGACATAGTTAACAAGGCATTGAAGTTGTTGAATAAGGCATTTGACTTGTTCAACAAGGCATTCTACTTGTTCGACTTGGTAAAGAAGGTATTCGAATTGTTCAAAAAGGTATTCTACTTGGTTCACAATGCATGACTTGTTCAACAAAGCATTCGACTTGATTAAGAACGCAATAGACTTGGTCAACCAGTCAGTCAACTTGGTCAACAAGGCATTAGACTTGTTCAAAAATGAATTCGACTTGTTCAACAAGGCATTCGACTTGTTTAACAAGGCATTCGACTAGGTCAACAAGGCATTCTACTTGGTCAACAAAGAATGACTTGGTCAAGAAGGCATTCTACTTGGTCAACAAAGCATGACTGTTCAACAAGGCATCCGACCTGTTCAACAAGGCATTCGACTTTGTCGACACGGCATTCGACATAGTTAACAAGGGCATTGAAGTTGTTCAACAAGGCATTCAACTTGTTAAACAAGGCATTCGACTTGTTCAACAAGGCATTCGACTTGTTCAAAAAGGCATTCTACATGGTCAACAAGGCATGACTTGGTTAACAAGGCCTTCGACTTGTTCAACAAGGCATTCTACTTGATTAACAAGGCATGACTTGTACAACAAGGCATTCGACTTGTGGAAGAAGGTATTCTACTTGGTCAACAAGGCATGACTGTTTAACAAGGCATTTGACTTGTTCAACAAGGCATTCGACTTTGTCAACACGGCATTCGACAAAGTTAACAAGGCATTGAAGTTGTTCAACAAGGCATTAAACTTGTTAGACAAGGCATTCAACTTGTTCCACAAGGCATTCGACTTGTTCAACAAGGCATTCTACTTGGTCAACAAGGCATGACTTGGTTGCATTCGACTTGGTCAACAAGGCATTCTACTTGGTCAACAAAGAATGACTTGGTCAAGAAGGCATTCTACTTGGTCAACAAAGCATGACTGTTCAACAAGGCATCCGACCTGTTCAACAAGGCATTCGACTTTGTCGACACGGCATTCGACATAGTTAACAAGGGCATTGAAGTTGTTCAACAAGGCATTCAACTTGTTAAACAAGGCATTCGACTTGTTCAACAAGGCATTCGACTTGTTCAACAAGGCATTCAACATGGTCAACAAGGCATGACTTGGTTAACAAGGCCTTCGACTTGTTCAACAAGGCATTCTACTTGATTATAAAGGCATGATTTGTACAACAAGGCATTCGACTTGTGGAAGAATGTATTCTACTTGGTCAACAAGGCATGACTGTTTAAAAAGGCATTCGACTTGTTCAACAAGGCATTCGACTTTGTGAACACGGTATTCGACAAAGTTAACAAGGCATTGAAGTTGTTCAACAAGCCATTAAACTTGTTAATTAGGCCTTCGACTTGTTTAACAAGTTGATTGCCTTGTTGAACAACTTCAATGCCTTGTTAACTATGTCGAATGTCGTGTTGACAAAGTTGAATTCCTTGTTGAACAAGTCAGATGCCTTGTTGAACAGTCATGCTTTGTTGACCAAGTAGAATGCCTTCTTGACAAAGTAATTCTTTGTTGACCAAGTAGAATGCCTTGTTGACCAAGTCGAATGCCTTGTTATCCAAGTCATGCCTTGTTGATTAAGTAGAATGCCTTGTTGAACAAGTCGAATGCCTTGTTGAACAAGTCGAATGCCTTGTTGAACAAGTCGAATGCCTTGTTGAACAACTCCAATGCCTTGTTAACTATGTCGAATGTCGTTTTGACAAAGTCGAATGCCTTGTTGAACAAGTCGGATGCCTTGTTTAACAGGCATGCCTTGTTGACCAAGTAGAAGACCTTCTTCAACAAGTCGAATGCCTTGTTGTCCAAGTCATGCCTTGTTAATCAGGTAGAATGCCTTGTTGAACAAGTGAAGGCCAGGCGTTCACCAAGTCGAACAAGTAGAATACCTTATTGACCAAGTAGAATGCCATGTTGAACAAGTCGAATGCCTTGTGGAACAAGTCGAATGCCTTGTCTAACAAGTTTAATGCCTTGTTGAACAACTGCAATGCCTTGTTAACTTTGTCGAATGCCGTGTTGACAAAGTCGAATGCCTTGTTGAGCAAGTCAAATGCCTTGTTAAACAGTCATGCCTTGTTGACCAAGTAGAATACCTTCTTCCACAAGTCGAATGCCTTGTTGTACAAGTCATGCCTTGTTAATCAAGTATAATGCCTTGTTGAACAAGTCGAAGGCCTTGATAACCAAGTCATGCCTTGTTGACCATGTAGAATGCCTTTTTGAACAAGTCGAATGCCTTGTTGAACAAGTTGAATGCCTTGTTGAACAACTTCAATGCCTTGTTAACTATGTCGAATGCCGTGTTGACAAAGTTGAATGCCTTGTTGAACAAGTCGGATGCCTTGTTGAACAGTCATGCTTTGTTGACCAAGTAGAATGCCTTCTTGACCAAGTCATTCTTTGTTGACCAAGTAGAATGCCTTGTTGACCAAGTCGAATGCCTTGTTGACCAAGTAGAATGCCTTGTTGAACCAGTCGAATGCCTTGTTGAACAAGTCGAATGCATTGTGGAACAAGTCGAATGCCTTGTTTAACAAGTTTAATGCCTTGTTGAACAACTTCAATGCCTTGTTAACTTTGTCGAATGCCGTGTTAACAAAGTCGAATGCCTTGTTGAACAAGTCGAATGCCTTGTTAAACAGTCATGCCTTGGTTACGAAAATGCTTCTATTTTGGGAGAGGATCTCGTATATTTAATGAAGGAATCTCCTACTAATCCGTCTTTGGAAAGGATACTACAATATCTTCGTAAAGATTTTGGATGGGATAACGAGATATTGGTTGATGCGGCTGCGCCATTGGTCACGCATCATACTCCACGCGTTGATCATACGGTGTTGGGGATGACACACTGCCCGATGCGGGAAATTTGCATGATCATCATATGAAGGCTAGGGTGTCTTTGATTGATATGGTCCACAAGCATCCACGTGGTCTTGGGCCTAGGTTTTCTCCGGAACGGGAGGCTGGTAGATGCAATCTCACGATTGGGGATGGTGCGAAAGAGGGGATGACGACGTCAGCGCCGACGGCTACCGTGGAAAAAATTTCTATCCTTGATGACGGACCTAGAGTTTCTACAGTGGTGTCAAAGGTGACGGATACGGTTTCGGTGCCGGCTAAGGTAAATCCGCCAAAGCCGACGTTTGCGGTGGTTGCCAAGGGGTCGGCGAGGGAGGCTAACCGCACCGGAGTGCGGCGACTTCCGTTGGTTTACACTGCGCCGGCAGTCATAGATGGGGTGGCAGAGGTTCGACCTACGTGGGAGGTGGCCCGTCAAGGTTTTGCTGGATGGGAGCATACACTGGTGGGCTATTTTTTGGGAAAGAAGCCATATTTTCCCTTTGCGGAGCGATTTGTGCGGGCGAATTGGGCTGACCTTGCCGAGGTCAGGGCTACCATTAATGGTTTCTTTAAGTTTCGTTTTATGTCGGCGGATGCAATGCATGGGGTCCTTGAAGGGGGACCTTGGCTCTTCCAAGGGCAGCCACTCTTCTTGGAGGTTTGGAGGCCAGGAATGTCGTTTGCGAAGCGGGATCTCGTAGAAGTACCTCTATGGGTTATGTTATGGAATGTCCCAAGCGAATTCTGGATCGTTACTAGTGCTGTGGGGCAGCCCTTGTTTGCTGATGGCGTTACAACAAGTAAAGAGCGTATTGATTTTGCACGTTTTTGTGTACTTTAAGAAGCTTGCTGACCCGTTCGTGGAGCACTTTAATATTCGACTGCCGTTAGAGTGTGGGGGTACATCGGGTGTGGCAACTGTGCGGGTGGAGTACGAATGGAAACCAACCAAATGTCTGAAGTGTGCTTCTTGGAATCATGCATCGACGGCGAGTCCGATGTCCTCCGATGGACAAAGCGCACCGGGAAAACAACCGGATCCTCGGCTGAGGGCTGTTCGGGTGGGGGGCAATAAGCCACGAGTAGAGGGGCGGCAGGTGGGAGCAAAGGGCAAAGCAACACGGGTGGAGTCACATGTTGGGGCAGATAGGGTTCGAGCGGGAAATGGAGGGGCGGTGATTCCTAGCGCACGTGTAGAGTGGATGCATGTGGGCACAAAGGGCAAAGCCGTGAGGGTGGAACCACGGGATCGGGCAGCTAATGGTAGAAAACTGGCCCGGTCAACAGAGTGTGCTGGAGGATTGTCGACATCGGCTCGGACCACAGAGCCACATTCGCAGGTGGTGCCCGTGAATGAGGAGGTTGGGTTAGCCTCTAACTCTTTCGCTATTTTGCACTCGTTACGGGATGAGGATAATGATCCTCCTTTTTCTACGGGCCATGAAGCAACGGCAGCCCCAACAGGGGGTCATCCATGATCCATGTAGGTGTGTAGAATATGTGTGGTCTCAATAAGAGGGACCACGGAAGGGCGGTGGGGGAGCTAGTTGTCGATGTCGTTGTTGATATCGTAGTTGTACCCGATAGCATGTTATCGGTTGATGCGGCATGAGATTTTCTCCTGCGCGCTCTTTTGTATTCTTCTTTTCATATATATATATATATAAAGGGACATAGAATACCTTCTTCCACAACTCGAATGCCTTGTTGTACAAGTCATGCCTTGTTAATCAAGTATAATGCCTTGTTGAACAAGTCGAAGGCCTTGTTAACCAAGTCATGCCTTGTTGACCATGAAGAATGCCTTGTTGAACAAGTCGAATGCCTTGTTGAACATCTTGAATGCCTTGTTGAACAAGTCGAATGCCTTGTTGAACAAGTCGAATGCCTTGTTGAACAACTTCAATGCCTTGTTAACTATGTCGAATGCCGTGTTGACAAAGTCGAATGCCTTGTTGAACAAGTCGGATGCCTTGTTGAACAGTCATGCTTTGTTGACCAAGTAGAATGCCTTCTTGACCAAGTCATTCTTTGTTGACCAAGTATAATGCCTTGTTGACCAAGTCGAATGCCTTGTTAACCAAGTCATGCCTTGTTGACCAAGTATAATGCCTTGTTGAACCAGTCGAATGCCTTGTTGAACAAGTCGAATGCCTTGTTGACCAAATCTTGCTATGTATACCAAGTAGAATGCGTTGTTGAACAAGTCGAATGCCTTGTTTACCAAGTCGAACAAGTAGAATGCTTTTGTTGAACATGTCGAATGCCTTGTTTAACAAGTCAAATGCCTTGTTGAACAACTTCAATGCCTTGTTAACTATGTCGAATGCCATGTTGAACAAGTCGGATGCCTTGTTGAACAGTCATTCTTTGTTGACCAAGTATTGCCTTCTTAAACAAGTCGAATGCCTTGTTGTCCAAGTCATGCCTTGTTAATCAAGTAGAATGCCTTATTTTTTTTTGGTGTAAAGTCCCACGTATAAAGATCGTAAAAAAAAAAATGTACAAATGAACAGGAGAAAAACTCCTCTACCAACCAGTAACAGACTACTGGTAACAAACAATGAATGAATAACCAATCAACCAATCAATCAATGACCCTATCAACAATCAACAACAAAAACAACCAATCAAACAATCAAAAACCAATCCTACCAAGCCACACGCCATAATCGGCGTATAGCCGCCCGATGAAGTTTATACTTCATGGATATACCACTAATACGCGTGATAGCCAAGGCAAGAACACACCCCACAAGCCGTTGTGGAGTCGTGATGGATCCCTCCTTCCATCGCCTGTTCCTTGCCTGCCAAATATGGTAGACAAGGGATGCTAGAATATGACGAGATGCTGCATGGAGAAGATGCTTCCTTCGCCAGCGGACAGCCGCCCACCGAATGCCCGTAGTCCAATCCCGATAAGGCCAGATCCAGCGAATCTGATGGCGCGAGAGACGAAGACATTGTCGTGAAAAAGGACAATCAAAGAATAGATGTTGGACAGTCTCGTAATGCAACTCCTCACAGAGGACACAAGCTTGCGTTCCCGCCCTCTGAGCAATCCACGGTTTGTCCCTAGTCGAGAGCCGATCCTGTAATCCCAGATATAAAATAAATTCATGTCGTGGAATCTTCAACGGTCCTCCAAATAATACCGCCCAACCCACAGGGGCCTCCTGTAGCGCATCGCATTGTGAGCCAAAGAAGCAGTCATAGATCCATTCGGCGAACCCGTCCACCACACACCATCCTGATCCCCACGGACCACATTAGGTAAGAGGCGGCTAATTTCAAGATACTCCACCGCCCCTTGTCCTGGCCAATTCCACCCCTGCATATTAAGGACTAGACTCAATCGTGAATCAAGATGCAGCCCCATCGCAATAGGGACCCTAGGAAATCTCTCCAACAGCGACGTAGATAGCAACCAAGGATCCTTCCATAGCCAGATCGTAGAGCCATCACCAATGCGAAATGTAATCATAGACCTGAGTAAAGGGCGTAACTGCATCAGCTTTCTCCAGCTCCAAGCATCATTCGTCGAGACCGGTAAATCCCATAGTGATCGAGAATACAACCGCGTTCTACAGAGCCATTCGACCCAAATCGAATCCGGGGACTTGGTAAGTACACTCCACAAGTGCTTCAGAAAGAGAGCCTTGTTGTCGACAGAAATAGACCTCAGGCCCAATCCCCCTTCAGTAACTGGTAAACATAAAACCTCCCATGCCACCTTAGGTGATGCACCTCTCCACAAAAATTTCCTAAAACGCGCCTCCAACGCTCGGATAACTCCCTTAGGTAATAAGAACATACCTGACCAGTAGGCATGAAGCGCCTGCAAGACCGATTTAACCAGCTGCAGTCGGCCCGCATAAGATAAGGACAGATTGAGCCATGATCCCAACCGCTGGTCCACTTTCTGTAAAAGAGGAGCACAGTCTCCAATCGTCAAGCGAGTAGTAATGAGGGGCACTCCTAAGTATCGCACCGGCAACTGCCCCACTCGATAACCCATGAGTGCATGAATCTGTGCACTCACGCTTTCAGCCCGCCTCGAAATAAACATCTCACTCTTGTCAGGGTTAGGGATCAACCCTGACAACCGGGCAAATTCACCCAAAGCTTTCTTCAACACCCCAACTGAAATGACATCCGCGTGGCTGAAAAGCAAGAGGTCATCCGCAAATGCTAACGACACCATGCCCATTGTCTCGCAACGCCAATGATATTTGAAGCGCGGCTCCTCCATAATGCCAACCTTGAGAAGTCCGTGGAGGACCTCCATCGCTAGTGTAAATAGATAGGGGGATATGGGGTCCCCCTGTCGAATACCCCTCTTGCCGTGGAAAAAACCAACCACCTTACCATTCAGATTCAGCGAAAAGGCCGTTGTTGTCAGGCACGCTCGAATCCATCCAATGTAAGTAGGATGAAAACCCATGGCCCCTAAGACAGCAAGCAAAAACTCCCATTCGACCTTGTCGTACGCCTTGGCCAGGTCAATCTTGAACACAGCACGCGGTGGCCGGCCCTTAGACTTGTACCCAAGGCATAGCTCCTGCGCCAATAACACGTTATCGCTGATTCGTCGCCCTGGGATAAATGCTGTCTGTGAGCCATGTACCAAAGTAGCGAGGTGCCCCTTTAGTCGATTGGCTAAAATCTTGGAGATCACCTTATATATAACATTGCAACAGGAAATGGGTCTGAACTCCGTTGCACGCCGAGGTGTTTCTCGCTTCGGGATTAACGTGATGAGGGTGCTATTTAGTCCCTTCAGTATTCTGCCCGTTTTGAAGAAATCTTGGATCGCCTTCACCACCTCATCTCCAACAATCCCCCGCGCAGCTCGAAAAAATGCTACCGTGTACCCATCAGGTCCTGGCGCTTTCTCATCCCCCATAGAGAAAAGCGCCTCACGAACTTCAGTGGCAGTCACCTTAGTGATCATGGATGCAGCGTCCGCTGGGGAAAGCGTACTCGTCACAGCTCTCTGCACGTCAACAGGAAGAATCAGAGTACAGTGGGCAGACTGCCCCAATAGGTCTTGGTAGAACCCAATCATTTCACCTTCCACCTGAGCTGGTTCTTCAAGGAGATCGCCATTGGCATCCTCAAGGGACCAGATACGGTTGGAAGCTCGCCTCATGGCAACTCGACGAAAGAAATAAGATGAGCACTGGTCCCCATCCTTCAGCCATGCAATCTTGGCCCGCTGCGATAACGCCGAATGCTCCATCTCCACTGCTTTGGCATAAACCACACTACACAGCCTTTCCAGCTCATAGAAAGAGTCCTCCTCATGAATCCGTGACGCAAAATCCTGTGCAATATCAAGGAAATGCTTTGCTTCTGTGACATTCGCCGTCAAGTCTCCCTTCGATCTTCGCAGTCTCATCAGTATGGGTTTCAACATCTTAAGCCTCCTCACCAACACGAACATAGGATAGCCATGCAAAGAAGTGTTCCAGACATTCTGAACAATACCTAAGAAGGCCGGATCTTTCGCCAGAAAATTGTCAAAGCGAAATGTTGCCTTATGCTGTCGTGTCGTAGTATTTCCCAAAAACACAGGGGAGTGATCCGAAGTTGCTGGTAGCCCACACCTACAGAAGGAGTTCGTAAACCTGGCAAACCATTGAGGATTTCCTAGTATACAGTCCAATCTCCTCCAAACCCCCGCATCAGATCTCTGTTGATTATACCACGTGAATACCTGGCCCATCGTAGGTATCGTCACCAAATCAGCACTAACCAGGCACGCTTGGAATTCCTCCATATCATGCCTAGATGCCGAACCACCACGACCCTCACCCGCATGCAAAATAGCATTGAAATCCCCCAATACGATCCATACATCCGCCACTCGAGTCGCTGCCATGGTAGTCAACTCCTCCCATAATGGCCGTCTCTCCTCCCTCCTGGACTTCCCATAAGGTAGAATGCCTTATTGAACAAGTCGAATGCCTTGTTCACCAAGTCGAACAAGTAGAATGCCTTATTGAACAAGTCGAATCCCTTGTTGAACACGTCGAATGCTTTATTGACCATGTCATGCTTTGTTGACCAAGTAGAATGCATTGTTGACCAAGTCGAATGCCTTGTTAACCAAGTCATGCCTTGTTGATCAAGTAGAATGCTTTGTTGAACAAGTCGAATGCCTTGTTGAACAAGTCGAATGCCTTGTTGAATAAGTCCAATTCATTGTTGAACAAGAGTCTAATGTCTTGTGGACCAAGTTGGCTGCCTTGTGGACCAAGTCGACTGCCTTCTTAATCAGGTCGAATGCTTGGTTGAAGAAGTCATGCCTTGTTAACCAAGTAGAATGCCTTGTTGAAAAATTCGAATACCTTCTTCACCAAGTCGAACAAAGTAGAATGCCTTATTGAACAAGTCGAATCCCTTGGTGAACAAGTCGAATGCCTTGTTGAACAACTTCAGTGGCTTGTTAACTATGTCGAATGCCTTGTTGACAATGTCGAATGCCTTGTTGACGATATGATACCTTGTTGGACAAGTAGAATGCCTTGTGAAACAAGTCGAATGTCTTGTTGACCAAGTCATGCTTTGTTGACCAAGTTAGAATGCCTTGTTGACGAAGTAAAATCCCTTGTTGACAAAGTCGAATGCCTTGTTGACCAAGTCAAATACATTGTTGACCAAGTCGAATACTTTGTTGACCAAGTCGAATGCCCTTTTGAAGAAGTAGAAGGCCTCGTCGAACAACTCATATGCCTTGTTTAACAAGTCGAATGCATGGTTAACCAAGTCGAATGCCTTGTTAACCAAGTCGAATGCCTTGTGACCAAGTCTTGCCTTGTATACCAAGTAGAATGCGCTGTTGAAGAAGTCAAATGCCTTGTTGACCAAGTCAAATGCCTTGTTAATCAAGTAGAATGTCTTGTGGAACAAGTCGAATGCCTTGTTCACCAAGCCGAACAAGTAGAATGCCTTATTGAACAAGTCGAATCCCTTGTTGAACAAATCGAATGCCTTATTGAACAAGGGATTCGACTTGTTCAATAAGGCATTCTACTTGTTCGACTTGGTGAACGCCTGGCCTTCGACTTGTTCAACAAGGCATTCTACCTGATTAACAAGCCATGACTTGGACAACAAGGCATTCGACTTGTTGAAGAAGGTATTCTACTTGGTCAACAAGGCATGACTGTTTAACAAGGCATCCGACTTGTTCAACAAGGCATTCGACTTTGTCAACACGACATTCGACATAGTTAACAAGGCATTGCAGTTGTTCAACAAGGCATTCAACTTGTTAAACAAGGCATTCGACTTGTTCAACAAAGCATTCGAGTTGTTCAACAAGGCATTGGACTTGTTCAACAACGCATTCGACTTGTTCAACAAGGCATCTACTTGGTCAACAAGGCATGAGTTGGTTAACATGGCATTCGACTTGGTCAACAATGCATTCTACTTGGTCAACAAAGCATGAGTTGGTCAATAAGGCATTGGACTTGTTCAACAAGGGATTCGACTTGTTCAATAAGACATTCTACTTGTTCGACTTGGTGAACAAGGCATTCGAATTGTTCAACAAGGCCTTCTACTTGATTAACAAGGCATGACTT
Organism: Linderniella brevidens; assembly: GCA_004919715.1. NCBI lineage: Eukaryota > Viridiplantae > Streptophyta > Magnoliopsida > Lamiales > Linderniaceae > Linderniella > Linderniella brevidens. The sequence goes on from SWDC01000026.1 coordinate 54,311, forward strand.
GACAATAAGGCATTCAACTTGTTTAAGAAGGCATTCTACTTGGTCAACAAGGCATTACTGTTTATCAAGGCATCCGACTTGTTCAACAAGGCATTCGACTTTGTCAACATGACATTCGACATAGTTAACAAGGCATTGAAGCTGTTCAACAAGGCATTCGACTTGTTAAACAAGGCATTCGACATGTTCAACAAAGGCATTCTACTTGTTCGACTTGGTAAACAAGGCATTAGACTTGTTCAACAACGCATTCTACTTTGTATACATAGCAAGATTTGGTCAACAAGGCATTCGACTTGTTCAACAAGGCATTCTTCTTGGTCAACAAGGCATGACTTGGTTAACAAGGCATTCGACTTGGTCAACAATGCATTCTACTTGGTCAACAAAGCATGAGTTGGTCAATAAGGCATTCGACTTGTTCTACAAGGGATTCGACTTATTCAATAAGGCATTCTACTTGTTCGACTTGGTGAAGAAGGTATTATATTTGTTCAACAAGGCATTCTACTTGGTTAACAAGGCATTTAAGTTGTTCAAGAAGGCATTCGATTTGTTCAACAAGGGATTCGACTTGTTCAATAAGGCATTCTACTTGTTCGGCTTGCTGAACAAGGCATTCGACTTGTTCCACAAGACATTCTACTTGATTAACAAGGCATTTGACTTGGTCAACAAGGCATTTGACTTCTTCAACAGCCCATTCTACTTGGTATACAAGGCAAGACTCGGTCACAAGGCATTCGACTTGGTTAACAAGGCATTCGACTTGGTTAACCATGCATTCGACTTGTTAAACAAGGCATATGAGTTGTTCGACGAGGCCTTCTACTTGTTCAAAAGGGCATTCGACTTGGTCAACAATGTATTTGACTTGGTCAACAAGGCATTCGACTTTGTCAACAAGGCATTTTACTTGGTCAACAAGGCATTCTACTTGGTCAACAAAGCATGACTTGGTCAACAAGACATTCGACTTGTTTCACAAGGCATTCTACTTGTCCAACAGGGCATCATATCGTCAACAAGGCATTCGACATTGTCAACAAGGCATTCGACATAGTTAACAAGCCACTGAAGTTGTTCAACAAGGCATTCGACTTGTTCACTAAGGGATTCGACTTGTTCAATAAGGCATTCTACTTGTTCGACTTGGTGAAGAAGGTATTCGAATTTTTCAACAAGGCATTCTACTTGGTTAACAAGGCATGACTTCTTCAACCAAGCATTCGACCTGATTAAGAAGGCAGTCGACTTGGTCCACAAGGCATCCAACTTGGTCCACAAGACATTAGACTCTTGTTCAACAATGAATTGGACTTGTTCAACAAGGCATTCGACTTGTTCAACAAGGCATTCGACTTGTTCAACAAGGCATTCGACTTGTTCAACAAAGCATTCTACTTGATCAACAAGGTATGACTTGGTTAACAAGGCATTCGACTTGGTCAACAATGTATTCTACTTGGTCAACAAAGCATGAGTTGGTCAATAAGGCATTCGACTTGTTCAACAAGGGATTCGACTTGTTCAATAAGGCATTCTACTTGTTCGACTTGGTGAACAAGGCATTCGACTTGTTCAATAAGGCATTCTACTTGATTAACAAGGCATGACTTGGACAACAAGGCATTCGACTTGTTTAAGAAGGCAATACTTGGTCAACAAAGCATGACTGTTCAACAAGGCATCCGACTTGTTCAACAAGGCATTCGACTTTGTCAACAAGACATTCGACATAATTAACAAGGCATTGAAGTTGTTCAACAAGGCATTCGACTTGTTCAACAAGGCATTCGACATGTTCAACAAAGGCATTCTACTTGTTCGACTTGTACAACAACGCAGCGGGCTGAGGCGGGCATCTGGAGACGGATTGACCGCATTGTGGGCAATCCGTCGTGGTTTTCTCTCTTCCCGGATCTTCACTACCAGGCTGCCCTCCCTGCTACCTCCGATCACTCTCCTCTTGTGCTCTCGGTTGCCAGGACGGGACGTCGGAATGCCCATTTCAGGTTCGATAACTTCCTCACGAAGGACCCGGCCTTCTTGGGGGTTGTGGAGCAGGTTTGGGCCTCCCCGCCTCAGGGTTTTCCCATGTATTCGCTTGTTCGCCGTCTGAAGTCACTTAAGCCCCGTCTTAAGGAGCTTCGGCGTGCTAAGGGCGATTTGAGTCGGAACGTGTTGGAGGCTAGGGAGTTTCTGGATCTCAGCCAATCTTTCACGGCTCGTTACCCTGACGAGCCTCTCTTTCACGAGTTCGAACGTATCTGCCGAATGCTCTTCTCTCGTGCTGTGGAGATGGAGCACTCTTACCTTGCCCAGCGAGCCAAGTTAGCCTGGCTCAAGGATGGCGATCAATGCTCCTCCTTCTTTTTTAAGAAGGTGGCGATCCGTCGTTGCGGCAATCGTATTCTCTCTCTTGAGAATGCGGATGGCCAGTTGATTGAGGGGTCTGGCCCTATTCGTGACGAGCTGATTCGCTTCTACCAGGATCTTCTGGGCCAGTGTGGTAGATCTGCTCCTGTGTGTGCTGCGGACGTGGAGAGCTTCATCACGCATACTTTGTCTCGGGATCATGCGGATGGGATGATCTCGAGAGTTTCAGACGTGGAGATTCGCGATGTTATTTTCGCTATGGATGACGAAAAGGCCCCTGGCCCTGATGGCTATACGGCTGCCTTCTTCAAGGCGACGTGGGGAATCCTGGGTGCTGATGTCACTCGTGCTGTTGAGGACTTCTTTCGGACGGGTCATCTTCTTCGGGGCGTCAACAGTACTCTCATCAGCCTCATCCCTAAGGGGGCTTCTTCTAGACGTGCTTCCGACTTTAGGCCAATCTCTTGCTGCAATGTCCTGTATAAGGTCATTGCAAAGATTTTGGCCAATCGGCTCAGATCTGCCCTTCCTGGCCTCGTCCATCCGGTTCAAACGGCTTTCATCCCGGGCAGACGCATCAGCGATAACATTCTGTTAGCTCAAGAGATTTGCAGGGGCTATCAGAACCAGAGTCTCCCGCCCCGTTCTGCCATCAAGGTCGACCTTGCGAAGGCATTTGATAAGGTGGATTGGAGCTTTGTTATCGCTACCCTTCAGGCCATGCGGTTCTACCCTCTCTTCATCCATTGAATCAAGGAATGCATCACTTCTACTGCTTTCTCCGTTTGCATCAACGGAGCGCCGGAAGGTTTTTTTGCGGGTAAGCGGGGCCTCCGCCAAGGCGACCCCCTCTCTCCTTACCTGTTCGTTCTGGTCATGGAGGTGCTCTATGGGATTCTTTTATCCCGCATCCAGTCTTCTCCCGGATTCCGTTACCATTGGAGATGTGATACGAGTAAGCTGGCCATGCTGTCTTTTGCTGACGATCTGCTACTTTTCTGTCAGGCGGATGCCTGCTCTGTTCGGACCCTCCGTGATGCTCTTGATACCTTCGGCTCTTTGTCGGGTCTCCTCCCTAACCCGGCTAAAAGTGAGATGTTTCTTTCCAAAAGGGCTGAGCCTCTTTCGGGACAGCTTCTGAGTATCACGGGCTTCTCCCGTGGCCAGCTCCCTGTCCGCTACCTTGGAGTTCCTTTGATCCACTCCCGTCTCAGACTGGAGGACTGCACCCCTCTGCTCCAGTCTGTGGATAGACGGCTTGGATCCTGGCTGAACCGTTCCCTCTCGTATGCCGGTCGCTTGCAGCTCATTAAGTCTGTCCTCTCTGCCATGCAGGTCTATTGGGCTGGGGTCTTCCTCCTCCCGAAAGGGGTGATCAAGGCCTTGGAGTCTCGCTTTCGAAGTTTTTTGTGGGATGGATCTCCGGCTAAGGTGGCTTGGGATGACGTCTGCAAGCCTGTGGAAGAAGGAGGTCTTGGCGTTCGATCTCTCTTGATCGACAATCAGGCTCTCCTCTTCCATCACCTCTGGAACATTGTCTCTCGTGACCCTGACTCGATTTGGGTCCAGTGGCTTTATGCCACTAAACTCAGGGATCGCTCTTTCTGGGATGTTCAGCCCAACTCCTCGGACGCTTGGAGCTGGCGTAAACTGCTCCACCTCAGAGGTACCTTCCGTTCCCTTTTCTCCTTTCGTATTGGAAATGGGAACTCTCTTTGGCTCTGGAAGGACCCTTGGCCGTCTGATACCCCTCTCATTGAGAGAGTCCCGAGGGGGCCTTTGGTTATGGGTCTCCCTTTGGATTCCCGGCTCTCTGCTGTTGTGACGAATGCTGGATGGACCTGGCCTGCCCAACAGTCGGTGGAGTTTCTTCTGCTTCAGCCCCTTCTTCCGGCTGTGGACCCCTCTGCTGCTGACTCCATTTGTTGGAAGGTGGCTCCGGATGGGAAGTTCTCTGTTAGGAGTGCTCGTGAGGCTATCCGGACCCACTCTCCGAGGATTGCTTGGACTTCTCTGCTTGGGGGCCCTTTTCGGGTCCCTAGACATGAATTCCTTCTGTGGCTTGCTATTCGTGAAAGATTGGCGACTAGGGACCGTGCTTGGGTGATGGTTCGTTCGGGTTCGGATGCTTGCTCTCTTTGTGAGTCGCAGAGCACGGAGACGGTCCGTCACCTCTTCTTGGAGTGCTCTTTCTCCAGGAGATGCATTCTCTTACTGAGAAGGAAGACCCATTGGAGGTGGCCGCATCGGGATTGGATTCACGGGATCGAGTGGGCCGCTGCTCGTTGGCGGAGTCATCATCTCCATAATGAGATCTCTCGTCATCTTCTCGCCTCTCTGGTCTACCATATCTGGCAAGAGAGGAATAGGCGTTGGCGGAATCAGACTCGTTGCTCCCCGGAGCGAATTGTGAGTATGGTCTTAGAGATCGCGTGCTTGAGGTTGAGCCAGGCTCCCTCCCGCTTCATTCTGCAAGCGGCCTCGCTCAGGAACCTTTGGCGCATTGCATGGTAGTCTGCTTTTGTTTGTTTTGTGGCTTTGTTTTGTTTTGAGGCTTTGCTTGGCTTTGTCGGCTGCTGTTGTCGATTGTTTTGCCTCGTTTGTTTGCTTCCGGTAGCTTGTTACCAGTTTTCTGCGGCATGGGATTTCCCTTGGGCGCTTTTCTGTTTTCATTCAGTTTTATTTACGGGAAATTTTACCAAAAAAAAAACAACGCATTCTACTTGGTATACATAGCAAGATTTGGTCAACAAGGCATTCGACTTGTTCAACAAGGCATTCGACTTGTTGAACAAAGGCATTCTACTTGTTCGACTTGTTCAACAACGCATTCTACTTGGTATACATAGCAAGATTTGGTCAACAAGGCATTCGACTTGTTCAACAAGGCATTCGACTTGTTCAACAAGGCATTCGACTGGTTCAACAAGGCATTCTACTTGGTCAACAAGGCATGACTTGGTTAACAAGACATTCGACTTGGTGAACAAGGCATTCTACTTGGTCAACAAAGAATGACTTGGTCAAGAAGGCATTCTACTTGGTCAACAAAGCATGACTGTTCAACAAGGCATCCGACTTGTTCAACAAGGCATTCGACTTTGTCAACACGGCATTCGACATAGTTAACAAGGCATTGAAGTTGTTCAACAAGGCATTCAACTTGTTAAACAAGGCATTCGACTTGTTCAACAAGGCATTCGACTTGTTCAACAAGGCATTCGACTTGTTCAACAAGGCATTCTTCATGGTCAACAAGGCATGACTTGGTTAACAAGGCCTTCGACTTGTTCAACAAGGCATTCTACTTGATTAACAAGGCATGACTTGTACAACAAGGCATTCGACTTGTGGAAGAAGGTATTCTACTTTTTTTTGGATTAATGTCCCTTTATATATATATATGAAAAGAAGAATACAAAAGAGCGCGCAGGAGAAAATCTCATGCCGCATCAACCGATAACATGCTATCGGGTACAACTACGATATCAACAACGACATCGACAACTAGCTCCCCCACCGCCCTTCCGTGGTCCCTCTTATTGAGACCACGCACATTTTACACACCTACAGGGATCATGGATCACCCCCTGTTGGGGCTGCCGTTGCTAAAGGAGGATCATTATCCTCATCCCGTAACGAGTGCAAAATAGCGAAAGAGTTAGAGGCCAACCTAACCTCCTCATGCACGGGCACCACCCACGAATGTGGCTCTGTGGTCCGAGACGATGTCGACAATCCTCCAGCACACTCTGTTGACCGGGCCAGTTTTCTACCATTAGCTGCCCCATCCCGTGGTTCCACCCTCACGGCTATGCCCTTTGCGCCCACATGCATCCACTCTACACGTGCGCTAGGAATCACCGCCCCTCCATTTCCCGCTCGAACCCTATCTGCCCCAACATGTGACTCCACCCGTGCTGCTAACCCTTTGCTCCCACCTGCCGCCCCTCTACTCGTTTTCCCGGTGCGCTTTGTCCATCGGAGGACATCGGACACGCCGTCGACGCATGATTCCAAGAAGCACACTTCAGACATTTGGTTGGTCTCCATTCGTACTCCACCCGCACAGTTGCCACACCCGATGTACCCCACACTCTAATGGCAGTCGAATATTAAAGTGCTCCACAAACGGGTCAGCAAGCTTCTTAAGTACACAAACACGTGCAAAATCAATACGCTCTCCACTTGTTGTAACGCCATCAGCAAACAAGGGCTGCCCCACAACACTAGCAACGATCCCCAAACCAGCCTGAGTCCAGAATTCGCTTGGGACATTCCATAACTTAACCCATAGAGGTACTTCTACGAGATCCCGCTTCGCAAACGACATTCCTGGCCTCCAAACCTCCAAGAAGAGTGGCTGCCCTTCGTCAGGGCGGATCCTATATCTCCGTATCTTTTTACGTTAGCCATGGAGGTGCTTCATGGTATTCTTCGGAACAAGATTCTTTCGGAGGGGAGATTTACTTTCCATTGGAGATGCGAGCCTTCCCGTATTTTCATGCTGACATTTGCCGATGATCTTCTTCTTTTCAGTCATGCGGACACTGAATCTATCCAGACTTTTCGAGCGGGGTTGGATGAATTTGCGATACTTTCTGGGTTAAGGGCTAACCCTGGAAAGAGCGAGATGTTTCTTTCCAAACGGGCGAGCGGCTGCCAACCCTTATTATCTATTATGGGTTTTCCTTTAGGCAATTTACCAGTGAGGTATTTGGGTGTCCCGTTACTTACATCACGACTGACTATTCAGGACTGTAATCCACTTCTACAGCGCATTGACCAACGCTTAGGCTCTTGGCTCAATCGCTCTCTTTCATATGCTGGGAGGGTACAGTTGATCCGTTCAGTCCTTGCTGCGTTGCATGGGTATTGGTCCGGGGTGTTCATCATGCCCAAAGGCGTTATTTAGAGTGATTGAGCAACGATTCAGATCGTTCCTCTGGGCGGGTTCTGCTGCCAAGGTTGCTTGGGATGATGTATGTTTCCCGGTGGATGAGGGTGGTTTGGGCATTCGCTCGCTTGTGGACGATAACAAGGCCCTTCTTCTTAAGCACCTATGGAGTATTCTGAGCAAGGATCCCAATTCTATTTGGGTATCCTGGCTTCTCCAGACGCGACTGCAAAATCGCTCGTTGTGGACTATATCGGAAACCGCCCAATCGGCGTGGAGTTGGAGAAACTCTTACAACTTCGCCCTATGCTTCGATCGAAGGTTGGTATCCGTATTGGTAATGGCGAAACTATTTGGTTGTGGCAGGACCCATGGATGATGATAGGCCGCTTCTAGAACGATTTCCACGGGGACCGATGATTATGGGCCTTTCTGATGATTCACGTTTGAGTCGAGTCATTGCTAGTGATGGTTGGAGGTGGCCAACGACTTCCTCGATGGAATTTCTGATAATTGAACCCATGCTCCCGGACGTTCACCCATTGGAAGCTGACTTTGACCGATGGCTACCGTCTCCCACAGGACTTTTCATCACTGCTTCTGCTCGGGATGCGTTCCGGCAGAAACGCTCGCCGGTTCATTGGGCAGCCCTATTTGGGGGGTGCTTAGGGTCCCAAGCTATGAATTCATCTTATGGCTTGCTATTCGTGAACGCCTAGCTACCAGAGATAAGCCTTGGGTTGCGCTCAAGGCCGCATCGAGTGCTTGCTTATTATGTGACGTGGATGAGATGGAGACGATCAATCACCTTTTCTTTTATTGTCCATACACATCTCGATGCTTACGACTTCTTCGGCGGCAGATTCGGTTTCTCTGGCCTTACCGCGATTGGCAGCAGGGGATTAGGTGGGCTGGCCTGCGGTGGAAAGGTATGCACCTCCAGCATCTGGCATATCGACATGTTTTGGCTTCGACGATTCACCACATCTGGACTGAGCGAAACCACCGTTGGACTGATGGCAGACAGCAGCATCTCCAGCAGCTCGTTGAGGATATTGTGAGGGTATTGCTTATGCACCTATCATTACTACCGTGTCGATATGAGCTACAGTATTGTGCCCTGCGTCGCCTGTGGCACATTGCTTGGTAGATGTATGAACGTTATTTATGGTAGTTTGTTTGGTGGATAGAGATTATATCCATCTTGTACACAGTGGTATGTCACTGGTCTTTGCGACATGAATCATATCATGTGCGCTTTACTGTCCTTTATTTCATTTATTTAGTGAACGTTCCCCAAAAAAAAAAGAAGGTATTCTACTTGGTCAACAAGGCATGACTGTTTAACAAGGCATGACTGTTTAACAAGGCATTCGACTTGTTCAACAAGGCATTCGACTTTGTCAACACGGCATTCGACATAGTTAACAAGGCATTGAAGTTGTTCAACAAGGCATTCGACTTGTTAAACAATGCATTCGACTTGTTCAAGAAGGCTTTCTACTCGTTCGACTTGGTCAACAAGGCATTCTACTTGGTCAACAGAGCATGACTTGGTTATAAGGCATTCGACTTGTTCAACAATGCATTCGACTTGTTCAACAAGGGTTTCTACTTGTTCGAGTTGGTCAACAAGTCATTCGACTTGTTCAACAACGCATTCTACTTGGTCAACAAGGCATTCTACTTGGTCAACAAAGCATGACTTGGGCAATAAGGCATTCGACTTGTTCAACATTCGACTTGTTCAATAAGGCATTCTACTTGTTCGACTTGGTGAACAAGGCCTTCGACTTGTTCAACAAGGCATTCTACTTGATTAACAAGGCATGACTTGGACAACAAGGCATTCGACTTGTTGAAGAAGGTATTCTTTTTGGATTAATGTCCCGTTATATATATATATGAAAAGAAGAATACAAAAGAGCGCGCAGGAGAAAAACTCATGCCGCATCAACCGATAACATGCTATCGGGTACAACTACGATATCAACAACGACATCGACAAGTAGCTCTGCCCCTCCGTGGTCCCTCTTATTGAGACCACGCACATTCTACACACCTACAGGGATCATGGATCACCCCCTGTTGGGGCTGCCGTTGCTTCGGGGCCCGTACAAAAAGGAGGATTATTATCCTCATCCCGTAACGAGTGCAAACTAGCGAAGGAGTTAGAGGCCAACCCAACCTCCTCATGCACGGGCACCACCCGCGAATGTGGCTCTGTGGTCCAAGACGATGTCGACAATCCTCCAGCACACTCTGTTGACCGGGCCAGTTTTCTACCATTAGCTGCCCCATCCCGTGGTTCCTCCTTCACGGCTTTGCCCTTTGCGCCCACATGCATCCACTCTACACGTGCGCTAGGAATCACCGCCCCTCCATTTCCCGCTCGAACCCCATCTGCCCCAACATGTGACTCCACCCGTGCTGCTTTGCCCTTTGCTCCCACCTGCCGCCCCTCTACTCGTGGCTTATTGCCACCCACCCGAACAGCCCTCAGCCGAGGATCCGGTCGTTTTCCTGGTGTGCTTTGTCCATCGGAGGACATCGGACATGCCGTCGACGCATGATTCCAGGAAGCACACTTCAGACATTTGGTTGGTCTCCATTCGTACTCCACCCGCACAGTTGCCACACCCGATGTACCCTCGCACTCTAACGGCAGTCGAATATTGAAGTGCTCCACAAACGGGTCAGCAAGCTTCTTAAGTACACAAACACGTGCAAAATCAATACGCTTTCCACTTGTTGTAACGTCATCAGCAAACAAGGGCTGCCCCACAGCACTAGCAACGATCCCCAAACCAGCTTGAGTCCAGAATTCGCTTGGGACATTTCATAACTTAACCCATAGAGGTACTTCTACGAGATCCCGCTTCGCAAACGACATTCCTGGCCTCCAAACCTCAAGAAGAGTGGCTGCCCTTGGAAGAGCCAAGGGCCCCCTTCAAGGACCCCATGCATTGCATCCGCCGACATAAAACGAAACTTAAAGAAACCATTAATGGTAGCCCTGACCTCGGCAAGGTCAGCCCAATTCGCCCGCACAAATCGCTCCACAAAGGGAAAATATGGCTTCTTTCCCAAAAAATAGCCCACCAGTGTATGCTCCCATCGAGCAAAACCTTGACGGGCCACCTCCCACGTAGGTCGAACCTCCGCCACCCCATCTATGACTGCCGGCGCAGTGTAAACCAATGGAAGTCGCCGCACTCCGGTGCGGTTAGCCTGCCTCGCCGACCCCTTGGCAACCACCGCAAATGTCGGCTTTGGCGGATTTACCTTAGTCGGCACCGAAACCGTATCCGTCACCTTTGCCACCACTGTAGAAACTCTAGGTCCATCATCAAGGATAGAAATTTTTTCCACGGTAGCCGTCGACGCTGACGTCGTCATCCCCTTTTCGCACCATCCCCAATCGTGAGATTGCATCTACCAGCCTCCCGTTCCGGAGAAAACCTAGGCCCAAGACCACGTGGATGCTTGTGGCCCATATCAATCAAAGAAACCCTAGCCTTCATATGATGATCATGTAAATTTCCCGCATCGGGCTTGCGTCATCCCCAACCACCGTATGATCAACGCGTGGAGTATGATGCGTGACCAATGGCGCAGCCGCATCAACCAATATCTCTTATCCCATCCAAAATCTTTACGAAGGTATTGTAGTATCCTTTCCAAAGACGAATTAGTAGCAGATTCCTTCATTAAATATACGAGATCATCTCCCAAAATAGAAGCATTTTCCATATCTTCAAGATCTCCCAGCGATTTCTTACCATCCAGCTTGATCCTTTCCAAAGACGGATTAGTAGCAGATTCCTTCATTAAGTATACGAGATCTCCTCCCAAAATAGAAGCACTTTCCATATCTTCAAGATCTCCCAGCGATTTCTTACCATCCGACATGATCCTTTCCAAAGACGGATTAGTAGCGGATTCCTTCATTGAGTATACGAGATCTCCTCCCAAAATAGAAGCACTTTCCATATCTTCAAGATCTGCCACCGATTTCTTACCATCCGGCCTGATCCTTTCCAAAGACAGATTAGTAGCAGATTCCTTCATTGAGTATACGAGATCTCCTCCCAAAATAGAAGCACTTTCCATATCTTCAAGATCTCCCAACGATTTCTTACCATCCGACCTTCGTTGATCTTCAAGATCTCCCAGCGATTTCTTACCATCCAGCCTTCGCTGATCACGAGTAGGTGGTGGTGTATCCGCCCTTCGTCGGATCAGATCTCGGACCGGAGATCCCGATCCACGTAGTGGCTGTAGAATCGTGATACCAGCTCCCGATTGTGGCATCTCGCGCGTTTGGGCAGCCACGACACCGGATTTACCATGAACTTTCTCCATCAACGCATTAAAACGTGCCCTGTTAAAACGCTTAGAAAACGTAGGATAGTCTTGCAGTAAAGAATCTATCTCGAGCGGCCGGGGATCCTCAGCAATCACCTTCTCAACTAAAGAGATCGAATTCATCGTTGATCCACACATCAACGAGCATGAAGCCATAACAACACCGTAAAAGTGAATTAACTAACGAATTGAAACTAATTGAAAGAGACACAACCCTCCAAAGCCGTCTGATCCCGGCGATGGAGGCGGCCGATCGTGATCCACCGCCCTACAAAGTGGCGTTAGGTTGGTGATTATAAAAAGAGTGAAGATTTGGCCGATTGTGGACGAAAATGTTAGAGAAACTCTAGAGAGAGGAGAGAGCAAAATCGCCTAGAGAGAGAGGAGCATTTTTTTTTTGGTAAAATTTCTCGAAACTAAAAACCGAATGTAAACAGAAAAGCGCCCATGGGAATAAAACCCATGCCGCAGAAAATCGGTAACAAGCTACCGGGAAGCAAACAATCAAGTCAACACAATCGACAACAGCAGCAGACACATCCAAGCAAAAAGCCACAGTTCAAACCAAAAGCAGACTACCATGCAATGTGCCAGAGGCTCTTGAGCGAGGCAGCCTACAGAGTGAAGCGGGAGGGAGCCTGACTCAGTCTCAAGCACGCGATCCCTAAGACCAAAATCACAATTCGCTCCGGAGAGCAACGAGTCTGATCCCGCCAACGCCTATTCCTCTCTTGCCAGATATGGTAGACCAGAGAGGCGAGAAGATGACGGGAGATCTCATGATGAAGATGATGACTCCTCCCACGAGCAGCGGCCCACTCGATCCCGTGGATCCAATCCCGATGCGGCCACCTCCAGTGGGTCTTCCTTCTCAGCAAGAGAATGCATCGCCTGGAGAAAGAACACTCGAAGAAGAGGTGACGGACCGTCTCAGTGCTCTGAAACTCACAAAGAGAGCAAGCATCCGAACCCGAACGAGCCATCACCCAAGCACGGTCCCTAGTCGCCAACCTGTCACGAATAGCAAGCCAAAGAAGAAATTCATGTCTAGGGACCCGAAAAGGGCCCCCAAACAAAGAAGCCCAAGCAATCCTCGGAGAGTGGGTCCGGATAGCCTCACGAGCACTCCGAACAGAGAACTTCCCATCCGGAGCCACCTTCCAACAAATGGAGTCAGCAGCAGAGGGGTCCACAGAAGGAAGAAGGGGCTGAAGCAGAAGAAACTCCACCGACTGCTGGGCAGGCCAGGTCCATCCAGCATTCGCACAACAGCAGAGAGCCGGGAATCCAAAGGGAGACCCATAACCAAAGGCCCCCTCGGAAATCTCTCAATGAGAGGGGTATCAGACAGCCAAGGGTCCTTCCAGAGCCAAAGAGAGTTCCCATTTCCAATACGAAAGGAGATAAGGGAACGGAAAGTACCTCTGAGGTGGAGCAGCTTACGCCAGCTCCAAGCGTCCGAGGAGGTGGGCTGAACATCCCAGAAAGAGCGATCCCTGAGTTAAGTGGCGTAAAGCCACTGAACCCAAATCGAGTCAGGATCACGAGAGACAATGCTCCAGAGGTGATGGAAGAGGAGAGCCCGATTGTCGCTCAAGAGAGATCGAACGCCAAGACCTCCTTCTTCCACCGGCTTGCAGACGTCCTCTCAAGCCACCTTAGCAGGAGATCCATCCCACATAAACCTCCGAAAGCGAGACTCCAAGGCCTTAACCACCCCTTTCGGGAGGAGAAAGACCCCAGCCCAATAAGCCTGCATGGCAGAGAGGACAGACATAATGAGCTGCAGCCGACCGGCATACGAGAGGGACCGGTTCAGCCAGGATCCGAGCCGTCCATCCACAGACTGAAGCAGAGGGGTACAGTCCTCAAGTCTGAGCCGGGAGTGGATCAAAGGAACTCCAAGGTAGCGGACAGGGAGCTGGCCACGGGAGAAGCCCATGATACTCAGAAGCTGTCCCGAAAGAGGCTCAGCCCTCCTGGAAAGAAACATCTCACTCTTAGCCGGGTTAGGGAGGAGACCCGACAAAGAGCCGAAGGTATCGAGAGCATCACGGAGGGTCCGAACAGAGCAGGCATCAGCGTGACAGAAAAGCAGCAGATCGTCAGCAAAAGACAGCATGGCCAGCTTACTCGTCTCACATCTCCAATGGTGACGGAATCCGGGAGAGGACTGGATACGGGATGAAAGAATCCCATGAAGCACCTCCATCACCAAAACGAACAGGTAAGGAGAGAGGGGGTCGCCTTGACGGAGACCCCGCTTACCCGCAAAGAAACCTTCCGGCATTCCGTTGATGCAAACGGAGAAGGCAGTCGTAGTGATGCATTCCTTGATCCACTGAATGAAGAGAGGGTGGAACCGCATGGCCTGAAGAATTGCGATAACAAAGCTCCAATCCACCTTATCAAATGCCTTCGCGAGGTCGACCTTGATGGCAGAACGGGGGGGGGAGACTCTGGTTCTGATAGCCCCTGCAAATCTCCTGAGCTAAGAGAATGTTATCGCTGATGCGCCTGCCCGGGATGAAAGCCGTCTGTACCGGATGAACGAGGCCAGGAAGGACAGATCTGAGCCGATTGGCCAAAATCTTGGCAATGACCTTATACAGGACATTGCAGCAAGAGATTGGCCTAAAGTCGGAAGCACGTCTAGAAGTAGTCCCCTTAGGGATGAGGCTGATGAGAGTACTGTTGACGCCCCGAAGAAGATGACCCGTCCGAAAGAAGTCCTCCACAGCACGAGTGACATCAGCACCCAAGATCCCCCACGACGCCTTGAAGAAGGCAGCCGTATAGCCATCAGGGCCAGGGGCCTTTTCGTCTTCCATAGCGAAAATAACGTCACGAATCTCCGCGTCAGAAACTCTCGAGATCATCCCATCCGCCTGATCCCGTGACAAGGTATGCATGATGAAGCCCTCCACGTCATCAGCACACACAGGAGAAGATCTACCGCACTGGCCCAGAAGATCCTGGTAGAAGCGAATCAGCTCGTCTCGAATTGGGCCGGACCCCTCAATCAACTGGCCATCCGCATCCTCAAGAGAGAGGATACGATTACCACATCGTCTAATCGCCACCTTCTTAAAAAAGGAGGAGCACTGATCGCCATCCTTGAGCCAGGCAAGCTTGGCTCTCTGGGCAAGGTAAGAGTGCTCCATCTCCACAGCACGAGAGAAGATAATCCGGCAGATACGCTCGAACTCGTGAAAGAGAGGCTCGTCAGGGTATCGGTCCGTGAAAGATTGGCTGAGATCCAGAAACTCCCTAGCCTCTAACACGTTCCGACTCAAATCGCCCTTAGCATGCCGAAGCTCCTTAAGACGGGGCTTAAGCAACTTCAGATGGCTAACAAGCGAAAACATTGGAAAACCCTGAGGCGGGGAGGCCCAAACCTGCTCCACAACCCCCAAGAAGGCCGGGTCCTTCGTGAGAAGTTATCGAACCTGAAATGGGCACTCCGACGTCCCGTCCTGGCAACCGAGAGCACAAGAGGTGAGTGATCCGAGGTAGCAGGGAGAGCAGCCTGGTAGTGAAGATCCGGGAAGAGAGAGAACCACGACGGGTTGCCCACGATGCGATCAATCCGTCTCCAGATGCCCGCCTCAGCCCTCTGCTGATTATGCCACGTAAAGAAGGGGCCCGACGATCCCAAAGTGGTCAGGTCAGCCTGGGTAAGGCAGTCCCGAAGATCAGTCACATCCTGAAGAGAGGGGGAGCCCCCCTTGGCCTCTGACAAATCAGCAATGGCGTTGAAGTCCCCGAGAACGAGCCAAGGAACTCCAACTCGGGCTGCAGAGGTCTCGACAAGCTCCTCCTAAAGCGAGACACGCTCCTCCCTCCGATTCCTGCCGTAGACAAAGAAGAGGAAAACAGTCTCTCTGCTCTCCAAAGAAGTGGCTCTGCAATGAACCGCCTGCTCCGAAAAGCTCAAAACGGAGATGTGGAGGAAGCTGGGGTCCAAACCAATCCAGATCCTCGTACCAGGTCCGCCATCATAATCGAAAAACCAGTCCCACCGATCTCTAATGCCAGAAGCAATCGGAGTGGCATTAGAGATAGAGACACGAGTCTCGAGGAGACCCACAAGATGAAGATCAAACCGAGAGATAAAATACCGAACAGCCCTCCCATGGTCTCTCTTGTTGAGACCCCTCACATTCCATACGCCATGGCATGTCTTGTTGAAACTTGGTCAACATGGCATGACTGTTTAACAAGGCATTCGACTTGTTCAACAAGGCATTCGACTTGGTCAACACGGCATTCGACATAGTTAACAAGGCATTGAAGTTGTTCAACAAGGCATTCGACTTGTTCAAGAAGGCTTTCTACTTGTTCGACTTGGTCAACAAGGCATTCAACTTGGTCAACAGAGCATGACTTGGTCAATAAGGCATTCGACTTGTTCAACAAGGCTTTCTACTTGTTCGACTTGGTCAACAAGGCATTCGACTTGTTCAACAACGCATTCTACTTGGTCAACAAGGCATTCTACTTGGTCAACAAAGCATGACTTGGTCAATAAGGCATTCGACTTGTTCAACAAGGGATTTGACTAGTTCAATAAGGCATTCTACTTGTTCGACTTGGTGAACAAGGCCTTCGACTTGTGCAACAAGGCATTCTACTTGATTAACAAGGCATGACTTGGACAACAAGGCATTCAACTTGTTGAAGAAGGTATTCTACTTGGTTAACATGGCATGACTATTTAACAAGGCATTCGACTTATTCAAAAAGGCATTCGACTTTGTCAACACGGCATTCGACATAGTTAACAAGGCATCGAAGTTGTTCAACAAGGCATTCGAGTTGTTTAAAAAGGCATTCTACTTGGTCAACAAGGCTTTCTACTTGTTAGACTTGGTCAACAAGGCATTCGACTTTGTCAACACGGCATTCGACATAGTTAACAAGGCATTGAAGTTGTTCAACAAGGCATTCAACTTGTTCAACAAGGCATTCGACTTGTTCAACAAGGCTTTCTACCTTTTCGACTTGGTCAACAAGGCATTCGACTTGTTCAACAAGGCATTCTACTGGTTCAACAAGGCATTATACTGGTTAAACAAAGCATGACTTGGACAACAAGGCATTCGACTTGTTTAAAAAGGCATTCTACTTGGTCAACAAAGCATGACTGTTCAACAAGGCATCCGACTTGTTCAACAAGGCATTTGAGTTGTTCAACAAGGCATTCGACTTGTTCAACAACGCATTATACTTGGTATACAAGGCAAGACATGGTCCACAAGGCATTCAACTTGGTGAACAAGGCATTCGACTTGCTAAACAAGGCATCCGACTTGGTCAACGAGGCATTTCAGTTGTTC
Organism: Linderniella brevidens; assembly: GCA_004919715.1. Classification (NCBI taxonomy): domain Eukaryota; kingdom Viridiplantae; phylum Streptophyta; class Magnoliopsida; order Lamiales; family Linderniaceae; genus Linderniella; species Linderniella brevidens. The sequence continues at coordinate 71,294 of SWDC01000026.1, forward strand.
GACGAGGCCTTCTACTTGTTCAAAGGGCAGTCGACTTGGTCAACAAGGCATTTGACTTGATCAACAATACATTCGACTTGGTCAACAAGGCATTTGACTTGGTCAACAAGGCATTCTACTTCGTCAACAAAGCATGACTTGGTCAATATGGCGTTCGACTTGTTTAACAAGGCATTCTACTGGTTCAACAAGGCATCATATGGTCAACAAGGCATCCGACTTTGTCAACAAGGTATTCGACATAGTTAACAAGGCATTGAAGTTGTTCAACAAGGCATTCGACTTGTTCAAACTGGGATTCGACTTGTTCAATAAGGCATTCTACTTGTTCGACTTGGTGAAGAAGGTATTCGATTTGTTCAACAAGGCATCCTACTTTGTTCACCAGGCGTTGAAGTTGTTCAACAAGGCATTCGACTAGTTCAACAAGGCATTCTACTTGATTAACAAGGCATGACTTGGACAACAAGGCATTCGACTTGTTGACGAAGGCATTCTACTTGGTCAATAAGGCATGAATGTTTAACAGGGCATTCGACCTATTCAATAAGGCATTCGACTTTGTCAACACGGCATTCGACATAGTTAATAAGGCATTGAAGTTGTTCAACAAGGCATTCGACTTGTTCAACAATGCATTCGACTTGTTCAACAAGTCTTTCTACTTGTTCGACTTGGTCAACATGGCATTCGCCTTGTTCAACAACGCATTCTACTTGGTCAACAAGGCATTCTACTTGGTCAACAAAGCATGACTTGGTCAATAAGGCATTCGACTTGTTCAACAAGGGATTCGACTTGTTCAATAAGGCATTCTACTTGTTCGACTTGGTCAACAAGGCCTTCGACTTGTTCAACAAGGCATTCTACTTGACTAACAAGGCATGACTTGGACAACTAGGCATTTGACTTGTTGAAGAAGGTATTCTACTTGGTCAACAAGGCATGACTGTTTAACAAGGCATTCGACTTGTTCAACAAGGCATTCGACTTTGTCAACACGGCATTCGACATAGTTAACAAGGCATTGAAGTTGTTCAACAAGGCATTCGACTTGTTAAACGAGGCATTCGACTTGTTCAACAAGGCTTTCTACTTGGACTTGGTCAACAAGGCATTCGACTAGTTCAACAAGGCTTTCTACTTGGTATACAAGGCAAGACTTGGTCAACAAGGCATTCAACTTGGTCAACTAAGGCATTCGACTTGCTAAACAAGGTATCCGACTTGGTCAACGAGGCAATTGAGTTTATTTTTTTTTTGGGAACGTTCACTAAATCAATGAAATAAAGGACAGTAAAACGCACATGATATGATTCATGTCGCAAAGACCGATACATGCCACTGTGTACAAGATGGATATATTCTCTATCCACCAAACAAACTACCATAAATAACGTTCATACATCTACCAAGCAATGTGCCACAGGCGACGCAGGGCACAATACTGTAGCTCATATCGACACGGTAGTAATGATAGGTGCATAAGCAATACCCTCACAATATCCTCAACGAGCTGCTGGGGATGCTGCTGTCTGCCATCAGTCCAACGGTGGTTTCGCTCAGTCCAGATGTGGTGAATCGTCGAAGCCAGAACATGTCGATATGCCAGATGCTGGAGGTGCATACCTTTCCACCGCAGGCCAGCCCACCTAATCCCCTGCTGCCAATCGCGGTAAGGCCAGAGAAACCGAATCTGCCGCCGAAGAAGTCGTAAGCATCGAGATGTGTATGGGCAATCAAAGAAAAGGTGATTGATCGTCTCCATCTCATCCGCGTCACACAATAAGCAAGCACTCGACGCGGCCTTGAGCGCAACCCAAGGCTTATCTCTGGTAGCTAGGCGTTCACGAATAGCAAGCCATAAGATGAATTCATAGCTTGGGACCCTAAGCACCCCCCAAATAGGGCTGCCCAATGAACCGGCGAGCGTTTCTGCCGGAACGCATCCCGAGCAGAAGCAGTGGTAAAAAGTCCTGTGGGAGACGGTAGCCATCGGTAAGAGTCAGCTTCCAATGGAGGAAGTCGTTGGCCACCTCCAACCATTACTAGCAATGACTCGACTCAAACGTGAATCATCAAAAAGGCCCATAATCATCGGTCCCCGTGAAAATCGTTCCAGAAGCGGCCTATCATCGATCCATGGGTCCTGCCACAACCAAATAGTTTCGCCATTACCAATACGGATACTAACCTTCGATCGAAGCATAGGGCGAAGTTGTAAGAGTTTTCTCCAACTCCACGCCGATTGGGCGGTTTCCGATATAGTCCACAACGAGCGATTTTGCAGTCGCGTCTGGAGAAGCCACGATACCCAACTATAATTGGGATCCTTGCTCAGAATACTCCATAGGTGCTTAAGAAGAAGGGCCTTGTTATCGTCCACAAGCGAGCGAATGCCCAAACCACCCTCATCCACCGGGAAACATACATCATCCCAAGCAACCTTGGCAGCAAAACCCGCCCAGAGGAACGATCTGAATCGTTGCTCAATCACTCTAATAACGCCTTTGGGCATGATGAACACCCCGGACCAATACCCATGCAGCGCAGCAAGGACTGAACGGATCAACTGTACCCTCCCAGCATATGAAAGAAAGCGATTGAGCCAAGAGCCTAAGCGTTGGTCAATGCGCTGTAGAAGTGGATTACAGTCCTGAATAGTCAGTCGTGATGTAAGTAACGGGACACCCAAATACCTCACTGGTAAATTGCCTAAAGGAAAACCCATAATAGATAATAAGGGTTGGCAGCCGCTCGCCCGTTTGGAAAGAAACATCTCGCTCTTTCCAGGGTTAGCCCTTAACCCCGAAAGTATCGCAAATTCATCCAACCCCGCTCGGAAAGTCTGGATGGATTCAGTGTCCGCGTGACTGAAAAGAAGAAGATCATCGACAAATATCAGCATGAAAATACGGGAAGGCTCACATCTCCAATGGAAAGTAAATCTCCCCTCCGAAAGAATCTTGTTCCGAAGAATACCATGAAGCACCTCCATGGCCAACGTAAAAAGATACGGAGATATAGGATCGCCCTGACGAAGACCCCGCTGTCCCGGAAAATACCCCTCCGCTCGACCATTGATATTGATCGAGTAATAAGGAGTCGTCAAACACACCTGGATCCATGCAACGAACCGCGAAGAAAAATCCATGGCCTCCAACACACACACTAAAAAGTCCCAGTCGACATGATCGTATGCCTTTGCCAAGTCAACCTTCAGCGTAGCCCGTGCCGGTAAGCTCTGATTCCGGTAGCCAGAGCATAACTCCTGAGCGAGGAGAATATTATCGCTGATCCTGCGACCAGGGATAAATGCAGTCTGGGAGACATCCACTAAGCCTGGGAGATAAGTCTTCAGACGATTAGCCAAGATCTTCGAAATAATCTTGTATAACACACTACAGCACGATATAGGCCGAAAGTCAGCAGGTCGTCGTGGGGAGTCCTCGCTTAGGGATCAATGTAAGAAGTGTAGTATTCAGCTCCCTCAGAAGATGGCCTGTACAAAAAATTCCTGAATAGCAGATATGATGTCCCCTCCAATAGTAGGCCAAGCGGCTTTAAAGAAAGCCGAAGTGAAACAATCCGGACCCGGTGCTTTGTCATCCGTAATAGAAGAAAGCGCCAGCTTAATCTCACCTTCGTCGATGAGCCGAAGTAGATCTCCCGGTGCGTGATTGGGTAATGTACGAGATATGGCCGCATAGATAGCAGAGGGATCCAGCGGGCCGCTCCGAGCGGTCCTACCCAAGAGGTTCTTGTAGTGTCTAAGAAGCTCGCCCTTTACTTGTGGCTCCCCTTCAATTAAGTTCCCAGCATCATCCTCAAGCGAGAAGATACGGTTTGCCACTCGTCGTATGGCAACCTTCTTGAAGAAAAAAGCGGAGCAACGGTCGCCTTCTTTGAGCCAAGTCATTTTGGCCCGTTGTGCTAGGGCCGATTGCTCCATTGCTACCGCAGCTGCATAGAGACGTCGACATATAGATTGTAGTACCAGAAAACGATCATCATGCAGGTACAATGAGACAAACTCCTGGGTAATGTCAAGGAAATTTCGCGCCTCCACCACGTTACGAGCCAGATTCCCTTTAGCACGCCTCATATCCTTGAACGCTCGCTTGAGGGCCTTCAGACGTGCAAGGACCCGAAACATCGGGTATCCCGAAATAGGAAGCTGCCACCCTGAGCTTACGACAGAGCTAAACTGCGGATCCGACGTAAGAAAATTATCGAATCGAAACATCGTACCTCGAGAAAACGTCGATCGTCCCGGCTCCAGAATAAGAGGAGAATGGTCAGAAGTGGCTGGTAGTTCACATCGATATCCAAGATCCCCAAATTTAGCAAACCACGTCGGGTTAGCAACCATCCTGTCCAAACGGCGCCAAATACCTGCATCACCTCGTCGTTGATTAAACCACAACGAGGCAATTGAGTTGTTCGACGAGGCCTTCTACTTGTTCAAAAGGGCATTCGACTTGGTCAACAAGGCATTTTACTTGAACAACAATGCATTCGACTTGGTCAATAAGGCATTCGACTTGGTCAACAAGGCATTCTACTTCGTCAACAAAGCATGACTTGGTCAATAAGGCATTCGACTTGTTCAACAAGGCATTCTACTGGTACAACAAGGCATCATATGGTCAACAAGGCATCCGACTTTGTCAACAAGACATTCCACATAGTTAAGAAGGCATTGAAGTTGTTCAACAAGGCATTCGACTTGTTCAACAAGGGATTCGACTTGTTCAATAAGGCATTCTACTTGTTCGACTTGGTGAAGAAGGTATTCGATTTGTTCAACAAATCATCCTACTTGGTTAACCAGGCGTTGAAGTTGTTCAACAAGGCATTCGACTTGTTCAACAAGGGCTTCGACTTGTTCAATATGGCATTTTACTTGTTCCACTTTGTGAACAAGGCATTCTACTTGATTAACAAGGCATGACTTGGACAACAAGGCATTCGACTTGTTTAAGAAGGCATTCTACTTGGTCAACAAGGCATGACTGTTCAACAAGGCATTCGACTTGTTCAACAAGGAAATCTACTTGTTTGACTTGGTCAACAAGGCATTCGACTTGTTCAATAACGCATTCTTCTTGGTATACAAGGCAAGACTTTGTCAACAAGGTATTCGACTTGTAAAACAAGGCATCCGACTTGGTCAACAAGGCATTTGAGGTGCTCGACGAGGCCTTCTACTTGTGCAAAAGGGCATTCGACTTGGTCAACAAGGAATTCGAGTTGTTCAACAAGGCATTCGACTTGTTCAACAATGCATTCGACTTGGTATACAAGGCAAGACTTGGTCAACAAGGCATTCAACTTGGTCAACAAGGCATTCGACTTGCTAAACAAGGTATCCGACTTGGTCAACGAGGCAATTGAGTTGTTCGACGAGGCCTTTTACTTGTTCAAAAGGGCATTCGACTTGGTCAACAAGGCATTTGACTTGATCAACAATGCATTCGACTTGGTCAACAAGGCATTCGACTTGGTCAACAATGCATTCGACTTGGTCAACAAGGCATTCAACTTTGTCAACAAGGCATTCTCCTTCGTCACCAAAGCATGACTTGGTCAATAAGGCATTCGACTTGTTCAACAAGGCATTCTAGTTGTTCAACAAGGCATCATATGGTCAACAAGGCATCCGACTTTGTCAACAAGGTATTCGACATAGTTAACAAGGCATTGAAGTTGTTCAACAAGGCATTCGACTTGTTCAATAAGGGATTCGACTTGTTCAATAACGCATTCTACTTGTTCGACTTGGTGAATAAGGTATTCGATTTGCTCAACAAGGCATCCTACTTGGTTCACCAGGCGTTGAAGTTGTTCAACAAGGCATTCGACTAGTTCAACAAGGCATTCTACTTGATTAACAAGGCATGACTTGGACAACAAGGCATTCGGCTTTTTGAAGAAGGCATTCTACTCGGTCAACAAGGCATGACTGTTTAATAGGGCATTCGACGTGTTAAACAAGGCATTCGACTTTGTCAACACGGCATTCGACATAGTTAACAAGGCATTGAAGTTGTTCAACAAGGCATTCGACTTGTTCAACAATGCATTCGACTTGTTCAACAAGGCTTTCTACTTGTTCGACTTGGTCAACAAGGCATTCGACTAGTTCAACAACGCATTCTACTTGGTCAACAAGGCATTCTACTTGGTCAACAAAGCATGACTTGGTCAATAAGGCATTCGACTTGTTCAACAAGGGATTCGACTTGTTCAATAAGGCATTCTACTTGTTCGACTTGGTGAACAAGGCCTTCGACTTGTTCAACAAGGCATTCTACTTGATTAACAAGGCATGAGTTGGACAACTAGGCATTTGACTGGTTGAAGAAGGTATTCTACTTGGTCAACAAGGCATGACTTTTTAACAAGGCATTCGACTTGTTCAACAAGGCATTCGACTTTGTCAACACGGCATTCGACATAGTTAACAAGGCATTGAAGTTGTTCAACAAGGCATTCGACTTGTTCAACAAGGCTTTTCTACTTGGACTCGATCAACAAGGCATTCGACTTGTTCAACAACGCATTCTACTTGGTATACAAGGGAAGACTTGGTCAACAAGGCATTCAACTTGGTCAACAAGGCATTCGACTTGCTAAACAAGGTATCAGACTTGGTCAACGAGGCAATTGAGTTGTTCGACGAGGCCTTCTACTTGTTCAAAAGGGCATTCGACTTGGTCAACAAGGCATTTGACTTGATCAACAATGCATTCGACTTGGTCAACAAGGCATTCGACTTGGTCAACAATGCATTCGACTTGGTCAACAAGGCATTCTACTTCGTCAACAAAGCATGACTTGGTCAATAAGGCATTCGACTTGTTCAACAAAGCATTCTACTGGTTCAACAAGGCATCATATGGTCAACAAGGCATCCGACTTTGTCAACAAGGTATTCGACATAGTTAACAAGGCATTGAAGTTGTTCAACAAGGCATTCGACTTGTTAAATAAGGGATTCGACTTGTTCAATAACGCATTCTACTTGTTCGACTTGTTGAAGAAGGTATTCGATTTGTTCAACAAGGCATCCTACTTGGTTCACCAGGCGTTGAAGTTGTTTAACAAGGCATTCGACTAGTTCAACAAGGCATTCTACTTGATTAACAAGGCATGACTTGGACAACAAGGCATTCGACTTGTTGAAGAAGGCATTCTACTCGGTCAACAAGGCATGACTGTTTAACAGGGCATTCGACGTGTTGAACAAGACATTCGACTTTGTAAACACGGCATTCGACATAGTTAACAAGGCATTGAAGTTGTTCAATAAGGCATTCGACTTGTTCAAGAATGCATTCGACTTGTTCAACAAGGCTTTCTACTTGTTCGACTTGGACAACAAGGCATTCGACTTGTTCAACAACGCATTCTACTTGGTCAACAAAGCATGACTTGGTCAATAAGCCATTCGACTTGTTCAACAAGGGATTCGACTTGTTCAATAAGGCATTCTATCATGTGCACTTTACTGCCCTTTATTTCATTTATTTCGTGAACGTTCCCCAAAAAAAAAATTAAAAAAAATAAGGCATTCTACTTGTTCGACTTGGTGAACAAGGCCTTCGACTTGTTCAACAAGGCATTCTACTTGATTAACAAGGCATGACTTGGACAACTAGGCATTTGACTTGTTGAAGAAGGTATTATACTTGGTCAACATGGCATGACTGTTTAACAAGGCATTCGACTTGTTCAACAAGCCATTCGACTTTGTCAACACGGCATTCGACATAGTTAACAAGGCATTGGAGTTGTTCAACAAGGCATTCGACTTGTTAAACAAGGCATTCGACTTGTTCAAGAAGGCTTTCTACTTGTTCGACTTGGTCAACAAGGCATTCTACTTGGTCAACAGAGCATGACTTAGTCAATAAGGCATTCGACTTGTTCAACAATGCATTCGACTTGTTCAACAAGGCTTTCTACTTGTTCGACTTGGTCAACAAGGCATTCGACTTGTTCAACAATGCATTCTACTTGGTCAACATGGCATTCTACTTGGTCAACAAAGCATGACTTGGTCAATAAGGCATTCGACTTGTTCAACAAGGGATTCGACCTGTTCAATAAGACATTCTACTTGTTCGCCTTGGTCAACATGGCCTTCGACTTGTTCAATATGGCATTCTACTTGATTAACAAGGCATGAGTTGGACAACAAGGCATTTGACTTGTTGAAGAAGGCATTCTACTCGGTCAACAAGGCATGACTGTTTAACAGGGCATTCGACCTGTTCAACAAGGCATTCGACTTTGTCAACACGGCATTCGACATAGTTAACAAGGCATTGAATTTGTTCAACAAGGCATTCGACTTGTTCAACAAGGCTTTCTACTTGTTCGACTTGGTCAACAAGGCATTCGACTTGTTCAACAACGCATTCTACTTGGTCAGCAAAGCATGACTTGGTGAATAAGGCATTCGACTTGTTCAACAAGGGATTCGACTTGTTCAATAAGACATTCTACTTGTTCGACTTGGTCAACAAGGCAGTCAACTTGTTCAACAACGCATTCTACTTGGTCAACAAGGCATTCTACTTGGTCAACAAAGCATGACTTGGTCAATAAGCCATTCGACTTGTTCAACAAGGGATTCGACTTGTTCAATAAGGCATTCTATTATGTGCACTTTACTGTCCTTTATTTCATTTATTTAGTGAACGTTCCCCAAAAAAAATAAAAAAAAAAAAGGCATTCTACTTGTTCGACTTGGTCAACTAGGCATTCGACTTGTTCAACAACGCATTCTACCTGGTCAACAACGCATTCTACTTGGTCAACAAAGCATGACTTGGTCAATAAGCCATTCGACTTGTTCAACAAGGGATTCGACTTATTCAATAAGGCATTCTATCATGTGCACTTTACTGCCCTTTATTTCATTTATTTCGTGAACGTTCCCCAAAAAAAAAATAAAAAAAAATAAGGCATTCTACTTGTTCGACTTGGTGAACAAGGCCTTCGACTTGTTCAACAAGGCATTCTACTTGATTAACAAGGCATGACTTGGACAACTAGGCATTTGACTTGTTGAAGAAGGCATTCTACTTGATTAACAAGGCATTCGACTTGTTCAACAAGCCATTCGACTTTGTCAACACGGCATTCGACATAGTTAACAAGGCATTGGAGTTGTTTGTTCAAGAAGGCTTTCTACTTGTTCGACTTGGTCAACAAGGCATTCTACTTGGTCAACAGAGCATGACTTTGTCAATAAGGCATTCGACTTGTTCAACAATGCATTCGACTTGTTCAACAAGGCTTTCTACTTGTTCGACTTGGTCAACAAGGCATTCGACTTGTTCAACAATGCATTCTACTTGGTCAACATGGCATTCTACTTGGTCAACAAAGCATGACTTGGTCAATAAGGCATTCGACTTGTTCAACAAGGGATTCGACCTGTCCAATAAGGCATTCTACTTGTTCGCCTTGGTCAACATGGCCTTCGACTTGTTCAATATGGCATTCTACTTGATTAACAAGGCATGACTTGGACAACAAGGCATTTAACTTGTTGAAGAAGGCATTCTACTCTGTCAACAAGGCATGACTGTTTAACAGGGCATTCGACCTGTTCAACAAGGCATTCGACTTTGTCAACACGGCATTCGACATAGTTAACAAGGCATTGAAGTTGTTCAACAAGGCATTCGACTTGTTCAACAAGGCTTTCTACTTGTTCGACTTGGTCAACAAGGCATTCGACTTGTTCAACAACGCATTCTACTTGGTCAGCAAAGCATGACTTGGTCAATAAGGCATTCGACTTGTTCAACAAGGGATTCGACTTGTTCAATAAGACATTCTACTTGTTCGACTTGGTCAACAAGGCAGTCAACTTGTTCAACAACGCATTCTACTTGGTCAACAAGGCATTCTACTTGGTCAACAAAGCATGACTTGGTCAATAAGCCATTCGACTTGTTCAACAAGGGATTCGACTTGTTCAATAATGCATTCTATTATGTGCACTTTACTGTCCTTTATTTCATTTATTTAGTGAACGTTCCCCAAAAAAAATAAAAAAAAATAAGGCATTCTACTTGTTCGACTTGGTCAACTAGGCATTCGACTTGTTCAACAACGCATTCTACTTGGTCAACAAGCCATTCTACTTGGTCAAAAAGCATGACTTGGTCAATAAGCCATTCGACTTGTTCAATAAGGGATTCGACTTGTTCAATAAGGCATTCTATTATGTGCACTTTAATGTCCTTTATTTCATTTATTTAGTGAACGTTCCCCAAAAAAAATAAAAAAAAATAAGGCATTCTACTTGTTCGACTTGGTCAACTAGGCATTCGACTTGTTCAACAACGCATTCTACTTGGTCAACAAGGCATTCTACTTGGTCAACAAAGCATGACTTGGTCAATAAGCCATTCGACTTGTTCAACAAGGGATTCGACTTGTTCAATAAGGCATTCTATCATGTGCACTTTACTGCCCTTTATTTCATTTATTTCGTGAACGTTCCCAAAAAAAAAAAATTAAAAAAAATAAGGCATTCTACTTGTTCGACTTGGTGAACAAGGCCTTCGACTTGTTCAACAAGGCATTCTACTTGATTAACAAGGCATGACTTGGACAACTAGGCATTTGACTTGTTGAAGAAGGTATTCTACTTGGTCAACATGGCATGACTGTTTAACAAGGCATTCGACTTGTTCAACAAGCCATTCGACTTTGTCAACACGGCATTCGACATAGTTAACAAGGCATTGGAGTTGTTCAACAAGGCATTCGACTTGTTAAACAACGCATTCGACTTGTTCAAGAAGGCTTTCTACTTGTTCGACTTGGTCAACAAGGCATTCTACTTGGTCAACAGAGCATTACTATTCAATAAGGCATTCGACTTGTTCAACAATGCATTCGACTTGTTCAACAAGGCTTTCTACTTGTTCGACTTGGTCAACAAGGCATTCGACTTGTTCAACAATGCATTCTACATGGTCAACATGGCATTCTACTTGGTCAACAAAGCATGACTTGGTCATAAGGCATTCGACTTGTTCAACAAGGGATTCGACCTGTTCAATAAGGCATTCTACTTGTTCGCCTTGGTCAACATGGCCTTCGACTTGTTCAATATGGCATTCTACTTGATTAACAAGGCATGAGTTGGACAACAAGGCATTTGACTTGTTGAAGAAGGCATTCTGCTCGGTCAACAAGGCATGACTGTTTAACAGGGCATTCGACCTGTTCAACAAGGCATTCGACTTTGTCAACACGGCATTCGACATAGTTAACAAGGCATTGAAGTTGTTCAACAAGGCATTCGACTTGTTCAACAAGGCTTTCTACTTGTTCGACTTGCTCAACAAGGCATTCGACTTGTTCAACAACGCATTCTACTTGGTCAGCAAAGCATGACTTGGTCAATAAGGCATTCGACTTGTGCAACAAGGGATTCGACTTGTTCAATAAGACATTCTACTTGTTCGACTTGGTCAACAAGGCAGTCAACTTGTTCAACAACGCATTCTACTTGGTCAACAAGGCATTCTACTTGGTCAACAAAGCATGACTTGGTCAATAAGCCATTCGACTTGTTCAACAAGGGATTCGACTTATTCAATAAGGCATTCTATCATGTGCACTTTACTGCCCTTTATTTCATTTATTTCGTGAACGTTCCCCAAAAAAAAAAAAAAAAAAAATAAGGCATTCTACTTGTTCGACTTGGTGAACAAGGCCTTCGACTTGTTCAACAAGGCATTCTACTTGATTAACAAGGCATGACTTGGACAACTAGGCATTTGACTTGTTGAAGAAGGTATTCTACTTGGTCAACATGGCATGACTGTTTAACAAGGCATTCGACTTGTTCAACAAGCCATTCGACTTTGTCAACACGGCATTCGACATAGTTAACAAGGCATTGGAGTTGTTCAACAAGGCATTCGACTTGTTAAACAAGGCATTCGACTTGTTCAAGAAGGCTTTCTACTTGTTCGACTTGGTCAACAAGGCATTCTACTTGGTCAACAGAGCATGACTTAGTCAATAAGGCATTCGACTTGTTCAACAATGCATTCGACTTGTTCAACAAGGCTTTCTACTTGTTCGACTTGGTCAACAAGGCATTCGACTTGTTCAACAATGCATTCTACTTGGTCAACATGGCATTCTACTTGGTCAACAAAGCATGACTTGGTCAATAAGGCATTCGACTTGTTCAACAAGGGATTCGACCTGTTCAATAAGGCATTCTACTTGTTCGCCTTGGTCAACATGGCCTTCGACTTGTTCAATATGGCATTCTACTTGATTAACAAGGCATGAGTTGGACAACAAGGCATTTGACTTGTTGAAGAAGGCATTCTACTCGGTCAACAATGCATGACTGTTTAACAGGGCATTCGACCTGTTCAACAAGGCATTCGACTTTGTCCACACGGCATTCGACATAGTTAACAAGGCATTGAAGTTGTTCAACAAGGTATTCGACTTGTTCAACAAGGCTTTCTACTTGTTCGACTTGGTCAACAAGGCATTCGACTTGTTCAACAACGCATTCTACTTGGTCAGCAAGCATGACTTGGTCAATAAGGAATTCGACTTGTTCAACAAGGGATTCGACTTGTTCAATAAGACATTCTACTTGTTTGACTTGGTCAACAAGGCAGTCAACTTGTTCAACAACGCATTCTACTTGGTCAACAAGGCATTCTACTTGGTCAACAAAGCATGACTTGGTCAATAAGCCATTCGACTTGTTCAACAAGGGATTCGACTTGTTCAATAAGGCATTCTATTATGTGCACTTTACTGTCCTTTATTTCATTTATTTCGTGAACGTTCCCCAAAAAAAATAAAAAAAAATAAGGCATTCTACTTGTTCGACTTGGTCAACTAGGCATTCGACTTGTTCAACAACGCATTCTACTTGGTCAACAAGACATTCTACTTGGTCAAAAAGCATGACTTGGTCAATAAGCCATTCGACTTGTTCAATAAGGGATTCGACTTGTTCAATAAGGCATTCTATTATGTGCACTTTAATGTCCTTTATTTCATTTATTAGTGAACGTTCCCCAAAAAAAATAAAAAAAAATAAGGCATTCTACTTGTTCGACTTGGTCAACTAGGCATTCGACTTGTTCAACAACGCATTCTACTTGGTCAACGAGGCATTCTACTTGGTCAACAAAGCATGACTTGGTCAATAAGCCATTCGACTTGTTCAACAAGGGATTCGACTTGTTCAATAAGGCATTCTATCATGTGCACTTTACTGCCCTTTATTTCATTTATTTCGTGAACGTTCCCCAAAAAAAAATAAAAAAAATAAGGCATTCGACTTGTTCAACAATGCATTCGACTTGTTCAACAAGGCTTTCTACTTGTTCGACTTGGTCAACAAGGCATTCGACTTGTTCAACAATGCATTCTACTTGGTCAACATGGCATTCTACTTGGTCAACAAAGCATGACTTGGTCAATAAGGCATTCGACTTGTTCAACAAGGGATTCGACCTGTTCAATAAGGCATTCTACTTGTTCGCCTTGGTCAACATGGCCTTCGACTTGTTCAATATGACATTCTACTTGATTAACAAGGCATGACTTGGACTACAAGGCATTTGACCTTTTGAAGAAGGCATTCTACTCGGTCAACAAGGCATGACTGTTTAACAGGGCATTCGACCTGTTCAACAAGGCATTCGACTTTGTCAACACGGCATTCGACATAGTTAACAAGGCATTGAAGTTGTTCAACAAGGCATTCGACTTGTTCAACAATGCATTCGACTTGTTCAACAAGGCTTTCTACTTGTTCGACTTGGTCAACAAGGCATTCGACTAGTTCAACAACGCATTCTACTTGGTCAGCAAAGCATGACTTAGTCAATAAGGCATTCGACTTGTTCAACAATGCATTCGACTTGTTCAACAAGGCTTTCTACTTGTTCGACTTGGTCAACAAGGCATTCGACTTGTTCAACAATGCATTCTACTTGGTCAACATGGCATTCTATTTGGTCAACAAAGCATGACTTGGTCAATAAGGCATTCGACTTGTTAACAAAGCCCTCTAACATCTCTCTAGCGATTTTCTCTCTCATTTTTTTCCCTTGAATTTCAAACGTCACTCCCCTCTCTTCCCGCCGGCGAGCCCCTCCACCTCTTCCGCAACCATCTCCTGGTCCGGCGAGGGTTGCTCACGTGGTCCTCCATCGCCGGGCTCAAACGGTGTTTGGAGGCCCGCCACTTTTGGTTCCTGGCCCGAGTACTTCCCCCACCACCCCGTTGCTGCCGCGTTCTTCCCAGCGTTCTCCGCCGTTGCCGCGACCGACCGCATCTCCAACGCCGGATCCGGACGGCGCCCGGAGGTGTTCCGGCGAGATTACGTACCAAGGCTTTTCACCTACCGCTTCGTGACCCTTCATCTTCCCCACGCCGCTGCTGCCGCGACCTTTCCAGCTTTCTCCACCGCTGCCGCGCGCGACCGCATCTCCACCGCCGGGTCCAGACGGCGCTAGGAGGTGTCCCGGCGAGTTTCATACCGAGACTCTTCACCTACCGCTTCCGTGACTCTTCATCTTCCTTCACGCCGATGCCGCCCGCTGCTGACCAGCGTTCTCCGCCGCTGCCGCGCGTGGTCGCATCTCCACCGCCGGGTCCAGACGGCTTTCGGAGGTGCTCCGGCGAGATTTGTACCGAGGCTCTTCACCTACCGCTTCCGTGACCTTTCATCTTCCTTCACGGCATCCGCGGCCGCTTCTGTTACGCGACTTTTCATCCACCTTGCGCGTTCATGGCATCCTCTTCATCCTCTTCCACATTTTGTAGCTCCACTATGGCGGGACCTTTCCCTCATCGATGGCAACGAGAGGTTCCGAGGTCACCACCACTCTCTCGGCAAACTTCCCCGACTTTGCCGCGGATTTCAAAGGCGAGGCGTTTCACGAGCTCTTCCGCCGTGTTCTCGGGATTGAATCAATGCTTGCATCAAAAGCTAAGGTGGGACCCTTTACGGACGTTGCTTCGGGATCGGTAGAGTTCGCCTCCCTCGTGGCCGCGTCTTCGGGAATTCCGACGTTCCCGACGTTCACATGAGCCTTGCGCCCTCCCAACATATAGAATTGGTGACTGCCGTTGATGCCACGACTGCCCGCGTTGATTCACGGCTTTCGGAAGTTCACTTGCCGACGAGCCCTCAACAACGGGAGGGGGACCCGAGGAAGGTGCCCTCTCATGGGTCGAACCCGGTTGTTAGGGCTGTTTGTACCCTTCCTCGTCGTGGGGTCGTTATCTCTCAACCTCTCCGTGATGAGCCGCGCGTGAATTCCATGGGCAAGAGGCGGCCGGGCACCCCGCCACCCTCTAAGGCCGGAGTGGACCGCCAGGCTAAAGCCGGAGTGGACTGCGGGGCTATGGGTCATGGTGCTGCCCCGAATGTCAAACCCCTTGAGTTAAGGGAGAACATCGAGAGGGCTGCCCCCTCTTTGGCTAGCCCGAACGGCGAGAAGAAGTCCTTCGTGGCAGCCCTTCATGGGGAGCACACGCAAACTTCGGGACGGCAGCGCATTCCTCTTGCTTACACTCCACCGGAGGTCGTGGTTGGCGTTGCTGTGGTTTGCCCGACGTGGGAGGTGGCATGCAAAGGAATGGCGCGTTGGAGCCACACCCTTGTTGGGTACTTTCTCGGGAAACGGCCGTACTTCCCCTTTGTTGAGAAATACTTCCGTGCTACTTGGACTGGAGTGGTGGAGGTCCGGGCCTCTATTAACGGATTCTTCAAGTTCCGTTTCCAGTCGGAGGAGGCCATGAACGCTGTGTTGGAGGGCGGTCCGTGGCTTTTGCATGGGCACCCTCTCTTTCTTGAGGCTTGGAAGCCTGGGATGTCCTTCGAAAAGAAGGAACATGACGAAGTTCCGTTATGGATCAAGTTGTGGAATATTCCGGGAGAATTCTGGACCCCGAGGGTTTAGGAATCATTGCAAGTGCTGTGGGCCAGCCGCTTTTTGCTGATTCGGCTACGAATCGCACGGCCCGGATTGCCTTTGCTCGGGTTTGTGTCTTGAAGAACCTGAAGGATGACTTCATAGATCGCTTCACCATCCGTCTCCCTAAAGAAGGAGGAGGATCGGCGGGGGCTGTTTCGGTTCTCGTTGAGTACGAGTGGAGGCCGACCATGTGTGAAGAATGTAAGTCTTGGAGCCATACCAAGACTAAATGCCCACAGATCGTTCAGCCCATGTTGGCGCATGCCCCTAACCCGCCGAGGAAGATTGTCGTGGCTGCCCCGTCTGCTCCCCCGATGGCTGCTCAGGCCGCCTCCCAAACCAAGGCTACCCCCACTACGCTAACGGCCCCACAGGCCAAGGATGCATGGAGAAAGCTGAAGCAGCGGAAGAAGGGGAAAGCGGTGATGGTTACCTCAGCGAAGGAGGTGGAGGCAACCCCGTCTCCTCGGGGTGGAGGAGGTAGTGCCGCGGTTGCCCAGGCTAATCGGGACGGTGTTGCGAGTGATTGTGGGGACTGACCGCCCCGTCTCCTCTGCGTGGCGCTGGCAGTGGGGCTAATGAAAAATCTTCCTCCCAACCAGTGGAGGAATTCCGTAACCACTTTCATGTCCTTCAGAGTCTGAACGAGGACTCTCCTTCTTCCATGGGCCCTGAATATGCAGCCCGCTCCGGTGTTCCTTATGATTCCGACAGGTGTACGGAATGTGAGGGGTCTCAACAAGAGGGACCATGGGAGGGCTGTTCGGGATCTTATTTCTCGGTTTGATCATCATCTTGTGGGTCTCCTTGAGACTCGTGTCTCTCTCTCTAATGCCACTCTGCTTTCCTCTGGTATTAGAGATCGGTGGGACTGGTTCTTTGATTATGATGGCGGACCTGGAACGAGGATCTGGATTGGTTGGGACCCCAGCTTCCTCCACCTCTCCGTTTTGAGCTTTTCGGAGCAGGCGGTTCATTGCAGAGTCACTTCACTGGAGAGCAGGGGGACTGTTTCCTCTCCTTTGTCTACGGCAGGAGTCGGAGGGAGGAGCGTGTCTTGCTTTGGGAGGAGCTTGTCGTGACCTCTGCAGACCGGGTTGGTGTTCCTTGGCTCGTTCTCGGGGATTTCAACGCCATTGCTGACCTTTCTGAGGCCAAAGGGGGATCCCCCTCTCTTCAGGATGTGACCGATCTTCGTGACTGCCTTATCCAGGCTGACCTGACCAATTTGGGATCGTCGGGCCCTTCTTTACGTGGCACAATCAGCAGCGGGCTGAGGCGGGCATCTGGAGACGGATTGACCGCATTGTGGGCAACCCGTCGTGGTTCTCTCTCTTCCCGGATCTTCACTATCAGGCTGCCCTCCCTGCTACCTCCGATCACTCTCCTCTTGTGCTCTCGGTTGCCAGGACGGGACGTCGGAATGCCCATTTCAGGTTCGATAACTTCCTCACGAAGGACCCGGCCTTCTTGGGGGTTGTGGAGCAGGTTTGGGCCTCCCGCCTCAGGGTTTTCCCATGTATTCGCTTGTTCGCCGTCTGAAGTCACTTAAGCCCCGTCTTAAGGAGCTTCGGTGTGCTAAGGGCGATTTGAGTAGGAACGTGTTGGAGGCTAGGGAGTTTCTGGATCTCAGCCAATCTTTCACGGCTCGTTACCCTGATGAGCCTCTCTTTCACGAGTTCGAACGTATCTGCCGAATGCTCTTCTCTCGTGCTGTGGAGATGGAGCACTCTTACCTTGCCCAGCGAGCCAAGTTAGCCTGGCTCAAGGATGGCGATCAATGCTCCTCCTTCTTTTTAAGAAGGTGGCGATCCGTCGTTGTGGCAATCGTATTCTCTCTCTTGAGAATGCGGATGGCCAGTTGATTGAGGGGTCTGGCCCTATTCGTGACGAGCTGATTCGCTTCTACCAGGATCTTCTGGGCCAGTGTGGTAGATCTGCTCCTGTGTGTGCTGCGGACGTGGAGAGCTTCATCACGCATACTTGTCTCGGGATCATGCGGATGGGATGATCTCGAGAGTTTCAGACGTGGAGATTCGCGATGTTATTTTCGCTATGGATGACGAAAAGGCCCCTGGCCCTGATGGCTATACGGCTGCCTTCTTCAAGGCGATGTGGGGAATCCTGGGTGCTGATGTAACTCGTGCTGTTGAGGACTTCTTTCGGACGGGTCATCTTCTTCGGGGCGTCAACAGTACTCTCATCAGCCTCATCCCTAAGGGGGCTTCTTCTAGACGTGCTTCCGACTTTAGGCCAATCTCTTGCTGCAATGTCCTGTATAAGGTCATTGCAAAGATTTTGGCCAATCGGCTCAGATCTGCCCTTCATGGCCTCGTCCATCCGGTTCAAGCGGCTTTCATCCCGGGCAGACGCATCAGCGATAACATTCTGTTAGCTCAAGAGATTTGCAGGGGTTACCAGAACCAGAGTCTCCCGCCCCGTTCTGCCATCAAGGTCGACCTTGCGAATGCATTTGATAAGGTGGATTGGAGCTTTGTTATCGCTACTCTTCAGGCCATGCGGTTCCACCCTCTCTTCATCCATTGGATCAAGGAATGCATCACTTCTACTGCTTTCTCCGTTGCATCAACGGAGCGCCGGAAGGTTTTTTGCGGGTAAGCGGGGCCTCCGCCAAGGCGACCCCCTCTCTCCTTACCTGTTCGTTCTGGTCATGGAGGTGCTCCATGGGATTCTTTTATCCCGCATCCAGTCTTCTCCCGGATTCCGTTACCATTGGAGATGTGATACGAGTAAGCTGGCCATGCTGTCTTTTGCTGACGATCTGCTGCTTTTCTGTCACGCGGATTGCCTGCTCTGTTCGAACCCTCCGTGATGCTCTTGATACCTTCGGCTCTTTGTCGGGTCTCCTCCCTAACCCGGCTAAAGTGAGATGTTTCTTTCCAAAGGGCTGAGCCTCTTTCGGGACAGCTTCTGAGTATCATGGGCTTCTCCCGTGGCCAGCTCCCTGTCCGCTACCTTGGAGTTCCTTTGATCCACTCCCGTCTCAGACTGGAGGACTGCACCCCTCTGCTCCAGTCTGTGGATAGACGGCTTGGATCCTGGCTGAACCGTTCCCTCTCGTATGCCGGTCGCTTGCAGCTCATTAAGTCTGTCCTCTCTGCCATGCAGGTCTATTGGGCTGGGGTCTTCCTCCTCCCGAAAGGAGTGATCAAGGCCTTGGAGTCTCGCTTTCGAAGATTTCTGTGGGATGGATCTCCGGCTAAGGTGGCTTGGGATGACGTCTGCAAGCCTGTGGAAGAAGGAGGTCTTGGCGTTCGATCTCTCTTGATCGACAATCAGGCTCTCCTCTTCCATCACCTCTGGAACATTGTCTCTCGGGACCCTGACTCGATTTGGGTCCAGTGGCTTTATGCCACTAAACTCAGGGACCGCTCTTTCTGGGATGTTCAGCCCAACTCCTCGGACGCTTGGAGCTGGCGTAAGCTGCTCCACCTCAGAGCTACCTTCCGTTCCCTTTTCTCCTTTCGTATTGGAAATGGGAACTCTCTTTGGCTCTGGAAGGACCCTTGGCTGTCTGATACCCCTCTCATTGAGAGATTCCCGAGGGGGCCTTTGGTTATGGGTCTCCCTTTGGATTCCCGGCTCTCTGCTGTTGTGACGAATGCTGGATGGACCTGGCCTGCCCAGCAGTCGGTGGAGTTTCTTCTGCTTCAGCCCCTTCTTCCGGCTGTGGACCCCTCTGCTGCTGACTCCATTTGTTGGAAGGTGGCTCCGGATGGGAAGTTCTCTGTTAGGAGTGCTCGTGAGGCTATCCGGACCCACTCTCCGAGGATTGCTTGGACTTCTCTGTTTGGGGGCCCTTTTCGGGTCCCTAGACATGAATTTCTTCTGTGGCTTGCTATTCGTGAAAGATTGGCGACTAGGGACCGTGCTTGGGTGATGGTTCGTTCGGGTTCGGATGCTTGCTCTCTTTGTGAGTCGCAGAGCACGGAGACGGTCCGTCACCTCTTCTTCGAGTGCTCTTTCTCCAGGAGATGCATTCTCTTACTGAGAAGGAAGACCCATTGGAGGTGGCCGCATCGGGATTGGATTCACGGGATCGAGTGGGCCGCTGCTCGTTGGCGGAGTCATCATCTTCATAATGAGATCTCTCGTCATCTTCTCGCCTCTCTGGTCTACCATATCTGGCAAGAGAGGAATAGGCGTTGGCGGGATCAGACTCGTTGCTCCCCAGAGCGAATTGTGAGTATGGTCTTAGAGATCGCGTGCTTGAGGTTGAGCCAGGCTCCCTCCCGCTTCATTCTGCAAGCGGCCTCGCTCAGGAACCTTTGGCGCATTGCATGGTAGTCTGCTTTTGTTTGTTTTGTGGCTTTCTTTTGTTTTGAGGCTTTGCTTGGCTTTGTCGGCTGCTGTTGTCGATTGTTTTGCCTCGTTTGTTTGCTTCCGGTAGCTTGTTACCGGTTTTCTGCAGCATGGGATTTCCCTTGGGCGCTTTTCTGTTTTCATTCAGTTTTATTTTCGGGAAATTTTACCAAAAAAAGACTTGTTCAACAAGGGATTCGACCTTTCAATAAGGCATTCGACTTGTTCAACAAGGGATTCGACTTGTTCAATAAGGCATTCTACTTGTTCGACTTGGTCAACAAGGCCTTCGACTTGTTCAACAAGGCATTCTACTTGATTAACAAGGCATGACTTGGACAACTAGGCATTTGACTTGTTGAAGAAGGTATTCTACTTGGTCAACATGGCATGACTGTTTAACAAGGCATTCGACTTGTTCAACAAGCCATTCGACTTTGTCAACACGGCATTCGACATAGTTAACAAGGCATTGGAGTTGTTCAACAAGGCATTCGACTTGTTCAACAAGGCATTCGACTTGTTCAAGAAGGCTTTCTACTTGTTCGACTTGGTCAACAAGGCATTCTACTTGGTCAACAGAGCATGACTTAGTCAATAAGGCATTCGACTTGTTCAACAATGCATTCGACTTGTTCAACAAGGCTTTCTACTTGTTCGACTTGGTCAACAAGGCATTCGACTTGTTCAACAATGCATTCTACTTGGTCAACATGGCATTCTATTTGGTCAACAAAGCATGACTTGGTCAATAAGGCATTCGACTTGTTCAACAAGGGATTCGACCTGTTCAATAAGGCATTCGACTTGTTCAACAAGGGATTCGACTTGTTCAATAAGGCATTCTACTTGTTCGACTTGGTCAACAAGGCCTTCGACTTGTTCAACAAGGCATTCTACTTGATTAACAAGGCATGACTTGGACAACTAGGCATTTGACTTGTTGAAGAAGGTATTCTACTTGGTCAACATGGCATGACTGTTTAACAAGGCATTCGACTTGTTCAACAAGCCATTCGACTTTGTCAACACGGCATTCGACATAGTTAACAAGGCATTGTAGATGTTCAACAAGGCATTCGACTTGTTAAACAAGGCATTCGACTTGTTCAAGAAGGCTTTCTACTTGTTCGACTTGCTCAACAAGACATTCTACTTGGTCAACAGAGCATGACTTAGTCAATAAGGCATTCGACTTGTTCAACAATGCATTCGACTTGTTCAACAAGGCTTTCTACTTGTTCGACTTGGTCAACAAGGCATTCGACTTGTTCAACAATGCATTCTACTTGGTCAACATGGCATTCTACTTGGTCAACAAAGCATGACTTGGTCAATAAGGCATTCGACTTGTTCAACAAGGGATTCGACCTGTTCAATAAGGCATTCTACTTGTTCGCCTTGGTCAACATGGCCTTCGACTTGTTCAATATGACATTCTACTTGATTAACAAGGCATGACTTGGACAACAAGGCATTTGACTTGTTGAAGAAGGCATTCTACTCGGTCAACAAGGCATGACTGTTTAACAGGGCATTCGACCTGTTCAACAAGGCATTCGACTTTGTCAACACGGCATTCGACATAGTTAACAAGGCATTGAAGTTGTTCAACAAGGCATTCGACTTCTTCAACAATGCATTCGACTTATTCAACAAGGCTTTCTACTTGTTCGACTTGGTCAACAAGGCATTCGACTTGTTCAACAACGCATTCTACTTGGTCAGCAAAGCATGACAAGGTCAATAAGGCATTCGACTTGTTCAACAAGGGATTCGACTTGTTCAATAAGACATTCTACTTGTTCGACTTGGTCAACAAGGCAGTCAACTTGTTCAACAACGCATTCTACTTGGTCAACAAGGCATTCTACTTGGTCAACAAAGCATGACTTGGTCAATAAGCCATTCGACTTGTTCAACAAGGGATTCGACTTGTTCAATAAGGCATTCTATCATGTGCACTTTACTGCCCTTTATTTCATTTATTTCGTGAACGTTCCCCAAAAAAAAATAAAAAAAAATAAGGCATTCTACTTGTTCGACTTGGTGAACAAGGCCTTCGACTTGTTCAACAAGGCATTCTACTTGATTAACAAGGCATGACTTGGACAACTAGGCATTTGACTTGTTGAAGAAGGTATTCTACTTGGTCAACATGGCATGACTGTTTAACAAGGCATTCGACTTGTTCAACAGCCATTCGACTTTGTCAACACGGCATTCGACATAGCTAACAAGGCATTGGAGTTGTTCAACAAGGCATTCGACTTGTTCAACAAGGCATTCGACTTGTTCAAGAAGGCTTTCTACTTGTTCGACTTGGTCAACAAGGCATTCTACTTGGTCAACAGAGCATGACTTAGTCAATAAGGCATTCGACTTGTTCAACAATGCATTCGACTTGTTCAACAAGGCTTTCTACTTGTTCGACTTGGTCAACAAGGCATTCGACTTGTTCAACAATGCATTCTACTTGGTCAACATGGCATTCTACTTGGTCAACAAAGCATGACTTGGTCAATAAGGCATTCAACTTGTTCAACAAGGGATTCGACCTGTTCAATAAGGCATTCTACTTTTTCGCCTTGGTCAACATGGCCTTCGACTTGTTCAATATGGCATTCTACTTGATTAACAAGGCATGACTTGGACAAAAGGCATTTGACTTGTTGAAGAAGGCATTCTACTCGGTCAACAAGGCATGACTGTTTAACAGGGCATTCGACCTGTTCAACAAGGCATTCGACTTTGTCAACACGGCATTCGACATAGTTAACAAGGCATTGAAGTTGTTCAACAATGCATTCGACTTGTTCAACAATGCATTCGACTTGTTCAACAAGGCTTTCTACTTGTTCGACTTGGGCAACAAGGCATTCGACTTGTTCAACAACGCATTCTACTTGGTCAGCAAAGCATGACTTGGTCAATAAGGCATTCGACTTGTTCAACAAGGGATTCGACTTGTTCAATAAGACATTCTACTTGTTCGACTTGGTCAACAAGGCAGTCAACTTGTTCAACAACGCATTCTACTTGGTCAACAAGGCATTCTACATGGTCAACAAAGCATTACTTGGTCAATAAGCCATTCGACTTGTTCAACAAGGGATTCGACTTGTTCAATAAGGCATTCTATCATGTGCACTTTACTGCCCTTTATTTAATTTATTTCGTGAACGTTCCCCAAAAAAAAATAAAAAAAAACTAAGGCATTCGACTTGTTCAACAATGCATTCGACTTGTTGAACAAGGCTTTCCACTTGTTCGACTTGGTCAACAAGGCATTCGACTTGTTCAACAATGCATTCTACTTGGTCAACATGGCATTCTACTTGGTCAACAAAGCATGACTTGGTCAATAAGGCATTCGACTTGTTCAACAAGGGATTCGACCTGTTCAATAAGGCATTCTACTTGTTCGCCTTGGTCAACATGGCCTTCGACTTGTTCAATATGACATTCTACTTGATTAACAAGGCATAACTTGGACAACAAGGCATTTGACTTGTTGAAGAAGGCATTCTACTCGGTCAACAAGGCATGACTGTTTAACAGGGCATTCGACCTGTTCAACAAGGCATTCGACTTTGTCAACACGGCATTCGACATAGTTAACAAGGCATTGAAGTTGTTCAACAAGGCATTCGACTTCTTCAACAATGCATTCGACTTGTTCAACAAGGCTTTCTACTTGTTCAACTTGGTCAACAAGGCATTCGACTTGTTCAACAACGCATTCTACTTGGTCAGCAAAGCATGACTTGGTCAATAAGGCATTCGACTTGTTCAACAAGGGATTCGACTTGTTCAATAAGACATTCTACTTGTTCGACTTGGTCAACAAGGCAGTCAACTTGTTCAACAACGCATTCTACTTGGTCAACAAAGCATGACTTGGTCAATAAGCCATTTGACTTGTTCAACAAGGTATTCGACTTATTCAATAAGGCATTCTATTATGTGCACTTTACTGTCCTTTATTTCATTTATTTTGTGAACATTCCCCAAAAAAAATAAAAAAAAATAAGGCATTCTACTTGTTCGACTTGGTCAACTAGGCATTCGACTTGTTCAACAACGCATTCTACTTGGTCAACAAGGCATTCTACTTGGTCAACAAAGCATGACTTGGTCAATAAGCCATTCGACTTGTTCAACAAGGGATTCGACTTATTCAATAAGGCATTCTATCATGTGCACTTTACTGCCCTTTATTTCATTTATTTCGTGAACGTTCCCCAAAAAAAAATAAAAAAAAATAAGGCATTCTACTTGTTCGACTTGGTGAACAAGGCCTTCGACTTGTTCAACAAGGCATTCTACTTGATTAACAAGGCATGACTTGGACAACTAGGCATTTGACTTGTTGAAGAAGGTATTCTACTTGGTCAACATGGCATGACTGTTTAACAAGGCATTCGACTTGTTCAACAAGCCATTCGACTTTGTCAACACGGCATTCGACATAGTTAACAAGGCATTGGAGTTGTTCAACAAGGCATTCGACTTGTTCAACAAGGCATTCGACTTGTTCAAGAAGGCTTTCTACTTGTTCGACTTGGTCAACAAGGCATTCTACTTGGTCAACAGAGCATGACTTAGTCAATAAGGCATTCGACTTGTTCAACAATGCATTCGACTTGTTCAACAAGGCTTTCTACTTGTTCGACTTGGTCAACAAGGCATTCGACTTGTTCAACAATGCATTCTACTTGGTCAACATGACATTCTATTTGGTCAACAAAGCATGACTTGGTCAATAAGGCATTCGACTTGTTCAACAAGGGATTCGACCTGTTCAATAAGGCATTTGACTTGTTCAACAAGGGATTCGACTTGTTCAATAAGGCATTCTACTTGTTCGACTTGGTCAACAAGGCCTTCGACTTGTTCAACAAGGCATTCTACTTGATTAACAAGGCATGACTTGGACAACTAGGCATTTGACTTGTTGAAGAAGGTATTCTACTTGGTCAACATGGCATGACTGTTTAACAAGGCATTCGACTTGTTCAACAAGCCATTCGACTTTGTCAACACAGCATTCGACATAGTTAACAAGGCATTGGAGTTGTTCAACAAGGCATTCGACTTGTTCAACAAGGCTTTCTACTTGTTCGACTTGGTCAACAAGGCATTCGACTTGTTCAACAACGCATTCTACTTGGTCATCAAAGCATGACTTGGTCAATAAGGCATTCGACTTGTTCAACAAGGGATTCGACCTGTTCAATAAGGCATTCTACTTGTTCGCCTTGGTCAACATGGCCTTCGACTTGTTCAATATGACATTCTACTTGATTAACAAGGCATGACTTGGACAACAAGGCATTTGACTTGTTGAAGAAGGCATTCTACTCGGTCAACAAGGCATGACTGTTTAACAGGGCATTCGACCTGTTCAACAAGGCATTCGACTTTGTCAACACGGCATTCGACATAGTTAACAAGGCATTGAAGTTGTTCAACAAGGCATTCGACTTGTTCAACAATGCATTCGACTTGTTCAACAAGGCTTTCTACTTGTTCGACTTGGTCAACAAGGCATTCGACTTGTTCAACAACGCATTCTACTTGGTCATCAAAGCATGACTTGGTCAATAAGGCATTCGACTTGTTCAACAAGGGATTCGACTTGTTCAATAAGACATTCTACTTTTTCGACTTGGTCAACAAGGCAGTCAACTTGTTCAACAACGCATTCTACTTGGTCAACAAGGCATTCTACTTGGTCAACAAAGCATGACTTGGTCAATAAGCCATTCGACTTGTTCAACAAGGGATTCGACTTGTTCAATAAGGCATTCTATTATGCGCACTTTACTGTCCTTTATTTCATTTATTTAGTGAACATTCCCCAAAAAAAATAAAAAAAAATAAGGCATTCTACTTGTTCGACTTGGTCAACTAGGCATTCGACTTGTTCAACAACGCATTCTACTTGGTCAACAAGGCATTCTACTTGGTCAACAAAGCATGACTTGGTCAATAAGCCATTCGACTTGTTCAACAAGGGATTCGACTTGTTCAATAAGACATTCTACTTGTTCGACTTGGTCAACAAGGCAGTCAACTTGTTCAACAACGCATTCTACTTGGTCAACAAGGCATTCTACATGGTCAACAAAGCATGACTTGGTCAATAAGCCATTCGACTTGTTCAACAAGGGATTCGACTTGTTCAATAAGGCATTCTATCATGTGCACTTTACTGCCCTTTATTTAATTTATTTCGTGAACGTTCCCCAAAAAAAAATAAAAAAAAACTAAGGCATTCGACTTGTTCAACAATGCATTCGACTTGTTGAACAAGGCTTTCCACTTGTTCGACTTGGTCAACAAGGCATTCGACTTGTTCAACAATGCATTCTACTTGGTCAACATGGCATTCTACTTGGTCAACAAAGCATGACTTGGTCAATAAGGCATTCGACTTGTTCAACAAGGGATTCGACCTGTTCAATAAGGCATTCTACTTGTTCGCCTTGGTCAACATGGCCTTCGACTTGTTCAATATGACATTCTACTTGATTAACAAGGCATGACTTGGACAACAAGGCATTTGACTTGTTGAAGAAGGCATTCTTCTCGGTCAACAAGGCATGACTGTTTAACAGGGCATTCGACCTGTTCAACAAGGCATTCGACTTTGTCAACACGGCATTCGACATAGTTAACAAGGCATTGAAGTTGTTCAACAAGGCATTCGACTTCTTCAACAATGCATTCGACTTGTTCAACAAGGCTTTCTACTTGTTCGACTTGGTCAACAAGGCATTCGACTTGTTCAACAACGCATTCTACTTGGTCAGCAAAGCATGACTTGGTCAATAAGGCATTCGACTTGTTCAACAAGGGATTCGACTTGTTCAATAAGACATTCTACTTGTTCGACTTGGTCAACAAGGCAGTCAACTTGTTCAACAAGGCATTCTACTTGGTCAACAAAGCATGACTTGGTCAATAAGCCATTTGACTTGTTCAACAAGGTATTCGACTTATTCAATAAGGCATTCTATTATGTGCACTTTACTGTCCTTTATTTCATATATTTTGTGAACATTCCCCAAAAAAAATAAAAAAAATAAGGCATTCTACTTGTTCGACTTGGTCAACTAGGCATTCGACTTGTTCAACAACGCATTCTACTTGGTCAACAAGGCATTCTACTTGGTCAACAAAGCATGACTTGGTCAATAAGCCATTCGACTTGTTCAACAAGGGATTCGACTTATTCAATAAGGCATTCTATCATGTGCACTTTACTGCCCTTTATTTCATTTATTTCGTGAACGTTCCCCAAAAAAAATAAAAAAAAATAAGGCATTCTACTTGTTCGACTTGGTGAACAAGGCCTTCGACTTGTTCAACAAGGCATTCTACTTGATTAACAAGGCATGACTTGGACAACTAGGCATTTGACTTGTTGAAGAAGGTATTCTACTTGGTCAACATGGCATGACTGTTTAACAAGGCATTCGACTTGTTCAACAAGCCATTCGACTTTGTCAACACGGCATTCGACATAGTTAACAAGGCATTGGAGTTGTTCAACAAGGCATTCGACTTGTTCAACAAGGCATTCGACTTGTTCAAGAAGGCTTTCTACTTGTTCGACTTGGTCAACAAGGCATTCTACTTGGTCAACAGAGCATGACTTAGTCAATAAGGCATTCGACTTGTTCAACAATGCATTCGACTTGTTCAACAAGGCTTTCTACTTGTTCGACTTGGTCAACAAGGCATTCGACTTGTTCAACAATGCATTCTACTTGGTCAACATGGCATTCTATTTGGTCAACAAAGCATGACTTGGTCAATAAGGCATTCGACTTGTTCAACAAGGGATTCGACCTGTTCAATAAGGCATTCGACTTGTTCAACAAGGGATTCGACTTGTTCAATAAGGCATTCTACTTGTTCGACTTGGTCAACAAGGCCTTCGACTTGTTCAACAAGGCATTCTACTTGATTAACAAGGCATGACTTGGACAACTAGGCATTTGACCTCTTGAAGAACGTATTCTACTTGGTCAACATGGCATGACTGTTTAACAAGGCATTCGACTTGTTCAACAAGCCATTCGACTTTGTCAACACAGCATTCGACATAGTTAACAAGGCATTGGAGTTGTTCAACAAGGCATTCGACTTGTTCAACAAGGCTTTCTACTTGTTCGACTTGGTCAACAAGGCATTCGACTTGTTCAACAACGCATTCTACTTGGTCAGCAAAGCATGACTTGGTCAATAAGGCATTCGACTTGTTCAACAAGGGATTCGACCTGTTCAATAAGGCATTCTACTTGTTCGCCTTGGTCAACATGGCCTTCGACTTGTTCAATATGACATTCTACTTGATTAACAAGGCATGACTTGGACAACAAGGCATTTGACTTGTTGAAGAAGGCATTCTACTCGGTCAACAAGGCATGACTGTTTAACAGGCATTCGACTTGTTCAACAAGCCATTCGACTTTGTCAACACGGCATTCGACATAGTTAACAAGGCATTGAAGTTGTTCAACAAGGCATTCGACTTGTTCAACAATGCATTCGACTTGTTCAACAAGGCTTTCTACTTGTTCGACTTGGTCAACAAGGCATTCGACTTGTTCAACAACGCATTCTACTTGGTCATCAAAGCATGACTTGGTCAATAAGGCATTCGACTTGTTCAACAAGGGATTCGACTTGTTCAATAAGACATTCTACTTTTTCGACTTGGTCAACAAGGCAGTCAACTTGTTCAACAACGCATTCTACTTGGTCAACAAGGCATTCTACTTGGTCAACAAAGCATGACTTGGTCAATAAGCCATTCGACTTGTTCAACAAGGGATTCGACTTGTTCAATAAGGCATTCTATTATGTGCACTTTACTGTCCTTTATTTCATTTATTTAGTGAACATTCCCCAAAAAAAATAAAAAAAAATAAGGCATTCTACTTGTTCGACTTGGTCAACTAGGCATTCGACTTGTTCAACAACGCATTCTACTTGGTCAACAAGGCATTCTACTTGGTCAACAAAGCATGACTTGGTCAATAAGCCATTCGACTTGTTCAACAAGGGATTCGACTTGTTCAATAAGGCATTCTATTATGTGCACTTTACTGCCCTTTATTTCATTTATTTCGTGAACGTTCCCCAAAAAAAATAAAAAAAAATAAGGCATTCTACTTGTTCGACTTGGTGAACAAGGCCTTCGACTTGTTCAACAAGGCATTCTACTTGATTAACAAGGCATGACTTGGACAACTAGGCATTTGACTTGTTGAAGAAGGTATTCTACTTGGTCAACATGGCATGACTGTTTAACAAGGCATTCGACTTGTTCAACAAGCCATTCGACTTTGTCAACACGGCATTCGACATAGTTAACAAGGCATTGGAGTTGTTCAACAAGGCATTCGACTTGTTAAACAAGGCATTCGACTTGTTCAAGAAGGCTTTCTACTTGTTCGACTTGGTCAACAAGGCATTCTACTTGGTCAACAGAGCATGACTTAGTCAATAAGGCATTCGACTTGTTCAACAATGCATTCGACTTGTTCAACAAGGCTTTCTACTTGTTCGACTTGGTCAACAAGGCATTCGACTTGTTCAACAATGCATTCTACTTGGTCAACATGGCATTCTATTTGGTCAACAAAGCATGACTTGGTCAATAAGGCATTCGACTTGTTCAACAAGGGATTCGACCTGTTCAATAAGGCATTCGACTTGTTCAACAAGGGATTCGACTTGTTCAATAAGGCATTCTACTTGTTCGACTTGGTGAACAAGGCCTTCGACTTGTTCAACAAGGCATTCTACTTGATTAACAAGGCATGACTTGGACAACTAGGCATTTGACTTGTTGAAGAAGGTATTCTACTTGGTCAACATGGCATGGCTGTTTAACAAGGCATTCGACTTGTTCAACAAGCCATTCGACTTTGTCAACACAGCATTCGACATAGTTAACAAGGCATTGGAGTTGTTCAACAAGGCATTCGACTTGTTCAACAAGGCTTTCTACTTGTTCGACTTGGTCAACAAGGCATTCGACTTGTTCAACAACGCATTCTACTTGGTCAGCAAAGCATGACTTGGTCAATAAGGCATTCGACTTTTTCAACAAGGGATTCGACTTGGTCAACAAGGCAGTCAACTTGTTCAACAACGCATTCTACTTGGTCAACAAGGCATTCTACTTTGTCAACAAAGCATGACTTGGTCAATAAGCCATTCGACTTGTTCAACAAGGGATTCGACTTGTTCAATAAGGCATTCTATTATGTTCACTTTACTGTCCTTTATTTCATTTATTTAGTGAACGTTGCCCAAAAAAAATAAAAAAAAATAAGGCATTCTACTTGTTCGACTTGGTCAACTAGGCATTCGACTTGTTCAACAACACATTCTACTTGGTCAACAAGGCATTCTACTTGGTCAACCAAGCATGACTTGGTCAATAAGCCATTCGACTTGTTCAACAAGGGATTCGACTTGTTCAATAAGGCATTCTATTATGTGCACTTTACTGTCCTTTATTTCATTTATTTAGTGAACGTTCCCCAAAAAAAAAAAAAAAAATAAGGCATTCTACTTGTTCGACTTGGTAAACAAGGCCTTCGACTTGTTCAACAATGCATTCTACTTGATTAATAAGGCATGACTTGGACAACTAGGCATTTGACTTGTTGAAGAAGGTATTCTACTTGGTCAACATGGCATGACTGTTTAACAACGCATTCGACTTGTTCAACAAGCCATTCGACTTTGTCAACACGGCATTCGACATAGTTAACAAGGCATTGTAGATGTTCAACAAGGCATTCGACTTGTTAAACAAGGCATTCGACTTGTTCAAGAAGGCTTTCTACTTGTTCGACTTGCTCAACAAGACATTCTACTTGGTCAACAGAGCATGACTTAGTCAATAAGGCATTCGACTTGTTCAACAATGCATTCGACTTGTTCAACAAGGCTTTCTACTTGTTCGACTTGGTCAACAAGGCATTCGACTTGCTCAACAATGCATTCTACTTGGTCAACATGGCATTCTACTTGGTCAACAAAGCATGACTTGGTCAATAAGGCATTCGACTTGTTCAACAAGGGATTCGACCTGTTCAATAAGGCATTCTACTTGTTCGCCTTGGTCAACATGGCCTTCGACTTGTTCAATATGACATTCTACTTGATTAACAAGGCATGACTTGGACAACAAGGCATTTGACTTGTTGAAGAAGGCATTCTACTCGGTCAACAAGGCATGACTGTTTAACAGGGCATTCGACCTGTTCAACAAGGCATTCGACTTTGTCAACACGGCATTCGACATAGTTAACAAGGCTTTGAAGTTGTTCAACAAGGCATTCGACTTGTTCAACAATGCATTCGACTTGTTCAACAAGGCTTTCTACTTGTTCGACTTGGTCAACAAGGCATTCGACTTGTTCAGCAACGCATTCTACTTGGTCAGCAAAGCATGACTTGGTCAATAAGGCATTCGACTTGTTCAACAAGGGATTCGACTTGTTCAATAAGACATTCTACTTTTTCGACTTGGTCAACAAGGCAGTCAACTTGTTCAACAACGCATTCTACTTGGTCAACAAGGCATTCTACTTGGTCAACAAAGCATGACTTGGTCAATAAGCCATTCGACTTGTTCAACAAGGGATTCGACTTGTTCAATAAGGCATTCTATTATGTGCACTTTACTGTCCTTTATTTCATTTATTTAGTGAACGTTCCCCAAAAAAAATAAAAAAAAATAAGGCATTCTACTTGTTCGACTTGGTCAACTAGGCATTCGACTTGTTCAACAAGGCATTCTACTTGGTCAACAAGGCATTCTACTTGGTCAACAAAGCATGACTTGGTCAATAAGCCATTCGACTTGTTCAACAAGGGATTCGACTTGTTCAATAAGGCATTCTATTATGTGCACTTTACTGTCCTTTATTTCATTTATTTAGTGAACGTTACCCAAAAAAAAAAATTAAAAATAAGGCATTCTACTTGTTCGACTTGGTAAACAAGGCCTTCGACTTGTTCAACAAGGTATTCTACTTGATTAACAAGGCATGACTTGGACAACTAGGCATTTGACTTGTTGAAGAAGGTATTCTACTTGGTCAACATGGCATGACTGTTTAACAAGGCATTCGACTTGTTCAACAAGCCATTCGACTTTGTCAACACGTCATTCGACATAGTTAACAAGGCATTGGAGTTGTTCAACAAGGCATTCGACTTGTTAAACAAGGCATTCGACTTGTTCAAGAAGGCTTTCTACTTGTTCGACTTGCTCAACAAGGCATTCTACTTGGTCAACAGAGCATGACTTAGTCAATAAGGCATTCGACTTGTTCAACAATGCATTCGACTTGTTCAACAAGGCTTTCTACTTGTTCGACTTGGTCAACAAGGCATTCGACTTGTTCAACAATGCATTCTACTTGGTCAACATGGCATTCTACTTGGTCAACAAAGCATGACTTGGTCAATAAGGCATTCGACTTGTTCAACAAGGGATTCGACCTGTTCAATAGGCATTCTACTTGTTCGCCTTGGTCAACATGGCCTTCGACTTGTTCAATATGACATTCTACTTGATTAACAAGGCATGACTTGGACAACAAGGCATTTGACTTGTTGAAGAAGGCATTCTACTCGGTCAACAAGGCATGACTGTTTAACAGGGCATTCGACCTGTTCAACAAGGCATTCGACTTTGTCAACACGGCATTCGACATAGTTAACAAGGCATTGAAGTTGTTAAACAAGGCATTCGACTTGTTCAAGAAGGCTTTCTACTTGTTCGACTTGCTCAACAAGGCATTCTACTTGGTCAACAGAGCATGACTTAGTCAATAAGGCATTCGACTTGTTCAACAATGCATTCGACTTGTTCAACAAGGCTTTCTACTTGTTCGACTTGGTCAACAAGGCATTCGACTTGTTCAACAATGCATTCTACTTGGTCAACATGGCATTCTACTTGGTCAACAAAGCATGACTTGGTCAATAAGGCATTCGACTTGTTCAACAAGGGATTCGACCTGTTCAATAAGGCATTCTACTTGTTCGCCTTGGTCAACATGGCCTTCGACTTGTTCAATATGACATTCTACTTGATTAACAAGGCATGACTTGGACAACAAGGCATTTGACTTGTTGAAGAAGGCATTCTACTCGGTCAACAAGGCATGACTGTTTAACAGGGCATTCGACCTGTTCAACAAGGCATTCGACTTTGTCAACACGGCATTCGACATAGTTAACAAGGCATTGAAGTTGTTCAACAAGGCATTCGACTTGTTCAACAATGCATTCGACTTGTTCAACAAGGCTTTCTACTTGTTCGACTTGGTCAACAAGGCATTCGACTTGTTCAACAACGCATTCTACTTGGTCAGCAAAGCATGACTTGGTCAATAAGGCATTCGACTTGTTCAACAAGGGATTCGACTTGTTCAATAAGACATTCTACTTGTTCGACTTGGTCAACCAGGCAGTCAACTTGTTCAACAACGCATTCTACTTGGTCAACAAGGCATTCTACTTGGTCAACAAAGCATGACTTGGTCAATAAGCCATTCTACTTGTTCAACAACGGATTCGACAAGATTGTTCACGAGATATTGATTCACTATGGCGGGAATACCCATCGTTCGCCTCTAGATTTGATGGAGCACGTTTTAATTCTTTGATGGCTAGGATTAATGGCCGCTCCGATGGCGGAACGGAAGACGATCCTCACATTCCCGAAGGGGACCGTGGCGGGGGTAATAGACGGAATGGAGTGACAATACTACAACCACTACGTGGCGCTCGGGTGGGAGCCGGATATCATCGACCGGAAATGCCGCCACCACCTAGCCGGAGAGCCGATCGACGAGGGGACGTGTCGGACGTGACAACCAAAATTGCGCAAGATTCATTGTACCTAGACACGGTTGAGAATGAATTGGAAGAGGCTATTTCGGGAAGAGATCTTGCATATTTGGCTGAAAATGCAAAGGGCCACCCTAGTATGGAAAAGATCTTGCATTATCTTCGTAAAGATTTGGGGCTATCTTTGTGCGATTCTCAATCTGCGGTACCCCAACCACACGCCGTGAATTCCATAGTGACCTCGGCAATGATCACATCGCCGACAATCATCACGCCGGCCATAAAAGCCCCGGTGAACGGTCCACGAGCTGAATCATTGGCTGCCCCACCACGACCGAACGAAGTACCAAGGCCGACGTTAAACGACACCGACATCGGGATAAATTTGGAGGCTTCGGCGGCGCCTACATCAGCGGGCAATGGTGGGAACACGCCGGGAATCATATCGGCAATACAACATGGGAATGACACTAGGGTTTCTTAACCCGTTCTGACGCCATCGTTCGCTGATATTCTCAAAGGGAGACGTCCATCTCCACCTACCGATACTCGTCGACGGACTGATAGGGTTCACCTCCAGTATACTGCACCTATGCTTGTCAATGGAATGATTGAGGTTCAGCCAACTAAAGAGATAGCGTCGAAGGGCTGCCTTCGATGGGCTAATACAGCGGTGGGATATTTCTTGGGACGCAAACCTTACTTCCCACATGTGGATCGCCATTTCCGCACAAGATGGCCGGGGCTGGTGGAAGTGCGTGCTACCTTGATTGGCTTCTTCAAATTCCGTTTTGACTCCACAGCTACGATGGTTGATGCTTTGGAGGGTGGCCCATGGTTACTGTGTGGCCAGCCCCTCTTTCTTGAGGAGTGGCGGCAAGGGATGACTTTGGAAAAGCGACCGCATGATGAGGTCCCGACGTGAGTTCATTTTTGCCACCTCCCATCGGAATACTGGACTCCGGAGGGATTAGGACTCGTGGCCAGTGCGGTTGGTACACCGTTATTTCCCGACGCTTTTACGATCAGCATGGAGCGTATCGATTTTGCGCGCGTTTGCATTATGAAGAAGATCACTGATCCATATGTTGAAGCTTTCAACCTTCGCCTACCCAATACGGACAGGGTGATCACGATTCGAGCGGAATATGAATGGAAACCGCCACAATGTTCGACGTGTTTGACTATGGGTCATTCGACTGGTGCATGCCCCTTAACCGCCCCAACGGCCCCGAAGGCTACGACAAAACGGGCAGCCCCAACTATGAAGATCGTGACTTCCTACATCCGGGCCCTGATAATGACGCAGCCCTTCATGGGGTTGTCTTATGATACCATTTGGCTGCTAGAATGTACGTGGCCTCAACAAGATAGACCATGGGAGAGCGGTAGGGGATTTGATTCGTCGTTTTGACCTAAAGCTTGTTGGATTGCTAGAGACACGAGTAACAGTGGCAAACGCTGATTCGATTGCCAACAGTATTAAGCAGTGGGCATGGTTCTTCGATTATGATATGGGCCCCGGGAAGCGTATCTGGCTAGGATGGGACGCGCGATATCTTCGTGTTGATGTTATCGGGATGACGACGCAAGCCCTATACTGCAGAGTTCTATCGTTGGCGACTCGTCTGGTTTTCTTTATTACATTCATATATGGGCACAATCAGCGGGAGGAGCGCTGCGTATTATGGGATGAGTTAGTTACGATCTCCGAAGCTCGCGCGAATGACGCTTGGTTAGTGGTCGGTGATTTCAATGCGATAGTGGAACCTAATGAAGCACGGGGAGGATCTCCACATCCAGCAGACTATCATGATCTGACTCGATATCTCATCTCGGCTGATCTCCATAACTTACCATGCTCGGGTCAATATTTCACGTGGTTTAATCAACGACGAGGTGATGCAGGTATTTGGCGCCGTTTGGACAAGATGGTTGCTAACTCGACGTGGTTTGCTAAATTTGGGGATCTTGGATATCAATGTGAACTACCAGCCACTTCTGACCATTCTCCTCTTATTCTGGAGCCGGGGCGATCGACGTTTTCTCGAGGTACGGTGTTTCAATTCGATAATTTTCTCACGTCGGATCCACAGTTTGGCTCTGCGTAAGCTCAGGGTGGCAGCTTCCTATTTCAGGATACCCGATGTTTCGGGTCCTTGTACGTCTGAAGGCCCTCAAGCGAGCATTCAAGGATATGAGGCGTGCTAAAAGGAATCTGGCGCGTAACGTGGTGGAGGCGCGAAATTTCCTTGACATTGCCCAGGAGTTTGTCTCATTGTACCCGCATGATGATCATTTTCTGGTACTACAATCTATATGTCGACGTCTCTATGCAGCTGCGGTAGCAATGGAGCAATCGGCCCTAGCACAACGGGCCAAAATGACTTGGCTCAAAGAAGGCGACCGTTGCTCCGCTTTTTTCTTCAAGAAGGTTGCCATACGACGAGTGGCAAACCGTATCTTCTCGCTTGCGGATGATGATGGGAACTTAATTGAAGGGGAGCCACAAGTAAAGGGCGAACTTCTTAGACACTACAAGAACCTCTTGGGTACGACCGCTCGGAGCGGCCCGCTGGATCGCTCTGCTATCTATGCGGCCATATCTCGTACATTACCCAATCACGCACCGGGAGATCTACTTCGGCTCATCGACGAAGGTGAGATTTAGCTGGCGCTTTCTTCTATTACGGATGACAAAGCACCGGGTCCGGATGGTTTCACTTCGGCTTTCTTTAAAGCCACTTGGCCTACTATTGGAGGGGACATCATATCTGCTATTCAGGAATTTTTTCGTACAGGCCATCTTCTGAGGGAGCTGAATACTACACTTCTTACGTTGATCCCTAAGCGGGACTCCCCACGACGACCTGCTGACTTTCGGCCTATATCGTGCTGTAATGTCTTATATAAGATTATTTCGAAGATCTTGGCTAATCGTCTGAAGACTTATCTCCCAGGCTTAGTGGATGTCTTCCAGACTGCATTTATCCCTGGTCGCAGGATCAGCGATAATATTCTCCTCGCTCAGGAGTTATGCTCTGGCTACCGGAATCAGAACTTACCGGCACGGGCTACGCTGAAGGTTGACTTGGCAAAGGCATACGATCATGTCGAGTGGGACTTTTTAGTGTGTGTGTTGGAGGCCATGGGTTTTCCTTCGCGGTTCGTTGCATGGATCCAGGTGTGTTTGACGACTCCTTATTACTCGATCAATATCAATGGTCGAGCGGAGGGGTATTTTCCGGGACATTGGGGTCTTCGTCAGGGCGATCATATATCTCCGTATCTTTTTACGTTGGCCATGGAGGTGCTTCATGGTATTCTTCGGAACAAGATTCTTTCGGAGGGGAGATTTACTTTCAATTGGAGATGCGAGCCTTCCCGTATTTTCATGCTGACATTTGCCGATGATCTTCTTCTTTTCAGTCATGCGGACACTGAATCCATCCAGACTTTCCGAGCGGGGTTGGATGAATTTGCGATACTTTCGGGGTTAAGGGCTAACCCTGGAAAGAGCGAGATGTTTCTTTCCAAACGGGCAAGCGGCTGCCAACCCTTATTATCTATTATGGGTTTTCCTTTAGGCAATTTACCAGTGAGGTATTTGGGTGTCCCGTTACTTGCATGACGGCTGACTATTCAGGACTGTAATCCACTTCTACAGCGCATTGACCAACGCTTAGGCTCTTGGCTCAATCGCTCTCTTTCATATGCTGGGAGGGTACAGTTGATCCGTTCAGTCCTTGCTGCGCTGCATGGGTATCGGTCCGGGGTGTTCATCCTGCCCAAAGGCATTATTAGAGTGATTGAGCAACGATTCAGATCGTTCCTCTGGGCGGGTTCTGCTGCCAAGGTTGCTTGGGATGATGTATGTTTCCCGGTGGATGAGGGTGGTTTGGGCATTCGCTCGCTTGTGGACGATAACAAGGCCCTTCTTCTTAAGCACCTATGGAGTATTCTGAGCAAGGATCCCAATTCTATTTGGGTATCGTGGCTTCTCCAGACGCGACTGCAAAATCGCTCGTTGTGGACTATATCGGAAGGCATTCTACTTGTTCGATTTGGTAAACAAGGCCTTCGACTTGTTCAACAACGCATTCTACTTGATTAACAAGGCATGACTTGGACAACTAGGCATTTGACTTGTTGAAGAAGGTATTCTACTTGGTCAACAAGGCATGCCTGTTTAACAAAGCATTCGACTTGTTTAACAAGGCATTCGACTTTGTCAACACGGCATTCGACATAGTTAACAAGAAATCGAAGTTGTTCAACAAGGCATTCGACTTGATAAACAAGGCATTCGACTTGTTCAACAAGGCTTTCTACTTGTTCGACTTGGTCAACAAGGCATTCGACTTGTTCAACAACGCATTCTACTTGGTATACAAGGCAAGACTTGGTCAACAAGGCATTCAACTTGGTCAACAAGGCATTCGACTTGCTAAACAAGGTATCCGACTTGGTCAACGAGGCAATTGAGTAGTTCGACGAGGCCTTCTACTTGTTCAAAAGGGCATTCGACTTGGTAAACAAGGCATTTGACTTGATCAACAATGCATTCGACTTGGTCAACAAGGCATTCGACTTGGTCAACAAGGCATTCTACTTCGTCAACAAAGCATGACTTGGTCAATAAGGCATTCGACTTGTTCAACAAGGCATTCTACTGGTTCAACAAGGCATCATATGGTCAACAATGCATCCGACTTTGTCAACAAGGTATTCGACATAGTTAACAAGGCATTGAAGTTTTTCAACAAGGCATTTTACTTGTACAACAAGGGATTCGACTTGTTCAATAAGGCATTCTACTTGTTCGACTTGGTGAAGAAGGTATTCGATTTGTTCAACAAGGAATCCTACTTGGTTCACCAGGCGTTGAAGTTGTTCAACAAGGCATTCGACTAGTTCAACAAGGCATTCTACTTGATTAACAAGGCATGACTTGGACAACAAGGCATTCGACTTGTTGAAGAAGGCATTCTACTCAGTCAACAAGGCATGACTGTTTAACAGGGCATTCGACGTGTTCAACAAGGCATTCGACTTTGTCATCACGGCATTCGACATAGTTAACAAGGCATTGAAGTTGTTCAACAAGGCATTCGACTTCTTCAACAATGCATTCGACTTGTTCAACAAGGCTTTCTACTTGTTCGACTTGGTCAACAAGGCATTCGACTGGTTCAATAACGTAGTCTACATGGTCAACAAGGCATTCTACTTGGTCAACAAAGCATGACTTGGTCAATAAGGCATTCGACTTGTTCAACAAGGGATTCGACTCTTTCAATAAGGCATTCTACTTGTTCGACTTGGTCAACAAGGCAGTCGACTTGTTCAACAACGCATTCTACATGGTCAACAAGGCATTCTACTTGGTCAACAAAGCATGACTTGGTCAATAAGCCATTCGACTTGTTCAACAAGGAATTCGACTTGTTCAATAAGGCATTCTATTATGTGCACTTTACTGTCCTTTATTTCATTTATTTAGTGAACGTTCCCAAAAAAAAAAATTAAAAATAAGGCATTCTACTTGTTCGACTTGGTAAACAAGGCCTTCGACTTGTTCAACAAGGCATTCTACTTGATTAACAAGGCATGACATGGACAACTAGGCATTTGACTTGTTGAAGAAGGTATTCTACTTGGTCAACAAGGCATGACTGTTTAACAAGGCATTCGACTTTGTCAACACGGCATTCGACATAGTTAACAAGGCATCGAAGTTGTTCAACAAGGCATTCGACTTGATAAACAAGGCATTCGACTTGTTCAACAAGGCTTTCTACTTGTTCGACTTGGTCAACAAGGCATTCGACTTGTTCAACAACGCATTCTACTTGGTATACAAGGCAAGACTTGGTCAACAAGGCATTCAACTTGGTCAACAAGGCATTCGACTTGCTAAACAAGGTATCCGACTTGGTCAACGAGGCAATTGAGTAGTTCGACGAGGCCTTCTACTTGTTCAAAAGGGCATTCGACTTGGTCAACAAGGCATTTGACTTGATCAACAATGCATTCGACTTGGTCAACAAGGCATTCGACTTGGTCAACAAGGCATTCTACTTCGTCAACAAAGCATGACTTGGTCAATAAGGCATTCGACTTGTTCAACAAGGCATTCTACTGGTTCAACAAGGCTTCATATGGTCAACAAGGCATCCGACTTTGTCAACAAGGTATTCGACATAGTTAACAAGCCATTGAAGTTTTTCAACAAGGCATTGATCACCCTGTCCGTATTGGGTAGGCGAAGGTTGAAAGCTTCAACATATGGATCAGTGATCTTCTTCATAATGCAAACGCGCGCAAAATCGATACGCTCCATGCTGATCGTAAAAGCGTCGGGAAATAACGGTGTACCAACCGCACTGGCCACGAGTCCTAATCCCTCCGGAGTCCAGTATTCCGATGGGAGGTGGCAAAAACGAACTCACGTCGGGACCTCATCATGCGGTCGCTTTTCCAAAGTCATCCCTTGCCGCCACTCCTCCAGAAAGAGGGGCTGGCCACACAGTAACCATGGGCCACCCTCCAAAGCATCAACCATCGTAGCTGTGGAGTCAAAACGGAATTTGAAGAAGCCAATCAAGGTAGCACGCACTTCCACCAGCCCCGGCCATCTTGTGCGGAAATGGCGATCCACATGTGGGAAGTAAGGTTTGCGTCCCAAGAAATATCCCACCGCTGTATTAGCCCATCGAAGGCAGCCCTTCGACGCTATCTCTTTAGTTGGCTGAACCTCAATCATTCCATTGACAAGCATAGGTGCAGTATACTGGAGGTGAACCCTATTAGTCCGTCGACGAGTATCGGTAGGTGGAGATGGACGTCTCCCTTTGAGAATATCAGCGAACGATGGCGTCAGAACGGGTTAAGAAACCCTAGTGTCATTCCCATGTTGTATTGCCGATATGATTCCCGGCGTGTTCCCACCATTGCCCGCTGATGTAGGCGCCGCCGAAGCCTCCAAATTTATCCCGATGTCGGTGTCGTTTAACGTCGGCCTTGGTACTTCGTTCGGTCGTGGTGGGGCAGCCAATGATTCAGCTCGTGGACCGTTCACCGGGGCTTTTATGGCCGGCGTGATGATTGTCGGCGATGTGATCATTGCCGAGGTCACTATGGAATT
Organism: Linderniella brevidens; assembly: GCA_004919715.1. Taxonomy (NCBI): domain Eukaryota; kingdom Viridiplantae; phylum Streptophyta; class Magnoliopsida; order Lamiales; family Linderniaceae; genus Linderniella; species Linderniella brevidens. Next base: position 112,673 of record SWDC01000026.1, read on the forward strand.
CACGGCGTGTGGTTGGGGTACCGCAGATTGAGAATCGCACAAAGATAGCCCCAAATCTTTACGAAGATAATGCAAGATCTTTTCCATACTAGGGTGGCCCTTTGCATTTTCAGCCAAATATGCAAGATCTCTTCCCGAAACAGCCTCTTCCAATTCATTCTCAACCGTGTCTAGGTTCAATGAATCTTGCGCAATTTTGGTTGTCACGTCCGACACGTCCCCTCGTCGATCGGCTCTCCGGCTAGGTGGTGGCGGCATTTCCGGTCGATGATATCCGGCTCCCACCCGAGCGCCACGTAGTGGTTGTAGTATTGTCACTCCATTCCGTCTATTACCCCCGCCACGGTCCCCTTCGGGAATGTGAGGATCGTCTTCCGTTCCGCCATCGGAGGGCCATTAATCCTAGCCATCAAAGAATTAAAACGTGCTCCATCAAATCTAGAGGCGAACGATGGGTATTCCCGCCTTAGTGAATCAATATCTCGTGAACAATCTTGTCGAATCCGTTGTTGAACAAGTCGAATGGCTTATTGACCAAGCCATGCTTTGTTGACCAAGTAGAATGCCTTGTTGACCAAGTAGAATGCGTTGTTGAACAAGTTGACTGCCTGGTTGACCAAGTCGAACAAGTAGAATGTCTTATTGAACAAGTCGAATCCCTTGTTGAACAAGTCGAATGCCTTATTGACCAAGTCATGCTTTGCTGACCAAGTAGAATGCGTTGTTGAACAAGTCGAATGCCTTGTTGACCAAGTCGAACAAGTAGAAAGCCTTGTTGAACAAGTCGAATGCATTGTTGAACAAGTCGAATGCCTTGTTGAACAACTTCAATGCCTTGTTAACTATGTCGAATGCCGTGTTGACAAAGTCGAATGCCTTGTTGAACAGGTCGAATGCCCTGTTAAACAGTCATGCCTTGTTGACCGAGTAGAATGCCTTCTTCAACAAGTCAAATGCCTTGTTGTCCAAGTCATGCCTTGTTAATCAAGTAGAATGTCATATTGAACAAGTCGAAGGCCATGTTGACCAAGGCGAACAAGTAGAATGCCTTATTGAACAGGTCGAATCCCTTGTTGAACAAGTCGAATGCCTTATTGACCAAGTCATGCTTTGTTGACCAAGTAGAATGCCATGTTGACCAAGTAGAATGCATTGTTGAACAAGTCGAATGCCTTGTTGACCAAGTCGAACAAGTAGAAAGCCTTGTTGAACAAGTCGAATGCATTGTTGAACAAGTCGAATGCCTTATTGACTAAGTCATGCTCTGTTGACCAAGTAGAATGCCTTGTTGAGCAAGTCGAACAAGTAGAAAGCCTTCTTGAACAAGTCGAATGCCTTGTTTAACAAGTCGAATGCCTTGTTGAACAACTCCAATGCCTTGTGAACTATGTCGAATGACGTGTTGACAAAGTCGAATGGCTTGTTGAACAAGTCGAATGCCTTGTTAAACAGTCATGCCATGTTGACCAAGTAGAATACCTTCTTCAACAAGTCAAATGCCTAGTTGTCCAAGTCATGCCTTGTTAATCAAGTAGAATACCTTGTTGAACAAGTCGAAGGCCTTGTTTACCAAGTCGAACAAGTAGAATGCCTTATTTTTAAATTTTTTTTTGGGGAACGTTCACTAAATAAATGAAATAAAGGACAGTAAAGTGCACATAATAGAATGCCTTATTGAACAAGTCGAATCCCTTGTTGAACAAGTCGAATGGCTTATTGACCAAGTCATGCTTTGTTGACCAAGTAGAATGCCTTGTTGACCAAGTAGAATGCGTTGTTGAACAAGTCGAATGCCTAGTTGACCAAGTCGAACAAGTAGAATGCCTTATTTTTTTTATTTTTTTTGGGGAACGTTCACTAAATAAATGAAATAAAGGACAGTAAAGTGCACATAATAGAATGTCTTATTGAACAAGTCGAATCCCTTGTTGAACAAGTCGAATGGCTTATTGACCAAGTCATGCTTTGTTGACAAAGTAGAATGCCTTGTTGACCAAGTAGAATGCGTTGTTGAACAAGTTGACTGCCTTGTTGACCAAGTCGAATCCCTTGTTGAAAAAGTCGAATGCCTTATTGACCAAGTCATGCTTTGCTGACCAAGTAGAATGCGTTGTTGAACAAGTCGAATGCCTTGTTGACCAAGTCGAACAAGTAGAAAGCCTTGTTGAACAAGTCGAATGCATTGTTGAACAAGTCGAATGCCTTGTTGAACAACTTCAATGCCTTGTTAACTATGTCGAATGCCGTGTTGACAAAGTCGAATGCCTTGTTGAACAGGTCGAATGCCCTGTTAAACAGTCATGCCTTGTTGACCGAGTAGAATGCCTTCTTCAACAAGTCAAATGCCTTGTTGTCCAAGTCATGCCTTGTTAATCAAGTAGAATGTCATATTGAACAAGTCGAAGGCCATGTTGACCAAGGCGAACAAGTAGAATGCCTTATTGAACAGGTCGAATCCCTTGTTGAACAAGTCGAATGCCTTATTGACCAAGTCATGCTTTGTTGACCAAGTAGAATGCCATGTTGACCAAGTAGAATGCATTGTTGAACAAGTCGAATGCCTTGTTGACCAAGTCGAACAAGTAGAAAGCCTTGTTGAACAAGTCGAATGCATTGTTGAACAAGTCGAATGCCTTATTGACTAAGTCATGCTCTCTTGACCAAGTAGAATGCCTTGTTGAGCAAGTCGAACAAGTAGAAAGCCTTCTTGAACAAGTCGAATGCCTTGTTGAACATCTCCAATGCCTTGTTAACTATGTCGAATGCCGTGTTGACAAAGTCGAATGGCTTGTTGAACAAGTCGAATGCGTTGTTAAACAGTCATGTCATGTTGACCAAGTAGAATACCTTCTTCAACAAGTCAAATGCCTAGTTGTCCAAGTCATGCCTTGTTAATCAAGTAGAATACCTTGTTGAACAAGTCGAAGGCCTTGTTTACCAAGTCGAACAAGTAGAATGCCTTATTTTTTTTTTTTTTTGGGGAACGTTCACTAAATAAATGAAATAAAGGACAGTAAAGTGCACATAATAGAATGCCTTATTGAACAAGTCGAATCCCTTGTTGAACAAGTCGAATGGCTTATTGACCAAGTCATGCTTTGTTGACAAAGTAGAATGCCTTGTTGACCAAGTAGAATGCGTTGTTGAACAAGTTGACTGCCTTGTTGACCAAGTCGAATCCCTTGTTGAAAAAGTCGAATGCCTTATTGACCAAGTCATGCTTTGCTGACCAAGTAGAATGCGTTGTTGAACAAGTCGAATGCCTTGTTGACCAAGTCGAACAAGTAGAAAGCCTTGTTGAACAAGTCGAATGCCTTGTTGAACAACTCCAATGCCTTGTTAACTATGTCGAATGCTGTGTTGACAAAGTCGAATGGCTTGTTGAACAAGTCGAATGCCTTGTTAAACAGTCATGCCATGTTGACCAAGTAGAATACCTTCTTCAACAAGTCAAATGCCTAGTTGTCCAAGTCATGCCTTGTTAATCAAGTAGAATGCCTTGTTGAACAAGTCGAAGGCCTTGTTGACCAAGTCGAACAAGTAGAATGCCTTATTGAACAAGTCGAATCCCTTGTTGAATAAGTCGAATGTCTTATTGAACAGGTCGAATCCCTTGTTGAACAAGTCGAATGCCGTTATTGACCAAGTCATGCTTTGTTGACCAAATAGAATGCCATGTTGACCAAGTAGAATGCATTGTTGAACAAGTCGAATGCCTTGTTGACCAAGTCGAACAAGTAGAAAGCCTTGTTGAACAAGTCGAATGCATTGTTGAACAAGTCGAATGCCTTATTGACTAAGTCATGCTCTGTTGACCAAGTAGAATGCCTTGTTGACCAAGTCGAACAAGTAGAAAGCCTTCTTGAACAAGTCGAATGCCTTGTTGAAAACCTCCAATGCCTTGTTAACTATGTCGAATGCCGTGTTGACAAAGTCGAATGGCTTGTTGAACAAGTCGAATGCCTTGTTAAACAGTCATGCCATGTTGACCAAGTAGAATACCTTCTTCAACAAGTCAAATGCCTAGTTGTCCAAGTCATGCCTTGTTAATCAAGTAGAATGCCTTGTTGAACAAGTCGAAGGCCTTGTTCACCAAGTCGAACAAGTAGAATGCCTTATTTTTTTTTTTTTTTTTTGGGGAACGTTCACGAAATAAATGAAATAAAGGGCAGTAAAGTGCACATGATAGAATGCCTTATTGAATAAGTCGAATCCCTTGTTGAACAAGTCGAATGGCTTATTGACCAAGTCATGCTTTGTTGACCAAGTAGAATGCCTTGTTGACCAAGTAGAATGCGTTGTTGAACAAGTCGAATGCCTAGTTGACCAAGTCGAACAAGTAGAATGCCTTATTTTTTTTTATTTTTTTTGGGGAATGTTCACAAAATAAATGAAATAAAGGACAGTAAAGTGCACATAATAGAATGCCTTATTGAACAAGTCGAATCCCTTGTTGAACAAGTCAAATGGCTTATTGACCAAGTCATGCTTTGTTGACCAAGTAGAATGCCTTGTTGAACAAGTTGACTGCCTTGTTGACCAAGTCGAAAAGTAGAATGTCTTATTGAACAAGTCGAATCCCTTGTTGAACAAGTCGAATGCCTTATTGACCAAGTCATGCTTTGCTGACCAAGTAGAATGCGTTGTTGAACAAGTCGAATGCCTTGTTGCCCAAGTCGAACAAGTAGAAAGCCTTGTTGAACAAGTCGAATGCAATGTTGAACAAGTCGAATGCATTGTTGAACAACTTCAATGCCTTGTTAACTATGTCGAATGCCGTGTTCACAAAGTCGAATGCCTTGTTGAACAGGTCGAATGCCCTGTTAAACAGTCATGCCTTGTTGACCGAGTAGAATGCCTTCTTCAACAAGTCAAATGCCTTGTTGTCCAAGTCATGCCTTGTTAATCAAGTAGAATGCCATATTGAACAAGTCGAAGGCCATGTTGACCAAGGCGAACAAGTAGAATGCCTTATTGAACAGGTCGAATCCCTTGTTGAACAAGTCGAATGCCTTATTGACCAAGTCATGCTTTGTTGACCAAGTAGAATGCCATGTTGACCAAGTAGAATGCATTGTTGAACAAGTCGAATGCCTTGTTGACCAAGTCGAACAAGTAGAAAGCCTTGTTGAACAAGTCGAATGCATTGTTGAACAAGTCGAATGCCTTATTGACTAAGTCATGCTCTGTTGACCAAGTAGAATGCCTTGTTGACCAAGTCGAACAAGTAGAAAGCCTTCTTGAACAAGTCGAATGCCTTGTTTAACAAGTCGAATGCCTTGTTGAACAACTCCAATGCCTTGTTAACTATGTCGAATGCCGTGTTGACAAAGTCGAATGGCTTGTTGAACAAGTCGAATGCCTTGTTAAACAGTCATGCCATGTTGACCAAGTAGAATACCTTCTTCAACAAGTCAAATGCCTAGTTGTCCAAGTCATGCCTTGTTAATCAAGTAGAATGCCTTGTTGAACAAGTCGAAGGCCTTGTTCACCAAGTCGAACAAGTAGAATGCCTTATTTTTTTTATTTTTTTTTGGGGAACATTCACGAAATAAATGAAATAAAGGGCAGTAAAGTGCACATGATAGAATGCCTTATTGAACAAGTCGAATCCCTTGTTGAACAAGTCGAATGGCTTATTGACCAAGTCATGCATTGTTGACCAAGTAGAATGCCTTGTTGACCAAGTAGAATGCGTTGTTGAAAAAGTCGAATGCCTAGTTGACCAAGTCGAACAAGTAGAATGCCTTATTTTTTTTTATTTTTTTTGGGGAACGTTCACTAAATAAATGAAATAAAGGACAATAAAGTGCACATAATAGAATGCCTTATTGAACAAGTCGAATCCCTTGTTGAACAAGTCGAATGGCTTATTGACCAAGTCATGCTTTGTTGACCAAGTAGAATGCCTTGTTGACCAAGTAGAATGCGTTGTTGAACAAGTTGACTGCCTTGTTGACCAAGTCGAACAAGTAGAATGTCTTATTGAACAAGTCGAATCCCTTGTTGAACAAGTCGAATGCCTTATTGACCAAGTCATGCTTTGCTGACCAAGTAGAATGCGTTGTTGAACAAGTCGAATGCCTTGTTGACCAAGTCGAACAAGTAGAAAGCCTTGTTGAATAAGTCGAATGCATTGTTGAAGAAGTCGAATGCCTTGTTGAACAACTTCAATGCCTTGTTAACTATGTCGAATGCCGTGTTGACAAAGTCGAATGCCTTGTTGAACAGGTCGAATGCCCTATTAAACAGTCATGCCTTGTTGACCGAGTAGAATGCCTTCTTCAACAAGTCAAATGCCTTGTTGTCCAAGTCATGCCTTGTTAATCAAGTAGAATGTCATATTGAACAAGTCGAAGGCCATGTTGACCAAGGCGAACAAGTAGAATGCCTTATTGAACAGGTCGAATCCCTTGTTGAACAAGTCGAATGCCTTATTGACCAAGTCATGCTTTGTTGACCAAGTAGAATGCCATGTTGACCAAGTAGAATGCATTGTTGAACAAGTCGAATGCCTTGTTGACCAAGTCGAACAAGTAGAAAGCCTTGTTGAACAAGTCGAATGCATTGTTGAACAAGTCGAATGCCTTATTGACTAAGTCATGCTCTGTGGACCAAGTAGAATGCCTTGTTGAGCAAGTCGAACAAGTAGAAAGCCTACTTGAACAAGTCGAATGCCTTGTTTAACAAGTCGAATGCCTTGTTGAACAACTCCAATGCCTTGTTAACTATGTCGAATGCCGTGTTGACAAAGTCGAATGGCTTGTTGAACAAGTCGAATGCCTTGTTAAACAGTCATGCCATGTTGACCAAGTAGAATACCTTCTTCAACAAGTCAAATGCCTAGTTGTCCAAGTCATGCCTTGTTAATCAAGTAGAATGCATTGTTGAACAAGTCGAAGGCGTTGTTTACCAAGTCGAACAAGTAGAATGCCTTATTTTTAATTTTTTTTTTGGGGAACGTTCACTAAATAAATGAAATAAAGGACAGTAAAGTGCACATAATAGAATGCCTTATTGAACAAGTCGAATCCCTTGTTGAACAAGTCGAATGGCTTATTGACCAAGTCATGCTTGGTTGACCAAGTAGAATGCCTTGTTGACCAAGTAGAATGCGTTGTTGAACAAGTCGAATGCCTAGTTGACCAAGTCGAACAAGTAGAATGCCTTATTTTTTTTTATTTTTTTTGGGGAACGTTCACTAAATAAATGAAATAAAGGACAGTAAAGTGAACATAATAGAATGCCTTATTGAACAAGTCGAATCCCTTGTTGAACAAGTCGAATGGCTTATTGACCAAGTCATGCTTTGTTGACAAAGTAGAATACCTTGTTGACCAAGTAGAATGCGTTGTTGAACAAGTTGACTGCCTTTTTGACCAAGTCGAATCTCTTGTTGAAAAAGTCGAATGCCTTATTGACCAAGTCATGCTTTGCTGACCAAGTAGAATGCGTTGTTGAACAAGTCGAATGCCTTGTTGAACAACTCCAATGCCTTGTTAACTATGTCGAATGGCGTGTTGACAAAGTCGAATGGCTTGTTGAACAAGTCGAATGCCTTGTTAAACAGTCATGCCATGTTGACCAAGTAGAATACCTTCTTCAACAAGTCAAATGCCTAGTTGTCCAAGTCATGCCTTGTTAATCAAGTAGAATGCCTTGTTGAACAAGTCGAAGGCCTTGTTGACCAAGTCGAACAAGTAGAATGCCTTATTGAACAAGTCGAATCCCTTGTTGAACAAGTCGAATGCCTTATTGAACAGGTCGAATCCCTTGTTGAACAAGTCGAATGCCTTATTGACCAAGTCATGCTTTGTTGACCAAATAGAATGTCATGTTGACCAAGTAGAATGCATTGTTGAACAAGTCGAATGCCTTGGTTACCAAGTCGAACAAGTAGAAAGCCTTGTTGAACAAGTCGAATGCATTGTTGAACAAGTCGAATGCCTTATTGACTAAGTCATGCTCTGTTGACCAAGTAGAATGCCTTGTTGACCAAGTCGAACAAGTAGAAAGCCTTCTTGAACAAGTCGAATGCCTTGTTTAACAAGTCGAATGCCTTGTTGAACAACTCCAATGCCTTGTTAACTATGTCGAATGCCGTGTTGACAAAGTCGAATGGCTTGTTGAACAAGTCGAATGCCTTGTTAAACAGTCATGCCATGTTGACCAAGTAGAATACCTTCTTCAACAAGTCAAATGCCTAGTTGTCCAAGTCATGCCTTGTTAATCAAGTAGAATGCCTTGTTGAACAAGTCGAAGGCCTTGTTGACCAAGTCGAACAAGTAGAATGCCTTATTGAACAAGTCGAATCCCTTGTTGAACAAGTCGAATGCCTTATTGAACAGGTCGAATCCCTTGTTGAACAAGTCGAATGCCTTATTGACCAAGTCATGCTTTGTTGACCAAATAGAATGCCATGTTGACCAAGTAGAATGCATTGTTGAACAAGTCGAATGCCTTATTGACTAAGTCATGCTCTGTTGACCAAGTAGAATGCCTTGTTGACCAAGTCGAACAAGTAGAAAGCCTTCTTGAACAAGTCGAATGCCTTGTTTAACAAGTCGAATGCCTTGTTGAACAACTCCAATGCCTTGTTAACTATGTCGAATGCCGTGTTGACAAAGTCGAATGGCTTGTTGAACAAGTCGAATGCCTTGTTAAACAGTCATGCCATGTTGACCAAGTAGAATACCTTCTTCAACAAGTCAAATGCCTAGTTGTCCAAGTCATGCCTTGTTAATCAAGTAGAATGCCTTGTTGAACAAGTCGAAGGCCTTGTTCACCAAGTCGAACAAGTAGAATGCCTTATTGAACAAGTCGAATCCCTTGTTGAACAAGTCGAATGCCTTATTGAACAGGTCGAATCCCTTGTTGAACAAGTCTTTTTTTTGGTAAAATTTCCCGAAAATAAAACTGAATGAAAACAGAAAAGCGCCCAAGGGAAATCCCATGCCGCAGAAAATCAGTAACAAGCTACCGGAAGCAAACAAACGAGGCAAAACAATCGACAACAGCAGCCGACAAAGCCAAGCAAAGCCTCAAAACAAAACAAAGCCACAAAACAAACAAAAGCAGACTACCATGCAATGCGCCAAAGGTTCCTGAGCGAGGCCGCTTGCAGAATGAAGCGGGAGGGAGCCTGGCTCAACCTCAAGCACGCGATCTCTAAGACCATACTCACAATTCGCTCCGGGGAGCAACGAGTCTGATCCCGCCAACGCCTATTCCTCTCTTGCCAGATATGGTAGACCAGAGAGGCGAGAAGATGACGAGAGATCTCATTATGAAGATGATGACTCCGCCAACGAGCAGCGGCCCACTCGATCCCGTGAATCCAATCCCGATGCGGCCACCTCCAATGGGTCTTCCTTCTCAGTAAGAGAATGCATCTCCTGGAGAAAGAGCACTCGAAGAAGAGGTGACGGACCGTCTCCGTGCTCTGCGACTCACAAAGAGAGCAAGCATCCGAACCCGAACGAACCATCACCCAAGCACGGTCCCTAGTCGCCAATCTTTCACGAATAGCAAGCCACAGAAGAAATGCATGTCTAGGGACCCGAAAAGGGCCCCCAAACAGAGAAGTCCAAGCAATCCTCGGAGAGTGGGTCCGGATAGCCTCACGAGCACTCCTAACAGAGAACATCCCATCCGGAGCCACCTTATAACAAATGGAGTCAGCAGCAGAGGGGTCCACAGCCGGAAGAAGGGGCTGAAGCAGAAGAAACTCCACCGACTGCTGGGCAGGCCAGGTCCATCCAGCATTCGTCACAACAGCAGAGAGCCGGGAATCCAAAGGGAGACCCATAACCAAAGGCCCCCTCGGGAATCTCTCAATGAGAGGGGTATCAGACAGCCAAGGGTCCTTCCAGAGCCAAAGAGAGTTCCCATTTCCAATACGAAAGGAGAAAAGGGAACGGAAGGTACCTCTGAGGTGGAGCAGCTTACGCCAGCTCCAAGCGTCCGAGGAGTTGGGCTGAACATCCCAGAAAGAGCGGTCCCTGAGTTTAGTGGCATAAAGCCACTGGACCCAAATCGAGTCAGGGTCCCGAGAGACAATGTTCCAGAGGTGATGGAAGAGGAGAGCCTGATTGTCGATCAAGAGAGATCGAACGCCAAGACCTCCTTCTTCCACAGGCTTGCAGACGTCATCCCAAGCCACCTTAGCCGGAGATCCATCCCACAGAAATCTTCGAAAGCGAGACTCCAAGGCCTTGATCACTCCTTTCGGGAGGAGGAAGACCCCAGCCCAATAGACCTGCATGGCAGAGAGGACAGACTTAATGAGCTGCAAGCGACCGGCATACGAGAGGGAACGGTTCAGCCAGGATCCAAGCCGTCTATCCACAGACTGGAGCAGAGGGGTGCAGTCCTCCAGTCTGAGACGGGAGTGGATCAAAGGAACTCCAAGGTAGCGGACAGGGAGCTGGCCACGGGAGAAGCCCATGATACTCAGAAGCTGTCCCGAAAGAGGCTCAGCCCTTTTGGAAAGAAACATCTCACTTTTAGCCGGGTTAGGGAGGAGACCCGACAAAGAGCCGAAGGTATCAAGAGCATCACGGAGGGTTCGAACAGAGCAGGCATCCGCGTGACAGAAAAGCAGCAGATCGTCAGCAAAAGACAGCATGGCCAGCTTACTCGTATCACATCTCCAATGGTAACGGAATCCGGGAGAAGACTGGATGCGGGATAAAAGAATCCCATGGAGCACCTCCATGACCAGAACGAACAGGTAAGGAGAGAGGGGGTCGCCTTGGCGGAGGCCCCGCTTACCCGCAAAAAAACCTTCCGGCGCTCCGTTGATGCAAACGGAGAAAGCAGTAGAAGTGATGCATTCCTTGATCCAATGGATGAAGAGAGGGTGGAACCGCATGGCCTGAAGAGTAGCGATAACAAAGCTCCAATCCACCTTATCAAATGCCTTCGCAAGGTCGACCTTGATGGCAGAACGGGGCGGGAGACTCTGGTTCTGGTAACCCCTGCAAATCTCTTGAGCTAACAGAATGTTATCGCTGATGCGTCTGCCCGGGATGAAAGCCGTTTGAACCGGATGGACGAGGCCAGGAAGGGCAGATCTGAGCCGATTGGCCAAAATCTTTGCAATGACCTTATACAGGACATTGCAGCAAGAGATTGGCCTAAAGTCGGAAGCACGTCTAGAAGAAGCCCCCTTAGGGATGAGGCTGATGAGAGTACTGTTGACGCCCCGAAGAAGATGACCCGTCCGAAAGAAGTCCTCAACAGCACGAGTTACATCAGCACCCAGGATTCCCCACATCGCCTTGACGAAGGCAGCCGTATAGCCATCAGGGCCAGGGGCCTTTTCGTCATCCATAGCGAAAATAACATCGCGAATCTCCACGTCTGAAACTCTCGAGATCATCCCATCCGCATGATCCCGAGACAAAGTATGCGTGATGAAGCTCTCCACGTCCGCAGCACACACAGGAGCAGATCTACCACACTGGCCCAGAAGATCCTGGTAGAAGCGAATCAGCTCGTCACGAATAGGGCCAGACCCCTCAATCAACTGGCCATCCGCATTCTCAAGAGAGAGAATACGATTGCCACAACGACGGATCGCCACCTTCTTAAAAAAGAAGGAGGAGCATTGATCGCCATCCTTGAGCCAGGCTAACTTGGCTCGCTGGGCAAGGTAAGAGTGCTCCATCTCCACAGCACGAGAGAAGAGCATTCGGCAGATACGTTCGAACTCGTGAAAGAGAGGCTCATCAGGGTAACGAGCCGTGAAAGATTGGCTGAGATCCAGAAACTCCCTAGCCTCCAACACGTTCCTACTCAAATCGCCCTTAGCACGCCGAAGCTCCTTAAGACGGGGCTTAAGTGACTTCAGACGGCGAACAAGCGAATACATGGGAAAACCCTGAGGCGGGGAGGCCCAAACCTGCTCCACAACCCCCAAGAAGGCCGGGTCCTTCGTGAGGAAGTTATCGAACCTGAAATGGGCATTCCGACAACCCGTCCTGGCAACCGAGAGCACAAGAGGAGAGTGATCGGAGGTAGCAGGGAGGGCAGCCTTATAGTGAAGATCCGGGAAGAGAGAGAACCACGACGGGTTGCCCACAATGCGGTCAATCCGTCTCCAGATGCCCGCCTCAGCCCGCTGCTGATTGTGCCACGTAAAGAAGGGGCCCGACGATCCCAAATTGGTCAGGTCAGCCTGGATAAGGCAGTCACGAAGATCGGTCACATCCTGAAGAGAGGGGGATCCCCCTTTGGCCTCAGAAAGGTCAGCAATGGCGTTGAAATCCCCGAGAACGAGCCAAGGAACACCAACCCGGTCTGCAGAGGTCACGACAAGCTCCTCCCAAAGCAAGACACGCTCCTCCCTCCGACTTCTGCCGTAGACAAAGGAGAGGAAAACAGTCCCCCTGCTGTCCAGTGAAGTGACTCTGCAATGAACTGCCTGCTCCGAAAAGCTCAAAACGGAGAGGTGGAGGAAGCTGGGGTCCCAACCAATCCAGATCCTCGTTCCAGGTCCGCCATCATAATCAAAGAACCAGTCCCACCGATCTCTAATACCAGAGGAAAGCAGAGTGGCATTAGAGAGAGAGACACGAGTCTCAAGGAGACCCACAAGATGAAGATCAAACCGAGAAATAAGATCCCGAACAGCCCTCCCATGGTCCCTCTTGTTGAGACCCCTCACATTCCATACACCTGTCGGAATCATAAGGAAACACCGGAGCGGGCTGCATATTCAGGGCCCATGGAAGAAGGAGAGTCCTCGTTCAGACTCTGAAGGACATGAAAGTGGTTACGGAATTCCTCCACTGGTTGGGAGGAAGATTTTTCATTAGCCCCACTGCCAGCGCCACGCAGAGGAGACGGGGCGGTCAGTCCCCCACAATCACTCGCAACACCGTCCCGATTAGCCTGGGCAACCGCGGCACTACCTCCTCCACCCCGAGGAGACGGGGTTGCCTCCACCTCCTTCGCTGAGGTAACCATCACCGCTTTCCCCTTCTTCCGCTGCTTCAGCTTTCTCCATGCATCCTTGGCCTGTGGGGCCGTTAGCGTAGTGGGGGTAGCCTTGGTTTGGGAGGCGGCCTGAGCAGCCATCGGGGGAGCAGACAGGGCAGCCACGACAATCTTCCTCGGCGGGTTAGGGGCATGCGCCAACATGGGCTGAACGATCCGTGGGCATTTAGTCTTGGTATGGCTCCAAGACTTACATTCTTCACACATGGTCGGCCTCCACTCGTACTCAACGAGAACCGAAACAGCCCCCGCCGATCCTCCTCCTTCTTTAGGGAGACGGATGGTGAAGCGATCTATGAAGTCATCCTTCAGGTTCTTCAAGACACAAACCCGAGCAAAGGCAATCCGGGCCGTGCGATTCGTAGCCGAATCAGCAAAAAGCGGCTGGGCCACAGCACTTGCAATGATTCCTAAACCCTCGGGGGTCCAGAATTCTCCCGGAATATTCCACAACTTGATCCATAACGGAACTTCGTCATGTTCCTTCTTTTCGAAGGACATCCCAGGCTTCCAAGCCTCAAGAAAGAGAGGGTGCCCATGCAAAAGCCACGGACCGCCCTCCAACACAGCGTTCATGGCCTCCTCCGACTGGAAACGGAACTTGAAGAATCCGTTAATAGAGGCCCGGACCTCCACCACTCCAGTCCAAGTAGCACGGAAGTATTTCTCAACAAAGGGGAAGTACGGCCGTTTCCCGAGAAAGTACCCAACAAGGGTGTGGCTCCAACGCGCCATTCCTTTGCATGCCACCTCCCACGTCGGGCAAACCACAGCAACGCCGTCCACGACCTCCGGTGGAGTGTAAGCAAGAGGAATGCGCTGCCGTCCCAAAGTTTGCGTGTGCTCCCCATGAAGGGCTGCCACGAAGGACTTCTTCTCGCCGTTCGGGCTAGCCAAAGAGGGGGCAGCCCTCTCGATGTTCTCCCTTAACTCAAGGGGTTTGACATTCGGGGCAGCACCATGACCCATAGCCCCGCAGTCCACTCCGGCTTTAGCCTGGCGGTCCACTCCGACCTTAGAGGGTGGCGGGGTGCCCGGCCGCCTCTTGCCCATGGAATTCACGCGCGGCTCATCACGGAGAGGTTGAGAGATAACGACCCCACGACGAGGAAGGGTACAAACAGCCCTAACAACCGGGTTCGACCCATGAGAGGGCACCTTCCTCGCGTCCCCCTCCCGTTGTTGAGGGCTCGTCGGCAAGTGAACTTCCGAAAGCCGTGAATCAACGCGGGCAGTCGTGGCATCAACGGCAGTCACCAATTCTATATGTTGGGAGGGCGCAAGGCTCATGTGAACGTCGGGAACGTCGGGAATTCCCGAAGACGCGGCCACGAGGGAGGCGAACTCTACCGATCCCGAAGCAACGTCCGTAAAGGGTCCCACCTTAGCTTTTGATGCAAGCATTGATTCAATCCCGAGAACACGGCGGAAGAGCTCGTGAAACGCCTCGCCTTTGAAATCCGCGGCAAAGTCGGGGAAGTTTGCCGAGAGAGTGGTGGTGACCTCGGAACCTCCCGTTGCCATCGATGAGGGGAAAGGTCCCGCCATAGTGGAGCTACAAAATGTGGAAGAGGATGAAGAGGATGCCATGAACGCGCAAGGTGGATGAAAAGTCGCGTAACAGAAGCGGCCGCGGATGCCGTGAAGGAAGATGAAAGGTCACGGAAGCGGTAGGTGAAGAGCCTCGGTACAAATCTCGCCGGAGCACCTCCGAAAGCCGTCTGGACCCGGCGGTGGAGATGCGACCACGCGCGGCAGCGGCGGAGAACGTTGGGAAGCTCGCGGCAGCAGCGGCGTGAAGGAAGATGAAGAGTCACGGAAGCGGTAGGTGAAGAGTCTCGGTATGAAACTCGCCGGGACACCTCCTAGCGCCGTCTGGACCCGGCGGTGGAGATGCGGTCGCGCGCGGCAGCGGTGGAGAAAGCTGGAAAGGTCGCGGCAGCAGCGGCGTGGAGGAAGATGAAGGGTCACGGAAGCGGTAGGTGAAAAGCCTTGGTACGTAATCTCGCCGGAACACCTCCGGGCGCCGTCCGGATCCGGCGTTGGAGATGCGGTCGGCCGCGGCAATGGCGGAGAACGCTGGGAAGAACGCGGCAGCAACGGGGTGGTGGGGGAAGTACTCGGGCCGGGAACCAAAAGTGGCGGGCCTCCAAACACCGTTTGAGCCCGGCGATGGAGGACCACGTGAGCAACCCTCGCCGGACCAGGAGATGGTTGCGGAAGAGGTGGAGGGGCTCGCCGGCGGGAAGAGAGGGGAGTGACGTTTGAAATTCAAGGGAAAAAAATGAGAGAGAAAATCGCTAGAGAGATGTTAGAGGGCTTTGTTAACAAGTCGAATGCCTTATTGACCAAGTCATGCTTTGTTGACCAAATAGAATGCCATGTTGACCAAGTAGAATGCATTGTTGAACAAGTCGAATGCCTTGTTGACCAAGTCGAACAAGTAGAAAGCCTTGTTGAACAAGTCGAATGCATTGTTGAACAAGTCGAATGCCTTATTGACTAAGTCATGCTTTGCCGACCAAGTAGAATGCGTTGTTGAACTAGTCGAATGCCTTGTTGACCAAGTCGAACAAGTAGAAAGCCTTGTTGAACAAGTCGAATGCATTGTTGAACAAGTCGAATGCCTTATTGACTAAGTCATGCTCTGTTGACCAAGTAGAATGCCTTGTTGACCAAGTCGAACAAGTAGAAAGCCTTCTTGAACAAGTCGAATGCCTTGTTTAACAAGTCGAATGCCTTGTTGAACAACTCCAATGCCTTGTTAACTATGTCGAATGCCGTGTTGACAAAGTCGAATGGCTTGTTGAACAAGTCGAATGCCTTGTTAAACAGTCATGCCATGTTGACCAAGTAGAATACCTTCTTCAACAAGTCAAATGCCTAGTTGTCCAAGTCATGCCTTGTTAATCAAGTAAAATGCCTTGTTGAACAAGTCGAAGGCCTTGTTCACCAAGTCGAACAAGTAGAATGCCTTATTTTTTTTTTTTTTTTTTTTGGTTAACGTTCACGAAATAAATGAAATAAAGGGCAGTAAAGTACACATGATAGAATGGCTTATTGAACAAGTCGAATCCCTTGTTGAACAAGTCGAATGGCTTATTGACCAAGTCATGCTTTGTTGACCAAGTAGAATGCCTTGTTGACCAAGTAGAATGCGTTGTTGAACAAGTCGAATGCCTAGTTGACCAAGTCGAACAAGTAGAATGCCTTATTTTTTTTTATTTTTTTTGGGGAACGTTCACGAAATAAATGAAATAAAGGACAGTAAAGTGCACATAATAGAATGCCTTATTGAACAAGTCGAATCCCTTGTTGAACAAGTCGAATGGCTTATTGACCAAGTCATGCTTTGTTGACCAAGTAGAATGCCTTGTTGACCAAGTAGAATGCGTTGTTGAACAAGTTGACTGCCTTGTTGACCAAGTCGAACAAGTAGAATGTCTTATTGAACAAGTCGAATCCCTTGTTGAACAAGTCGAATTCCTTATTGACCAAGTCATGCTTTGCTGACCAAGTAGAATGCGTTGTTGAACAAGTCGAATGCCTTGTTGACCAAGTCGAACAAGTAGAAAGCCTTGTTGAACAAGTCGAATACCTTGTTGAACAACTTCAATGCCTTGTTAACTATGTCGAATGCCGTGTTGACAAAGTCGAATGCCTTGTTGAACAGGTCGAATGCCCTGTTAAACAGTCATGCCTTGTTGACCGAGTAGAATGCCTTCTTCAACAAGTCAAATGCCTTGTTGTCCAACTCATGCCTTGTTAATCAAGTAGAATGCCATATTGAACAAGTCGAAGGCCATGTTGACCAAGGCGAACAAGTAGAATGCCTTATTGAACAGGTCGAATCCCTTGTTGAACAAGTCGAATGCCTTATTGACCAAGTCATGCTTTGTTGACCAAGTAGAATGCCATGTTGACCAAGTAGAATGCATTGTTGAACAAGTCGAATGCCTTGTTGACCAAGTCGAACAAGTAGAAAGCCTTGTTGAACAAGTCGAATGCATTGTTGAACAAGTCGAATGCCTTATTTTTTTTATTTTTTTTTTGGGGAACGTTCACGAAATAAATGAAATAAAGGGCAGTAAAGTGCACATGATAGAATGCCTTATTGAACAAGTCGAATCCCTTGTTGAACAAGTCGAATGGCTTATTGACCAAGTCATGCTTTGTTGACCAAGTAGAATGCCTTGTTGACCAAGTAGAATGCGTTGTTGAACAAGTCGAATGCCTAGTTGACCAAGTCGAACAAGTAGAATGCCTTATTTTTTTTTATTTTTTTTGGGGAACGTTCACTAAATAAATGAAATAAAGGACATTAAAGTGCACATAATAGAATGCCTTATTGAACAAGTCGAATCCCTTATTGAACAAGTCGAATGGCTTATTGACCAAGTCATGCTTTTGACCAAGTAGAATGTCTTGTTGACCAAGTAGAATGCGTTGTTGAACAAGTCGAATGCCTAGTTGACCAAGTCGAACAAGTAGAATGCCTTATTTTTTTTTATTTTTTTTGGGGAACGTTCACTAAATAAATGAAATCAAGGACAGTAAATTGCACATAATAGAATGCATTATTGAACAAGTCGAATCCCTTGTTGAACAAGTCGAATGGCTTATTGACCAAGTCATGCTTTGTTGACCAAGTAGAATGCCTTGTTGACCAAGTAGAATGCGTTGTTGAACAAGTTGACTGCCTTGTTGACCAAGTCGAACAAGTAGAAAGCCTTGTTGAACAAGTCGAATGCATTGTTGAACAAGTCGAATGCCTTATTGACTAAGTCATGCTCTGTTGACCAAGTAGAATGCCTTGTTGACCAAGTCGAACAAGTAGAAAGCCTTCTTGAACAAGTCGAATGCCTTGTTTAACAAGTCGAATGCCTTGTTGAACAACTCCAATGCCTTGTTAACTTTGTCGAATGCCGTGTTGACAAAGTCGAATGGCTTGTTGAACAAATCGAATGCCTTGTTAAACAGTCATGCCATGTTGACCAAGTAGAATACCTTCTTCAACAAGTCAAATGCCTAGTTGTCCAAGTCATGCCTTTTTAATCAAGTAAAATGCCTTGTTGAACAAGTCGAAGGCCTTGTTCACCAAGTCGAACAAGTAGAATGCCTTATTTTTTTTTTTTTTTTTTTTTGGGGAACGTTCACGAAATAAATGAAATAAAGGGCAGTAAAGTACACATGATAGAATGGCTTATTGAACAAGTCGAATCCCTTGTTGAACAAGTCGAATGGCTTATTGACCAAGTCATGCTTTGTTGACCAAGTAGAATGCCTTGTTGACCAAGTAGAATGCGTTGTTGAACAAGTCGAATGCCTAGTTGACCAAGTCGAACAAGTAGAATGCCTTATTTTTTTTTATTTTTTTTGGGGAACGTTCACGAAATAAATGAAATAAAGGACAGTAAAGTGCACATAATAGAATGCCTTATTGAACAAGTCGAATCCCTTGTTGAACAAGTCGAATGGCTTATTGACCAAGTCATGCTTTGTTGACCAAGTAGAATGCCTTGTTGACCAAGTAGAATGCGTTGTTGAACAAGTTGACTGCCTTGTTGACCAAGTCGAACAAGTAGAATGTCTTATTGAACAAGTCGAATCCCTTGTTGAACAAGTCGAATTCCTTATTGACCAAGTCATGCTTTGTTGACCAAGTAGAATGCGTTGTTGAACAAGTCGAATGCCTTGTTGACCAAGTCGAACAAGTAGAAAGCCTTGTTGAACAAGTCGAATACCTTGTTGAACAACTTCAATGCCTTGTTAACTATGTCGAATGCCGTGTTGACAAAGTCGAATGCCTTGTTGAACAGGTCGAATGCCCTGTTAAACAGTCATGCCTTGTTGACCGAGTAGAATGCCTTCTTCAACAAGTCAAATGCCTTGTTGTCCAACTCATGCCTTGTTAATCAAGTAGAATGCCATATTGAGCAAGTCGAAGGCCATGTTGACCAAGGCGAACAAGTAGAATGCCTTATTGAACAGGTCGAATCCCTTGTTGAACAAGTCGAATGCCTTATTGACCAAGTCATGCTTTGTTGACCAAGTAGAATGCCATGTTGACCAAGTAGAATGCATTGTTGAACAAGTCGAATGCCTTGTTGACCAAGTCGAACAAGTAGAAAGCCTTGTTGAACAAGTCGAATGCATTGTTGAACAAGTCGAATGCCTTATTGACTAAGTCATGCTCTGTTGACCAAGTAGAATGCCTTGTTGACCAAGTCGAACAAGTAGAAAGCCTTCTTGAACAAGTCGAATGCCTTGTTTAACAAGTCGAATGCCTTGTTGAATAACTCCAATGCCTTGTTAACTATGTCGAATGCCGTGTTGACAAAGTCGAATGGCTTGTTGAACAAGTCGAATGCCTTGTTAAACAGTCATGCCATGTTGACCAAGTAGAATACCTTCTTCAACAAGTCAAATGCCTAGTTGTCCAAGTCATGCCTTGTTAATCAAGTAGAATGCCTTGTTGAACAAGTCGAAGGCCTTGTTCACCAAGTCGAACAAGTAGAATGCCTTATTTTTTTTTTTTTTTTTGGGGAACGTTCACGAAATAAATGAAATAACGGGCAGTAAAGTGCACATGATAGAATGGCTTATTGAACAAGTCGAATCCCTTGTTGAACAAGTCGAATGGCTTATTGACCAAGTCATGCTTTGTTGACCAAGTAGAATGCCTGTTGACCAAGTAGAATGCGTTGTTGAACAAGTCGAATGCCTAGTTCACCAAGTCGAACAAGTAGAATGCCTTATTTTTTTTTATTTTTTTGGGGAACGTTCACTAAATAAATGAAATAAAGGACAGTAAAGTGCACATAATAGAATGCCTTATTGAACAAGTCGAATCCCTTGTTGAACAAGTCGAATGGCTTATTGACCAAGTCATGCTTTGTTGACCAAGTAGAATGCCTTGTTGACCAAGTAGAATGCGTTGTTGAACAAGTTGACTGCCTTGTTGACCAAGTCGAACAAGTAGAATGTCTTATTGAACAAGTCGAATCCCTTGTTGCACAAGTCGAATGCCTTGTTGAACAACTTCAATGCCTTGTTAACTATGTCGAATGCCGTGTTGACAAAGTCGAATGCCTTGTTGAACAGGTCGAATGCCCTGTTAAACAGTCATGCCTTGTTGACCGAGTAGAATGCCTTCTTCAAAAGGTCAAATGCCTTGTAGTCCAAGTCATGCCTTGTTAATCAAGTAGAATGTCATATTGAACAAGTCGAAGGCCATGTTGACCAAGGCGAACAAGTAGAATGCCTTATTGAACAGGTCGAATCCCTTGTTGAACAAGTCGAATGCCTTATTGACCAAGTCATGCTTTGTTGACCAAGTAGAATGCCATGTTGACCAAGTAGAATGCATTGTTGAACAAGTCGAATGCCTTGTTGACCAAGTCGAACAAGTAGAAAGCCTTGTTGAACAAGTCGAATGCATTGTTGAACAAGTCGAATGCCTTATTTTTCTTTATTTTTTTTTTGGGGAACGTTCACGAAATAAATGAAATAAAGGGCAGTAAAGTGCACATGATAGAATGCCTTATTGAACAAGTCGAATCCCTTGTTGAACAAGTCGAATGGCTTATTGACCAAATCATGCTTTGTTGACCAAGTAGAATGCCTTGTTGACCAAGTAGAATGCGTTGTTGAACAAGTCGAATGCCTAGTTGACCAAGTCGAACAAGTAGAATGCCTTCTTTTTTTTATTTTTTTGGGGAACGTTCACTAAATAAATGAAATAAAGGACATTCAAGTGCACATAATAGAATGCCTTATTGAACAAGTCGAATCCCTTATTGAACAAGTCGAATGGCTTATTGACCAAGTCATGCTTTTTGACCAAGTAGAATGTCTTGTTGACCAAGTAGAATGCGTTGTTGAACAAGTCGAATGCCTAGTTGACCAAGTCGAACAAGTAGAATGCCTTATTTTTTTTTATTTTTTTGGGGAACGTTCACTAAATAAATGAAATAAAGGACAGTAAAGTGCACATAATAGAATGCATTATTGAACAAGTCGAATCCCTTGTTGAACAAGTCGAATGGCTTATTGACCAAGTCATGCTTTGTTGACCAAGTAGAATGCCTTGTTGACCAAGTAGAATGCGTTGTTGAACAAGTTGACTGCCTTGTTGACCAAGTCGAACAAGTAGAAAGCCTTGTTGAACAAGTCGAATGCATTGTTGAACAAGTCGAATGCCTTATTGACTAAGTCATGCTCTGTTGACCAAGTAGAATGCCTTGTTGACCAAGTCGAACAAGTAGAAAGCCTTCTTGAACAAGTCGAATGCCTTGTTTAACAAGTCGAATGCCTTGTTGAACAACTCCAATGCCTTGTTAACTATGTCGAATGCCGTGTTGACAAAGTCGAATGGCTTGTTGAACAAGTCGAATGCCTTGTTAAACAGTCATGCCATGTTGACCAAGTAGAATACCTTCTTCAACAAGTCAAATGCCTAGTTGTCCAAGTCATGCCTTGTTAATCAAGTAAAATGCCTTGTTGAACAAGTCGAAGGCCTTGTTCACCAAGTCGAACAAGTAGAATGCCTTATTTTTTGATTTTTTTTTTTGGGGAACGTTCACGAAATAAATGAAATAAAGGGCAGTAAAGTACACATGATAGAATGGCTTATTGAACAAGTCGAATCCCTTGTTGAACAAGTCGAATGGCTTATTGACCAAGTCATGCTTTGTTGACCAAGTAGAATGCCTTGTTGACCAAGTAGAATGCGTTGTTGAACAAGTCGAATGCCTAGTTGACCAAGTCGAACAAGTAGAATGCCTTATTTTTTTTATTTTTTTTGGGGAACGTTCACTAAATAAATGAAATAAAGGACATTAAAGTGCACATAATAGAATGCCTTATTGAACAAGTCGAATCCCTTATTGAACAAGTCGAATGGCTTATTGACCAAGTCATGCTTTTTGACCAAGTAGAATGTCTTGTTGACCAAGTAGAATGCGTTGTTGAACAAGTCGAATGCCTAGTTGACCAAGTCGAACAAGTAGAATGCCTTATTTTTTTTTATTTTTTTTGGGGAACGTTCACTAAATAAATGAAATAAAGGACAGTAAATTGCACATAATAGAATGCATTATTGAACAAGTCGAATCCCTTGTTGAACAAGTCGAATGGCTTATTGACCAAGTCATGCTTTGTTGACCAAGTAGAATGCCTTGTTGACCAAGTAGAATGCGTTGTTGAACAAGTTGACTGCCTTGTTGACCAAGTCGAACAAGTAGAATGTCTTATTGAACAAGTCGAATCCCTTGTTGCACAAGTCGAATGCCTTATTGACCAAGTCATGCTTGCTGACCAAGTAGAATGCGTTGTTGAACAAGTCGAATGCCTTGTTGAGCAAGTCGAACAAGTAGAAAGCCTTGTTGAACAAGTCGAATGCCTTGTTGAACAACTTCAATGCCTTGTTAACTATGTCGAATGCCGTGTTGACAAAGTCGAATGCCTTGTTGAACAGGTCGAATGCCCTGTTAAACAGTCATGCCTTGTTGACCGAGTAGAATGCCTTCTTCAACAAGTCAAATGCCTTGTTGTCCAACTCATGCCTTGTTAATCAAGTAGAATGCCATATTGAACAAGTCGAAGGCCATGTTGACCAAGGCGAACAAGTAGAATGCCTTATTGAACAGGTCGAATCCCTTGTTGAACAAGTCGAATGCCTTATTGACCAAGTCATGCTTTGTTGACCAAGTAGAATGCCATGTTGACCAAGTAGAATGCATTGTTGAACAAGTCGAATGCCTTGTTGACCAAGTCGAACAAGTAGAAAGCCTTGTTGAACAAGTCGAATGCATTGTTGAACAAGTCGAATGCCTTATTGACTAAGTCATGCTCTGTTGACCAAGTAGAATGCCTTGTTGACCAAGTCGAACAAGTAGAAAGCCTTCTTGAACAAGTCGAATGCCTTGTTTAACAAGTCGAATGCCTTGTTGAACAACTCCAATGCCTTGTTAACTATGTCGAATGCCGTGTTGACAAAGTCGAATGGCTTGTTGAACAAGTCGAATGCCTTGTTAAACAGTCATGCCATGTTGACCAAGTAGAATACCTTCTTCAACAAGTCAAATGCCTAGTTGTCCAAGTCATGCCTTGTTAATCAAGTAGAATGCCTTGTTGAACAAGTCGAAGGCCTTGTTCACCAAGTCGAACAAGTAGAATGCCTTATTTTTTTTTATTTTTTTTTTGGGGAACGTTCACGAAATAAATGAAATAAAGGGCAGTAAAGTGCTCATGATAGAATGCCTTATTGAACAAGTCGAATCCCTTGTTGAACAAGTCGAATGGCTTATTGACCAAGTCATGCTTTGTTGACCAAGTAGAATGCCTTGTTGACCAAGTAGAATGCGTTGTTGAACAAGTCGAATGCCTTGTTGACCAAGTCGAACAAGTAGAATGCCTTATTTTTTTTTATTTTTTTTGGGGAACGTTCACTAAATAAATGAAATAAAGGACAGTAAAGTGCACATAATAGAATGCCTTATTGAACAAGTCGAATCCCTTGTTGAACAAGTCGAATGGCTTATTGACCAAGTCATGCTTTGTTGACCAAGTAGAATGCCTTTGACCAAGTAGAATGCGTTGTTGAACAAGTTGACTGCCTTGTTGACCAAGTCGAACAAGTAGAATGTCTTATTGAACAAGTCGAATCCCTTGTTGAACAAGTCGAATGCCTTATTGACCAAGTCATGCTTTGCTGACCAAGTAGAATGCGTTGTTGAACAAGTCGAATGCCTTGTTGACCAAGTCGAACAAGTAGAAAGCCTTGTTGAACAAGTCGAATGCCTTGTTGAACAACTTCAATGCCTTGTTAACTATGTCGAATGCCGTGTTGACAAAGTCGAATGCCTTGTTGAACAGGTCGAATGCCCTGTTAAACAGTCATGCCTTGTTGACCGAGCAGAATGCCTTCTTCAACAAGTCAAATGCCTTGTTGTCCAACTCATGCCTTGTTAATCAAGTAGAATGCCATATTGAACAAGTCGAAGGCCATGTTGACCAAGGCGAACAAGTAGAATGCCTTATTGAACAGGTCGAATCCCTTGTTGAACAAGTCGAATGCCTTATTGACCAAGTCATGCTTTGTTGACCAAGTAGAATGCCATGTTGACCAAGTAGAATGCATTGTTGAACAAGTCGAATGCCTTGTTGACCAAGTCGAACAAGTAGAAAGCCTTGTTGAACAAGTCGAATGCATTGTTGAACAAGTCGAATGCCTTATTGACTAAGTCATGCTCTGTTGACCAAGTAGAATGCCTTGTTGACCAAGTCGACAAGTAGAAAGCCTTCTTGAACAAGTCGAATGCCTTGTTTAACAAGTCGAATGCCTTGTTGAACAACTCCAATGCCTTGTTAACTATGTCGAATGCCGTGTTGACAAAGTCGAATGGCTTGTTGAACAAGTCGAATGCCTTGTTAAACAGTCATGCCATGTTGACCAAGTAGAATACCTTCTTCAACAAGTCAAATGCCTAGTTGTCCAAGTCATGCCTTGTTAATCAAGTAGAATGCCTTGTTGAACAAGTCGAAGGCCTTGTTCACCAAGTCGAACAAGTAGAATGCCTTATTTTTTTTATTTTTTTTTGGGGAACGTTCACGAAATAAATGAAATAAAGGGCAGTAAAGTGCTCATGATAGAATGCCTTATTGAACAAGTCGAATCCCTTGTTGAACAAGTCGAATGGCTTATTGACCAAGTCATGCTTTGTTGACCAAGTAGAATGCCTTGTTGACCAAGTAGAATGCGTTGTTGAACAAGTCGATGCCTAGTTGACCAAGTCGAACAAGTAGAATGCCTTATTTTTTTTATTTTTTTTGGGGAACGTTCACTAAATAAATGAAATAAAGGACAGTAAAGTGCACATAATAGAATGCCTTATTGAACAAGTCGAATCCCTTGTTGAACAAGTCGAATGGCTTATTGACCAAGTCATGCTTTGTTGACCAAGTAGAATGCCTTGTTGACCAAGTAGAATGCGTTGTTGAACAAGTTGACTGCCTTGTTGACCAAGTCGAACAAGTAGAATGTCTTATTGAACAAGTCGAATCCCTTGTTGAACAAGTCGAATGCCTTATTGACCAAGTCATGCTTTGCTGACCAAGTAGAATGCGTTGTTGAACAAGTCGAATGCCTTGTTGACCAAGTCGAACAAGTAGAAAGCCTTGTTGAACAAGTCGAATGCCTTGTTGAACAACTTCAATGCCTTGTTAACTATGTCGAATGCCGTGTTGACAAAGTCGAATGCCTTGTTGAACAGGTCGAATGCCCTGTTAAACAGTCATGCCTTGTTGACCGAGCAGAATGCCTTCTTCAACAAGTCAAATGCCTTGTTGTCCAACTCATGCCTTGTTAATCAAGTAGAATGCCATATTGAACAAGTCGAAGGCCATGTTGACCAAGGCGAACAAGTAGAATTCTTTATTGAACAGGTCGAATACCTTGTTGAACAAGTCGAATGCCTTATTGACCAAGTCATGCTTTGTTGACCAAGTAGAATGCCATGTTGACCAAGTAGAATGCATTGTTGAACAAGTCGAATGCCTTGTTGACCAAGTCGAACAAGTAGAAAGCCTTGTTGAACAAGTCGAATGCATGTTGAACAAGTCGAATGCCTTATTGACTAAGTCATGCTCTGTTGACCAAGTAGAATGCCTTGTTGACCAAGTCGAACAAGTAGAAAGCCTTCTTGAACAAGTCGAATGCCTTGTTTAACAAGTCGAATGCCTTGTTGAACAACTCCAATGGCTTGTTAACTATGTCGAATGCCGTGTTGACAAAGTCGAATGGCTTGTTGAACAAGTCGAATGCCTTGTTAAACAGTCATGCCATGTTGACCAAGTAGAATACCTTCTTCAACAAGTCAAATGCCTAGTTGTCCAAGTCATGCCTTGTTAATCAAGTAGAATGCCTTGTTGAACAAGTCGAAGGCCTTGTTCACCAAGTCGAACAAGTAGAATGCCTTATTTTTTTTATTTTTTTTTGGGGAACGTTCACGAAATAAATGAAATAAAGGGCAGTAAGTGCACATGATAGAATGCCTTATTGAATAAGTCGAATCCCTTGTTGAACAAGTCGAATGGCTTATTGACCAAGTCATGCTTTGTTGACCAAGTAGAATGCGTTGTTGACTAAGTAGAATGCGTTGTTGAACAAGTCGAATGCCTAGTTGACCAAGTCGAACAAGTAGAATGCCTTTTTTTTTTATTTTTTTTGGGGAACGTTCACTAAATAAATGAAATAAAGGACAGTAAAGTGCACATAATAGAATGCCTTATTGAACAAGTCGAATCCCTTGTTGAACAAGTCGAATGGCTTATTGACCAAGTCATGCTTTGTTGACCAAGTAGAATGCCTTGTTGACCAAGTAGAATGCGTTGTTGAACAAGATGACTGCCTTGTTGACCAAGTCGAACAAGTAGAATGTCTTATTGAACAAGTCGAATCCCTTGTTGAACAAGTCGAATGCCTTATTGACAAAGTCATGCTTTGCTGACCAAGTAGAATGCGTTGTTGAACAAGTCGAATGCCTTGTTGACCAAGTCGAACAAGTAGAAAGCCTTGTTGAACAAGTCGAATGCCTTGTTGAACAACTTCAATGCCTTGTTAACTATGTCGAATGCCGTGTTGACAAGTCGAATGCCTTGTTGAACAGGTCGAATGCCCTGTTAAACAGTCATGCCTTGTTGACCGAGTAGAATGCCTTCTTCAACAAGTCAAATGCCTTGTTGTCCAACTCATGCCTTGTTAATCAAGTAGAATGCCATATTGAACAAGTCGAAGGCCATGTTGACCAAGGCGAACAAGTAGAATGCCTTATTGAACAGGTCGAATCCCTTGTTGAACAAGTCGAATGCCTTATTGACCAAGTCATGCTTTGTTGACCAAGTAGAATGCCATGTTGACCAAGTAGAATGCATTGTTGAACAAGTCGAATGCCTTGTTGACCAAGTCGAACAAGTAGAAAGCCTTGTTGAACAAGTCGAATGCATTGTTGAACAAGTCGAATGCCTTATTGACTAAGTCATGCTCTGTTGACCAAGTAGAATGCCTTGTTGACCAAGTCAACAAGTAGAAAGCCTTCTTGAACAAGTCGAATGCCTTGTTGAACAAGTCGAATGCCTGTTGAACAACTCCAATGCCTTGTTAACTATGTCGAATGCCGTGTTGACAAAGTCGAATGGCTTGTTGAACAAGTCGAATGCCTTGTTAAACAGTCATGCCATGTTGACCAAGTAGAATACCTTCTTCAACAAGTCAAATGCCTAGTTGTCCAAGTCATGCCTTGTTAATCAAGTAGAATGCCTTGTTGAACAAGTCGAAGGCCTTGTTCACCAAGTCGAACAAGTAGAATGCCTTATTTTTTTTATTTTTTTTTTGGGGAACGTTCACGAAATAAATGAAATAAAGGGCAGTAAAGTGCACATGATAGAATGCCTTATTGAACAAGTCGAATCCCTTGTTGAACAAGTCGAATGGCTTATTGACCAAGTCATGCTTTGTTGACCAAGTAGAATGCGTTGTTGAACAAGTCGAATGCCTTGTTGTCCAAGTCGAACAAGTAGAAAGCCTTGTTGAACAAGTCGAATGCATTCTTGAACAAGTCGAATGCCTTATTGAACAACTTCAATGCCTTGTAACTATGTCGAATGCCGTGTTTACAAAGTCGAATGCCTTGTTGAACACGTCGAATGCCCTGTTAAACAGTCAGCCTTGTTGACCGAGTAGAATGCCTCTTCAACAAGTCGAATGCCTTGTTGTCCAAGTCATATCTTGTTAATCAAGTAGAATGCCTTGTTGAACTAGTCGAATGCCTTGTTAAACAACTTCAACGCCTGGTGAACCAAGTAGGATGCCTTGTTGAACAAATCGAATACCTTCTTCAACAAGTCGAACAAGTAGAATGCGTTATTGAACAAGTCGAATCCCTTATTTAACAAGTCGAATGCCTTGTTGAACAACTTCAATGCCTTGTTAACTATGTCGAATACCTTGTTGACAAAGTCGGATGCCTTGTTGACCATATGATGCCTTGTTGAACCAGTAATGCTTGTTGAACAAGTCGAATGCCTTATTGGCCAAGTCATGCTTTGTTGACGAAGTAGAATGCCTTGTTGACCAAGTCGAATGCATTGTTGACCAAGTCGAATGCCTTGTTGACCAAGTCGAATGCATTGTTGATCAAGTCAAATGCCTTGTTGACCAAGTCGAATGCCCTTTTGAACAAGTAGAAGGCCTCGTCGAACAACTCAATTGCCTCGTTGACCAAGTCGGATACCTTGTTTAGCAAGTCGAATGCCTTGTTGACCAAGTTGAATGCCTTGTTGACCAAGTCTTCCTTGTATACCAAGTAGAATGCGTTGTTGAACAAGTCGAATGCCTTGTTGATCGAGTCCAAGTAGAAAAGCCTTGTTGAACAAGTCGAATGCCTTGTTGAACAACTTCAATGCCTTGTTAACTATGTCGAATGCCGTGTTGACAAAGTCGAATGCCTTGTTGAACAAGTCGAATGCCTTTAAAAAGTCATGCCTTGTTGACCAAGTAGAATACCTTCTTCAACCAGTCAAATGCCTAGTTGTCCAACTCATGCCTTGTTAATCAAGTAGAATGCCTTGTTGAACAAGTCGAAGGCCTTGTTCACCAAGTCGAACAAGTAGAATGCCTTATTGAACAAGTCGAATCCCTTGTTGAACAAGTCGAATGCCTTATTAACCAAGTCATGCTTGTTGACCAAGTAGAATGCCTTGTTGACCAAGTAGAATGCGTTGTTGAACTAGTCGAATGCCTTGTTGACCAAGTCGAACAGTAGAAAGCCTTGTTGAACAAGTCGAATGCATTGTTGAACAAGTCGAATGCCTTGTTGAACAACTTCAATGCCTTGTTAACTATGTCGAATGCCGTGTTGACAAAGTCGAATGCCTTGTTTAACACGTCGAATGCCCTATTAACAGTCATGCCTTGTTGACCGAGTAGAATGCCTTCTTCAAAAAGCCGAATGCCTTGTTGTCCAAGTCATGCCTTGTTAATCAAGTAGAATGCCTTGTTGAACTAGTCGAATGCCTTGTTGAACAACTTCAACGCCTGGTGAACCAAGTAGGATGCCTTGTTGAGCAAATCGAATACCTTATTCACCAAGTCGAACAAGTAGAATGCGTTATTGAACAAGACGAATCCCTTATTGAACAAGTCGAATGCCTTGTTGAACAACTTCAATGCCTTGTTAACTAAGTCGAATACCTGTTGACAAAGTCGGATGCCTTGTTGACCATATGATGCCTTGTTGAACAACTAGAATGCCTTGTTGAACAAGTCGAATGCCTTATTGACCAAGTCATGCTTTGGTGACGAAGGAGAATGCCTTGTTGACAAAGTTGAATGCCTTGTTGACCAAGTCGAATGCATTGTTGACCAAGTCGAATGCCTTGTTGACCAAGTCGAATGCATTGTTGATCAAGTCAAATGCATTGTTGACCAAGTCGAATGCCCTTTTGAACAAGTAGAAGGCCTCGTCGAACAACTCAATTGCCTCGTTGACCAAGTCGGATACCTTGTTTAGCAAGTCGAATGCCTTGTTGACCAAGTTGAATGCCTCGTTGACCAAGTCTTGCCTTGTATACCAAGTAGAATGCCTTGTTGAACAAGTCGAATGCCTTGTTGACCAGTCCAAGTAGAAAGCCTTGTTAAACAAGTCGAATGCCTTGTTGAACAACTTCAATGCCTTGTTGACTATGTCGAATGTCGTGTTGACAAAGTCGAATGCCTTGTTGAAGAAGTCGAATGCCTTGTTAAACAGTCATGCCTTGTTGACCAAGTAGAATACCTTCTTCAACAGTCAAATGCCTAGTTGTCCAACTCATGCCTTGTTAATCAAGTAGAATGCCCTTTTGAACAAGTCGAAGGCCTTGTTCACCAAGTCGAACAAGTAGAATGCCTTATTGAACAGTTGAATCCCTTGTTAACAAGTCGAATGCCTTATTGACCAAGTCATACTTTGTTGACCAAGTAGAATGCCTTGTGACGAAGTATAGAATGCGTTTGAACAAGGCGAATGCCTTGTTGACCAAGTCGAATGCATGTTGATCAAGTCAAATGCCTTGTTGACCAAGTCGACTGCCATTTTTGAACAAGTAGAAGGCCTCGTCGAACAACTCAATGCCTCGTTGACCAAGTCGGATGCCTGTTTAGCAAGTCGAATGCCTTGTTCACCAAGTTGAATGCCTTGTGGACCAAGTCTTGCCTGTATACCAGTCGAATGCATTGTTGAACAAGTCGAATGCCTTGTTGACAACTCGAATTCCTTTTGACCAAGTCGAATGCCCTTTTGAACAAGTAGAAGCCTCGTCGAGACCTCAAATGCCTTGTTGCCAAGTCGGATGCCTTGTTTTACAAGTCGAATACCTTGTTGACAAAGTCTTGCCTTGTATACAGAAAGAATGCGTTATTGAACAAGTCGAATGCCTTGTTGACCAAGTCGAACAAGTAGATTTCCTTGTTGAACAAGTCGAATGCCTGTTGAACAGTCATGCCTTGTTGACCAAGTAGAATGCCTTCTTAAACAAGTCGAATGCCTTGTTGTCCAAGTCATGCCTTGTTAATCAAGTAGAATGCCTTGTTCACAAAGTGGAACAAGTAAAATGCCATATTGAACAAGTCGAAGCCCTTGTTGAACAAGTCGAATGCCTTGTTGAACACTTCAACGCCTGGTTAACCAAGTAGGATGATTTGTGAACAAATCGAATACCTTCTTCACCAAGTCGAACAAGTAGATGCCTTATTGAACAAGTCGAATCCCTTGTTGAACAAGTCGAATGCCTTGTTGAACAACTTCAATGCCTTCTTAACTATGTGGAATGTCTTGTTGACAAAGTCGGATGCCTTGTTGACCATATGATGCCTTGTTGTACCAGTAGAATGCCTTGTTGAACAAGTCGAATGCCTTATTGACCAAGTCATGCTTGTTGACGAAGTAGAATGCCTTGTTGACCAAGTCGAATGCCTTATTGACCAAGTCGAATGCATTGTTTTCAAGTAAATGCCTTGTTGACCAAGTCGAATGCCCTTTTGAACATAGAAGGCCTCGTCGAACAACTCAATTGCCTCGTTGTGGTTTAATCAACGACGAGGTGTGCAGTATTTGGCCCGTTTGGACAGGATGGGTCCTAACCCGACGTGGTTTGCTAAATTTGGGGATCTTGGATATCGATGTGAACTACCAGCCACTTCTGACCATTCTCCTCTTATTCTGGAGCCGGGACGATCGACGTTTTCTCGAGGTACGATGTTCGATTCGATAATTTTTCTTACTCGGATCCACGTTTAGCTCTGTCGTAGCTCAGGGTGGCAGCTTCCTATTCGGGATACCCGATGTTTCGGGTCCTTGCACTCTGAAGGCCCTCAAGCGAGCGTTCAGGATATGAGGCGTGCTAAAGGGAATCTGGCTCGTAACGTGGTGGAGGCGCGAAATTTCCTTGACATTACCCAGGAGTTGTCTCATTTACCCGCATGATGATCGTTTTCTGGTACTTACAATCTATATGTCGACGTCTCTATGCAGTGCGGTAGCAATGGAGCAATCGGCCCTAGCACAACGGGCCAAAATGACTTGGCTCAAAGAAGGCGACCGTTGCTCCGCTTTTTTCTCAAGAAGGTTGCCATACGACGAGTGGCAAACCGTATCTTCTCGCTTGAGGATGATGCTGGGAACTTAATTGAAGGGGAGCCACCAAGTAAAGGGCGAGCTTCTTAGACACTACAAGAACCTCTTGGGTAGACCGCTCGGAGCGGCCCGCTGGATCCCTCTGCTATCTATGCGGCCAATCTCTACATTACCCAATCACCACCGGGAGATCTACTTCGGCTCATCGACGAAGGTGAGATTACTGGCGCTTTCTTCTATTACGATGACAAAGCACCGGGTCCGGATTGTTTCACTTCGGCTTTCTTTAAAGCCGCTTGGCCTACTATTGGAGGGGACATCATATCTGCTATTCAGGAATTTTTTGTACAGGCCATCTTCTGAGGGAGCTGAATACTACACTTCTTACGTTGATCCCTAAGCGGGCTCCCCACGACGACCTGCTGACTTTCGGCCTATATCGTGCTGTAGTGTGTTATACAAGATTATTTCGAAGATCTTGGCTATCGTCTGAAGACTTATCTCCCAGGCTTATGGATGTCTCCCAGACTGCATTTATCCTGGTCGCAGGATCAGCGATAATTTCTCCTCGCTCAGGAGTTATGTTCTGGCTACCGACGGAATCAGAGCTTACCGGCACGGGCTACGCTGAAGGTTGACTTGGCAAAGGCATACGATCATGTCGACTGGGACTTTTAGTGTGTGTGTGGAGGCCATGGTTTTTCTTCGCGGTTCGTTGCATGGATCCAGGTGTGTTTGACGATCCTTATTACTCGATCAATATCAATGGTCGAGCGGAGGGGATTTTCCGGGAAGGGGTCTTCGTCAGGGCGATCCTATATCTCCGTATCTT
This sequence comes from Linderniella brevidens, assembly GCA_004919715.1. Lineage (NCBI taxonomy): Eukaryota > Viridiplantae > Streptophyta > Magnoliopsida > Lamiales > Linderniaceae > Linderniella > Linderniella brevidens. Next base: position 145,178 of record SWDC01000026.1, read on the forward strand.
TTTACGTTGGCCATGGAGGTGCTTCATGGTATTCTTCGGAACAAGATTCTTCGGAGGGAGATTTACTTTCCATTGGAGATGTGAGCCTTCCCGTATTTCATGCTGATATTGTCGATGATCTTCTTCTTTTCAGTCACGAGGACACTGAATCCATGCAGACTTCCGAGCGGGGTTGGATGAATTTGCGATACTTTCGGGGTTAAGGGCTTACCCTGGAAAGAGCGAGATGTTTCTTTCCAAACGGGCGAGCGGCTGCCAACCCTTATTATCTATTATGGGTTTTCCTTTAGGCAATTTACCAGTGAGGTATTGGGTCTCCCGTTACTACATCACGACTGACTATTCAGGACTGTAATCCACTTCTACAGCGCATTGACCAACGCTTAGGCTTTGGCTCAATCGCTTTCTTTCATATGCTGGGAGGTTACAGTTGATCCGTTCAGTCCTTGCTGCGCTGCATGGGTATTGGTCCGGGGTGTTCATCATGCCCAAAGGCGTTATTAGAGTGATTGAGCAACGATTCAGATCGTTCCTCTGGGCGGGGGGGTTTGCTGCCAAGGTTGCTTGGGATGATTATGTTTCCCGGGGATGAGGGTGGTTTGGGCATTCGCTCGCTTGTGGACGATAACAAGGCCCTTCTTCTTAAGCACCTATGGAGTATTCTGAGCAAGGATC
>SWDC01000027.1:0-138904 GCA_004919715.1 Linderniella brevidens
TTCGACTTGTTCAACAAGGTACTCGACTTGTTCAACAAGGCATTCTACTTGGTCAACAATGCATTTTACTTGTTCAACAAGGCATCTACTTGGTCAACAAGGCATTCAACTTGCTCAACAAGGCATTCGACTTGTTCCATAAGGCATTCTACTTGTTCGAAAGGGCATTCGACTTGGTCAACTAGACATACCAGACATTCTTCTTGTTCAACAAAGCATTCGACTTGTTCAACAAGGCATTAGACTTATTCAACAAGGCATTCGACATGTTCAACTACGCATTCCCCTTGTTGAACAAGGCATTCTACTTGGTCAACAAGGCATTCGACTTGGTCAACAACGCATTCGATTTCTTCAACAAAGCATTCTACTTGGTCAACAAGGCATATGACTTGTTCAACAAGGCCCTCGATTTGTTTAGCAAGGCATTCTACTTAGTCAACAAGGCAGTTGACTTGTTCAACAAGGTATTCTACTTGTCAACATGGCATTCAACTTGCTCAACAAGGCATTCGACTTATTCCATAAGGCATTCTACTTTTTCGAAAGGGCATTCGACTTGGTTCACTAGACTACCAGACATTCTCCTTGTCAACAAAACGTTTACATGTTGAACAAAGCATTCTACTTGGTCAACAAGGCATATGATTTGTTCAACAAGGCATTCAACTTATTCAAAAAGGTGTTCGACTTGTTCAACTAGGCATTCCACTTGTTCAACAAGGCATTCTACTTGGTCAACAAGGCATTTGACTTGATCAACAAGCATTCTATTTGGTCAACAAGGCATTTGACTTGTACAACAAGGCAGTCTACTTGGTCGACAAGGCATTCAACTTGTTTAACAAGGCATTCTACCTGTTCAAAGGGCATTCGACTTGGTCAAACAAGGCATAACAGACATTCATTTTTCAACAAGGCATTCGACTTGTTCGACAAAGTATTTTACTTAGACAACAAGGCATATGATTTGTTCAACAAGGCATTCGACTTATTCAAAAAGGCGTTCAACTTGTTCAACAAGGCATTCTACTTGTTCGAAAGGGCATTCGACTTGGTAAACCAGACATACCAGACATTCTTCTTGTTAAACAAAGCGTTTTACTTGTTCAACAATGCATTCTGCTTGGTCAACAAGGCATATGATTTGTTCAACAAGGCATTCGACTTATTCAAAAGGCGTTTCACTGGATCAACAAGGCATTAGAGTTATTCAACAAGGCGTTCGACTTGTTCAACAAGGTACTCGACTTGTTCAACAAGGCATTCTACTTGGTCAACAATGCATTTTACTTGTTCAACAAGGCATCTACTTGGTCAACAAGGCATTCAACTTGCTCAACAAGGCATTCGACTTGTTCCATAAGGCATTCTACTTGTTCGAAAGGGCATTCGACTTGGTCAACTAGACATACCAGACATTCTTCTTGTTCAACAAAGCATTCGACTTGTTCAACAAGGCATTAGACTTATTCAACAAGGCATTCGACATGTTCAACTACGCATTCCCCTTGTTGAACAAGGCATTCTACTTGGTCAACAAGGCATTCGACTTGGTCAACAAGGCATTCGATTTCTTCAACAAAGCATTCTACTTGGTCAACAAGGCATATGACTTGTTCAACAAGGCCCTCGATTTGTTTAGCAAGGCATTCTACTTAGTCAACAAGGCAGTTGACTTGTTCAACAAGGTATTCTACTTGTCAACATGGCATTCAACTTGCTCAACAAGGCATTCGACTTATTCCATAAGGCATTCTACTTTTTCGAAAGGGCATTCGACTTGGTCAACTAGACATACCAGACATTCTCCTTGTTCAACAAAACGTTTTACATGTTGAACAAAGCATTCTACTTGGTCAACAAGGCATATGATTTGTTCAACAAGGCATTCAACTTATTCAAAAAGGTGTTCGACTTGTTCAACTAGGCATTCCACTTGTTCAACAAGGCATTCTACTTGGTCAACAAGGCATTTGACTTGATCAACAAGGCATTCTAGTTGGTCAACAAGGCATTTGACTTGTACAACAAGGCAGTCTACTTGGTCGACAAGGCATTCTACTTGGTCTACAAGGCATTCAACTTGTTTAACAAGGCATTCTACCTGTTCAAAAGGGCATTCGACTTGGTCAACAAGGCATAAAGGACATTCTATTTGTTCAACAAGGCATTCGACTTGTTCAACAAAGTATTTTACTTGGACAACAAGGCATATGATTTGTTCAACAAGGCATTCGCTTTATTCAAAAAGGCGTTCAACTTGTTCAACAAGGCATTCGACTTGTTCAGCAAGGCATTCTACTTGGTCAACATGGCATTCGACTTGTTCAACAAGGCATTCTACTTGTTCGAAAGGGCATTCGACTTGGTAAACCAGACATACCAGACATTCTTCTTGTTAAACAAAGCGTTTTACTTGTTCAACAATGCATTCTGCTTGGTCAACAAGGCATATGATTTTTTCAACAAGGCATTCGACTTATTCAAAAGGCGTTTGACTGGATCAACAAGGCATTAGAGTTATTCAACAAGGCGTTCGACTTGTTCAACAAGGTACTCGACTTGTTCAACAAGGCATTCTACTTGGTCAACAATGCATTTTACTTGTTCAACAAGGCATCTACTTGGTCAACAAGGCATTCAACTTGCTCAACAAGGCATTCGACTTGTTCCATAAGGCATTCTACTTGTTCGAAAGGGCATTCGACTTGGTCAACTAGACATACCAGACATTCTTCTTGTTCAACAAAACATTCGACTTGTTCAACAAGGCATTAGACTTATTCAACAAGGCATTCGACATGTTCAACTACGCATTCCACTTGTTGAACAAGGCATTCTACTTGGTCAACAAGGCATTCGACTTGGTCAACAAGGCATTCGATTTCTTCAACAAAGCATTCTATTGGTCAACAATGCATTGACTTGTTCAACAAGGCCCTCGATTTGTTAGCAAGGCATTCTACTTAGTCAACAAGGCAGTTGACTTGTTAACAAGGTATTCTACTGTCAACATGGCATCAACTTGCTCAACAAGGCATTCGACTTATTCCATAAGGCATTCTACTTTTTCGAAAGGGCATTCGACTTGGTCAACTAGACATACCAGACATTCTCCTTGTTCAACAAAACGTTTTACATGTTGAACAAAGCATTCTACTTGGTCAACAAGGCATATGATTTGTTCAACAAGGCATTCAACTTATTCAAAAAGGTGTTCGACTTGTTCAACTAGGCATTCCACTTGTTCAACAAGGCATTCTACTTGGTCAACAAGGCATTTGACTTGATCAACAAGGCATTCTATTTGGTCAACAAGGCATTTGACTTGTACAACAAGGCAGTCTACTTGGTCGACAAGGCATTCTACTTGGTCTACAAGGCATTCAACTTGTTTAACAAGGCATTCTACCTGTTCAAAAGGGCATTCGACTTGGTCAACAAGGCATAAAGGACATTCTATTTGTTCAAAGGCATTCGACTTGTTCAACAAAGTATTTTACTTGGACAACAAGGCATATGATTTGTTCAACAAGGCATTCGATTTATTCAAAAAGGCGTTCAACTTGTTCAACAAGGCATTCGACTGTTCAGCAAGGCATTCTACTTGGTCAACATGGCATTCGACTTGTTTAACAACGCATTCTACTTGGTCAACAAGGTATTTGACTTGTTCAACAAGGCATTCTACTTGTCAACAAGGCATTCAACTTGGTCAACATGGCATTTGACTTGTTAAACAAGGCATTCTACTTGTTCGAAAGGGCATTCGACTTGGTCAACTAGACATACCAGACATTCTTCTTGTTCAACAATGCATTCTGCTTGGTCAACAAGGCATATGATTTGTTCAACAAGGCATTCGACTTATTAAAAAAGGCTTTCGTCTTTTTGAACAAGGCATTAGAGTTATTCAACAAAGCGTTCGACTTGTTCAACAAGGCATTCTACTTGTTCGAAAGGGCATTCGACTTGGTCAACAAGACATACTATACATTCTTTTTGTTCAACAAAGCATTCTACTTGTTCAACAAAGCATTCTACTTGTTCAACAAAGCATTTTACTTGGTCAACAAGGCATATTATTTATTCAACAAGGCATTCGACTTGTTCCACAAAGCATTAGACTTATTCAACAAGGCGTGCGACTTGTTCAACTACGCATTCCACTTGTTCAACAAGGCATTCTATTTGGTCAACAAGGCATTCGACTTGGGCAACAAGGCATTCGATTTCTTCAACAAAGCAATTTACTTGGGCAACAAGGCATATGACTTGTTCAACAAGACATTCGACTTATTCAAAAAGGCGTTCAACTTGTTCAAGAAGGCATTCGACTTGTTTAACAAGGCATTTTACTTGGTCAACACGGCATTCGACTTGTTTAGCAAGGCATTATCCTTGGTCAACAAGGCATTCTACTTGTCAAAAAGACATTCAACTTGCTCAACATGGCATTTGACTTGTTCAACAAGGCATTCTACTTGTTCGAAAGTGCATTCGACTTGGTCAACCAGACATACTAGACATTCTTATTGTTCAACAAAGCGTTTTACTTGTTCAACAAAGCATTCTACTTGGTCAACAAGGCATATGATTTGTGCAACAAGGTATTCGATTATTCAAAAGGCGTTTGACTGGTTCAACAAGGCATTAGAGTTATTCAACAAGGCGTTCGACTTGTTCAACAAGGCATTCGACTTGTTCAACAAGGCACTCGACTTGTTCAACAAGGCATTCCACTTGGTCAACAAGGCATATGATTTGTTCAACAAGGCATTCGACTTATTCAAAAAGGCTTTCGACTTTTTCAACAAGGCATTAGAGTTATTCAACAACGCGTTCGACTTGTTCAACAAGGCATTCTACTTGTTCGAAAGGGCATTCGACTTGGTCAACAAGACATACCATACATTCTTCTTGTTCAACAAAGCATTCTACTTATTCAGCAAAGCATTGTACTTGTTCAACAAAGTATTTTACTAGGTCAACAAGGCATATTATTTATTCAACAAGTTATTCGATTTGCTCAACAAGGCATTAGACTTATTCAACAAGGTGTTCGACTTGTTCAACTACGCATTCCACTTGTTCAACAAGGCATTCTATGTGGTAAATAAGGCATTCGACTTGGTCAACAAGGCATTCGATTTCTTTAACAAAGCAATTTACTTGGGCAAGAAGGCATATGATTTGTTCAACAAGGCATTCGACTTATTCAAAAAGGCGTTCAACTTTTTCAACAAGGCATTCGACTTGTTCAACAAGGCATTCGACTTGTTCAACAAGGCATTCTACTTGGTCAACATGGCATTCGACTTGTTTAACAACGCATTCTACTTGGTCAACAAGGTATTTGACTTGTTCAACAAGGCATTCTACTTGTCAACAAGGCATTCAACTTGCTCAACATGGCATTTGACTTGGTCAACAAGGCATTCTACTTGTTCGAAAGGGCATTCAACTTGGTCAACCAGACATACCAGATGTTCTTCTTGTTCAACAAAGCGTTTTACTTGTTCAACAATGCATTCTGCTTGGTCAACAAGGCATATGATTTGTTCAACAAGACATTTGACTTATTCAAAAAGGCGTTCGAGTTGTTCAACAAGGCATTAGAGTTATTCAACAAAGCGTTCGACTTGTTCAACAAGACATTCTACTTGTTCGAAAGGGCATTCGACTTGGTCAACAAGACATACCATACATTCTTCTTGTTCAACAAAGCATTCTACTTGTTCAACAAAGCATTCTACTTGTTCAAAAAAGCATTTTACTTGGTCAACAAGGCATATTATTTATTCAACAAGGCATTCGACTTGTTCAACAAGGCATTCGACTTGTTCAACAAGGCATTAGACTTGTTCAACAAGGCGTGCGACTTGTTCAACTACGCATTCCACTTGTTCAACAATGCATTCTATTTGGTCAACAAGGCATTCGACTTGGTCAACAAGGCATTCGATTTCTTCAACAATGCAATTTACTTGGGCAACGAGGCATATGACTTGGTCAACCAGACATACTAGACATTCTTCTTGTTCAACAAAGCGGTTTACTTGTTCAACAAAGCATTCTACTTAGTCAACAAGGCATTCGATTATTCAAAATGCGTTAGACTTGTTCAACAAGGCATTAGAGTTATTCAACAAGGAGTTCGACTTGTTCAACAAGGTATTCGACTTGTTCAACAAGGCACTCGACTTGTTCAACAAGGCATTCTACTTGGTCAACAAGGCATTTGACTTGTTCAACAAGGCATATACTTGGTGAACAAGGCATTTAACTTGCTCAACAAGGCATTCGACTTGTTCCATAAGGCATTCTACTTGTTCGAAAGGGCATTCGACTTGGTCAACTAGACATACCAGACATTCTTCTTGTTGAACAAAGCATTCTACTTGTTCAACAAAGCATTCTACTTGGTCAACAAGGCATATGATTTATTCAACAAGGGCATTCGACATATTCAAAAAGGTGTTCGACTTGTTCAACAAGGCATTAGACTTATTCAGCAAGGCGTTTGACTTTTTCAACTACGCATTCCACTTGTTCAACAAGGCATTGTACTTGGTCAACAAGGCATTCGACTTGTTCAACAAGGCATTCTACTTGGTCAACAATGCATTTGACTTGTTCAAGAAGGCATTCTATTTGGTCAACAAAGAATTCGACTTGTTCAACAAGGCATTCTACTTGTTCGAAAGGGCATTCGATTTGGTCAGCAAGACATACCATACATTCTTCTTGTTCAACAAAGCATTCTACTTGTTCAACAAAGCATTCTACTTGGTCAAAAAGGTATATTATTTATTCAACAAGGCATTCGACTTTTTCAAAAAGGCGTTCGACTTGTTCAACAAGGCATTAGACTTATTCAACACTGCGTTTGACTAGTTCAACAAGGCATTCCACTTGTTCAACAAGGCATTCGAATTTTTCAACAAGGCATTCTACTTATTCGATAGGGCATTCGACTTGGTCAACAAGGCATACACGACATTGTGATTGCTTAAGAAGGCATTCCACTTAGTAAACAAGGCATTCGACAAGTTCAAGAAAGCATTTGACTAGTTCAACATGACATTCTACTTGTTCGAAAGGGCATTTGACTTGGTCAACAATGCATACAAGGCATTCTTCTTATTCAACAAGGCATTTGACTTGTACAACAAGGCAGTCTACTTGGTCGACAAGGCATTCTACTTGGTCAACAAGGCATTCAACTTGTTTGACAAGGCATTCTACCTGTTCAAAAGGGCATTCGACTTGGTCAACAAGGCATAAACGACATCTTATTTGTTCAACAAGGCATTCGACTTGTTCAACAAAGTATTTTACTTGGACAACAAGGCATATGATTTGTTCAACAAGGCATTCGACTTATTCAAAAAGCCGTTCAACTTGGTCAACAAGGCATTCGACTTGTTCAGCAAGGCATTTTACTTGGTCAACACGGCATTCGACTTGTTTAGCAAGGCATTATCCTTGGTCAACATGGTATTTGACTTGTTCAACTAGGCATTCTACTTGTCAAAAAGGCATTCAACTTGCTCAACATGGCATTTGACTTGTTCAACAAGGCATTCTACCTGTTCGAAAGGGCATTCGACTTGGTCAACCAGACATACTAGACATTCTTCTGGTTCAACAAAGCATTTTACTTGTTCAACAAAGCATTCTACTTGGTCAACAAGGCATATGATTTGTTCAACAAGGCATTCGATTATTCAAAAGGCGTTTGACTTGTTCAACAAGGCATTATAGTTATTCAAAAAGGCGTTCGACTTGTTCAACAAGGCATTCGACTTGTTCAACAAGGCACTCGACTTGTTCAACAAGGCATTCTACTTGGTCAACAAGGCATTTTACTTGTTCAACAAGGCATCTACTTGGTCAACAAGGCATTCAACTTGCTCAACAAGGCATTCGACTTGTTCCATAAGGCATTCTACTTGTTCGAAAGGGCATTCGACTTGGTCAACTAGACATACCAGACATTCTTCTTGTTCAACAAAGCATTCTACTTGTTCAACAAAGCATTCTACTTGGTCAACAAGGCATTCTACTTGGTCAACAAGGCATTTGACTTGTTCAACAAGGCATTCTACTTGGTCAACAAGGCATTCAACTTGCTCAGTATTCGACTTGTTCAACAATACATTCTACCTGTTCGAAAGGGGATTTGACTTGGTCAACCAGACATACCAGACGTTCTTCTTGTTCAACGAAGCATTCTATTTGTTCAACAAAGCATTCTACTTGGTCAACAAGGCATATGATTTATTCAACAAGGCATTCGACTTATTCAAAAAGGTGTTCGACTTGTTCAAAAGGCATTAGACTTCTTTTTTTTTTTTTGGGAAAAGGTCATTAAAATAAAATGTGGAAAGATACAATGTTCAGCAGCAATAAGCTGCACCGCTCGGTAACATGCTACCTATAATCAACGCAAGCAATCCAATCGAGCAAGCAAACATCAAAAGCAAGCAAGCAGACTGTAAGCAAGTGACTACGTGCTCGGCCACGCAATGCGCCAAACACGTCGAAGCGCACAGGACTGTAGCTGATACTTCCCTCCAAGGGTAGAGAGCCGTATACAGAGTGTAGTCTGGACGTCCGCAACGATTTGAGTAGGAGGTCTTCGTCTTCCTTCCCGCCATCGTCGGTTGCGCTCGGCCCATAGGTGATAGACAAGCGATGCAAGCGCATGTCGGGGCCCCATCCATGCGAGGTGCTTGCCCCGCCACCTTTGAGCAGCCCAGTGAACCCCTTCGATCCAGTCCGTGTAAGGCCATCCAAAACGTAACTTTCCCTGCAAAGACTGTAGGCAATGTCTGGAAAATGAACACTCAAAGAAAAGATGCCGTGTTGTCTCTATAGCATGGCCATCATCACACAAGAGGCAAGCTGAACTTCCTGCTGCCGCGGCCACCCATGGCTTGTCCCTCGTCGCCAGGCGTTCCCTAATCGCCAGCCATAAAATGACATCATGCCGTGGTATCGAGATAGGGCCTCCGAACAGGTTGGTCCAGAATGCAGGCGGAGAATGTTGGCGTATGCAATTTCTCGCGGAGTGAGTAGAGAAGACGCCATTGGGAGTCCCCCGCCATCGAATCGTGTCCATCTCACCGTGTTGAATGGGAGGTAGCAGACCAGCAAAATCCATGAACTCCACCGTTGTCTGTCCTGGCCAATGCCATCCCGACTCATCAATCACCTCGCTCAATCGTGAATCAAGTGGGAGGCCCATAACAGATGGACCACGCGGGTACCGTTCCACCAGCGGAATCGTGAGTAGCCATGGGTCAGTCCAGAGGCGTGTATTGCTCCATTCCCAATGCGGAACTCTAGAAGTGGCCGGATGATGGGTCTGAGCTTGAGGAGCTTCTTCCAGCTCCATGAGGTATTAGCCGTGGATCTGATGGTCCAGAAGGATGTGTTGTGCAGCCGCGTCCGTCGTATCCATGTGGCCCATATCGAAGACTCATCTCCCCTGAGAATGTTCCAAATAAGATGCATCATCAGCGCCTTGTTCTCCACCTCAATCGATCTCAGTCCAAGTCCCCCTTCGTCCCTTGGTGCGCATACGTCGGTCCATGCCACCTTCGCGCTAGATCCCTTCCACAAGAAAGCTCGAAGACGCTTCTCGATACTGCAGATGATTCCCTTGGGGAGTAAGAAGACTCCCGCCCAATACACATGGATAGTCATAAGGACCGATCGAATGAGCTGTACCCTCCCGGCGTATGAGAGCGAGTGGTTGGTCCAAGAACCAAGCCGACGATCAATAGAACGTAATAAGGGGGCGCAATCATCGATAGTCATTCGCGATGTGATAAGGGGGACCCCTAGGTACCGCACAGGAAGAGACCCGATAGGGAAGCCCATAACAGCCTGGAGTGTACCCTTCAGTCGTTCTGCCCGTTTCGAGATAAACATCTCGCTTTTACTGGAGTTTGCTCGTAGCCCTGAAAGCGAAGCAAAAAGCTCGAGGCTGTCGCGGAAGATACTGACTGATTGAACGTCCGCCTGCGAGAAAAGAAGAAGATCATCGGCGAAGGTCAACCTGAAGAGGGATGTGGCCTCGCATCGCCAATGGTATCGGAAGCTGCTGCTAAGGTTGATGCGGGACGCTATGATTCCATGTAAACCCTCCATCACCAACACAAAGAGATAAGGTGATATGGGGTCGCCTTGTCTGAGACACCGCCGTCCTTTGAAGAAACCCTCCGGCCTACCGTTGATGTTGATGGAAAAATGCGTCGACGTGAGGCATGACCGGACCCACCCAATGAAGGTCGGGTGAAAGTGAAGTGCCTGAAGTGTGGCAAAGATAAAATTCCACTCAATCTTATCATATGCCTTGGCGAGGTCGACCTTAAGAGCCACCCGTTCAGGTAGTCCGGCTCTATTGTATCCGTGACAAATCTCTTGGGCTAAGAGAATGTTGTCGGAAATACGTCTTCCAGGGATGAATGCCGTCTGTGTAGGGTGGACAAGTTTCCCCAAGCTGTCTCGTAGCCGATTAGCAATGATCTTGGAGATGATCTTATAGAGAACGTTGCAGCAGGCAATCGGTCGAAAATCCTTCGCCATGCGTGGATTATCCCCTTTTGGAATGAGGGTGATAAGGGTGAATTCAGCTGCCCTAGGAGGCGTCCCGTCCGGAAGAAATCCCGGATGGCGAACGAGATATCCTCCCCGATGATGTGCCATGCCCGCTTGTAGAAAACTGCGGAGTACCCGTCTGGCCCTGGCGATTTGTTATCTCCCATTGCATGCAGCGCGTTGTTGATTTCCACATCAGTGACCGGCTGAACCATTCCCTCCGCGTCGGTTGTGCTGAGCGCTGCCCCGAAGTAAGGCGCGACGTCAGAGGCGGATATTGGGGTTGTCCGCATGGATTGCTAGAGGAGTTCCGAGTAATATCGGACCAATTCAGCCCGCACTTGTGCACCACCCTCGAACGTGTTTCCCGCCTCATCCTCCAAGTGGAAGATACGATTTCCAACCCGCCGTGTGGCCACTTTCTTGAAGAAAAAAGAAGTGCATTGGTCACCGTCCTTGAGCCATGCCACTTTCGCCCGCTGAAGGAGTGCCGAATGCTCCAATTCGACCGCTTTGGCATACACAAGCCGACATTGCTTCTCCAAGATTAGTAATTGATCCTCCAATGGATAGTTTGCCGCCATGTCCTGAGCAATCTCTAGACATTTGCGCGCCTCGAGCACGTTACGATTGAGATCACCCTTGTCTCGCCATAGTTTTCGTAGTTCCCTCTTCATCGCTTTCAGTCTCTGGACGACTACATACATCGGGTATCCATTTGCTTGCAGACTCCAAGTTTTCGCCACGATAGGAAGAAAACAAGGATCCTGCGCCAAAAAATTATCAAAACGAAAAGAATTATTCCTCTCAGAAGCCCTAGTTGTAGTCGCGAGGATGAGTGGAGAGTGGTCCGATGTAGCAGAGGTTGCGCAATGATAAGTAAGGTCCCCAAATCTAGCGAACCAAGAGGGGTTGCCAAGCATCCTATCGAGGCGTCGCCATACACCCGACGTGCCCCCTTGCTGGTTATACCACGTGTAGAGTTGCCCCGTGCATGGCAGGGTTGCGAGGTCCGATGTAGTCATGCATGCAATCATCTCCGGACAGCCCCCCGTGGCCGATCTTCCCCGCGCGTCCGTGTTTGCCATGATCGCGTTGAAATCCCCCATAACAAGCCATGGTGAGTTTGCGTGCAGCTGTGAGGTCTCGATGAGATCCGTCCAAAGGTCGCGTCGGGACACCCTCTGATTATGACCGTATGCGAATGTGATGAAGAAATCCTCACGCTCCGCAAGGATCGTCGCCTTACAGTGAATGGTCTGAGTGGTGTACGCAAGAATTGTGACAGTAACTAGGCGGGCATCCCAGCCCACCCAGATACGAGATGCCGGCCCATTATCGTATTCAAAGAACAACTCCAAGCCCTGGTAGAATGTGAAAGGGCAGCCGCATTCTGCTCGGAGACCCGTGTCTCGTACAGCCCGATAATCAACAGCTTATACTTAGTAATAATATCCCCCACCGCCCATCTGTGGTCTACCCTGTTTAGACCACGTACATTCCAAACGGCGATTGGGATCATGGGCACACGTCGATAAGCGCTGCTTCAGGACCCTTAAGTGTGTTCGCCGTGTCCAAGTCGTCCAAGTCCGCAAGAACCTCGAATGGGTTAATGCTAGCTAGTACAATAGTTCCCTGCTGCGCGTTGACTGAACTTGTTGAACATCCATCTACAGGCTTCGGGTACTCCTGCAGCCGCGGCTCGTGATCTTGCTCCATGTTGGTGGGTGGAACAACAACCTCCTTGCCCTTGTCGGGATGACCAACTCTTCTCCATTCGCGCCGTGTGTGTGGGCCATTCTGGGGTTTCTTCGGCATCGTCGATGTGCGCTGCCCCATGGATTGCCTCGGTCCCGTATTTGATCGTGGCTGTTGGGTTCGACGAGAGGGACATGTTCCCGCCCCGTGGGTCCATGCACCGCATAAGGAGCACTTCCGCGGCCTCCATTCGTACTCGACACGAACTGTAACCGCGCCGTTAGATCCTCCACCTTCACGTGGAATGCGAATATTGAAGCTTTCAAGAAAAGGCTCCTGGAGATTCTTTGATATGCATACCCGAGCGTAGTCAATACGTTCCGCTGAAATCGTCATAGAATCTGCGAAGAGTGGCTTCCCGACGACGCTAGCGACAATGCCTAACCCCTCCTGTGTCCAGAACTCGCCCGGAACGTTACGCAATTTCACCCACAGCGGAACATGGGTGTGCTGAATTTTCTCGAGAGACATCCCCGTTCGCCAAGCCTCGAGAAAAATGGGTTGACCTTGCATGAGCCACGGTCCTCCTTCAAGAACCGCATTGGCTGCTGCCACGGTTGCAAATCTGAATTTGAAAAAGCCGTTGGTAGTTGCGCGTACCTCCAACAGTTCCTCCCAAATTGAACGGAAATGTCGTTCAACAAACGGGAAATATGGTTTTTTCCCCAGAAAATACCCTACGAGGGTATTGTCCCAACGTGCCGCACCCCTCTTTGCGACCTCCCATGATGGGCAGGCCTCCGCGACACCGTCCTTGAGAGTTGGGGCTGTATATGTCAAGGTATTGCGTGTAGGGCTTGGTTTGCGAGGTGCTTCTTCGTGCACCGTCCCGCGAGTTACCGCAGCAAACGATGGCTGAGGGTTTACGTGCGGCGAGGTAGATACCTCCTTGCGCGTCGGCAATGGTGCCATGGTTTGCAGCCCATGAGGTACAGCCGGGTGAGTTATTAACGGCGAAACCCTAGGATTGATAACCCTAGGCCCATAAGTGGAAATCCGAGACGGCGAGATCCTAAACGTTGAAGCCCTAGTTCCTTCTGCCGCAGCCCTAGACGGCGAAACCCTGGGCGGCGACTCCTTGGGCCCATCAGCAACCCGGGACAGTGAAACCCTAGGCCCATCAGCATCGGCCCTAACCTCGTTCCTCGCAGCCGTCGTGGTCGGTGACTGCGGCTTCATCGTTGGATCATCTGACGCATCATCGTTGATCAAGGCCATGCCAGATGGCGGCGGTGGTGTGCCTGGGCATATAGGGCGGTCATTTCCATTCCGTGGGTCACGTAGCGGGCCGATAATGTCCGGGTAGCGCCGTTGGCGGCGGGTCCACGGGCGCATAGGATTATTCCGTGTGTCCGGCCTGTATAGCGATCCGCTAGCCATATGTGTCGACGGTGGTGGTTGCTGCTCCGGTGGAGCTCCATGAACGCGCCCAATTAGATCTTCGAACGCTGCCACATCAAATCATTCGCTAAATCCGGGAATATTTTCTGAAAGCGAATTGTAGAGAATCCCAATCTCAGCCCAATCCGTCGTTGAGGAATCCATACAAGGCATTCTATTTTTGGGAACCCGATCTTGGTGCAACGGACCTGGACGAGATGTTCCCATATCTGCCCGAAGATATGCAAGGATCTTTGCCATAATTGGATTATTCTCTGCTTGCTGCTCCAGATGCGTCAAATCTTCGCCGGAGATAGATGAATCAATACAAGGCATTCTATTTTTGGGTGCCCGATCTTGGTGCAGATACATCGAACCTGGACGAGATATTCCCATATCTGCCTGAAGGTATGCAAGGATCTTTACCATAATTGGATTATTCTCTGCTTGCTGCTCCAGATGCGCCAAATCTTCGCCGGAGATAGATGAATCCATACAAGGCATTCTATTTTTGGGTGCCCGATCTTGGTGTAGATACATCGAACCTAGACGAGATATTCCCATATCTGCCCGAAGATATGCGAGGATCTTTACCATAATTGGGTTATTCTCTGCTTGCTGCTCCAGATGCGCCAAATCTTCGCCGGAAATAGATGAATCCATAGCCCGATCTTGGTGCAGATACGTCGAACCTGGACGGGATATTCCCATATTTGCCCGAAGATATGCAAGGATCTTTACCAAAATTGGATTATTCTCTGCTTGATGTTCCAGATGCACCAAATCTTCGCCGGAAATAGATGGATCATGCAAAAACGTCGTCATCTCTGCCGATGTATCCATCGTCGGGTCGTGATCCTGAACCCGCGCCTTCAAATATGGAAACGCCGATAATTGCGTGGCAAACTCCGGGTATGCAGAACGTAGTCCATCAAGATCTGGTTGTTGCAAGCGTGGATCGCATGAATTAGAAGATGCCGAGAGCTTTGAACCATCCATGGAAGAAGAAGATGCCATAACTAGGATCCTAAAAAATTCAAAAATTCAAAGAGTAAAAGCACGTGGTGTAACCCTCCAAACGCCGGACTAACGCCGGTGATGGAGGTCCCTGCCACCGGCTGGTCACGCCCTATCCGGGAGTGGCCAAAAAACGGCGGTGGTAGGCGATGAAAACAGCCCCTCCGGCCAAACACGTTGGGTTTACAAATTCTCTCTAGTTTCTCTCTCTAGCGAAAATAAAGGCATTAGACTTATTCAACAAGACGTTCGACTTGTTCAACTATGCATTCCACTTGTTCAACAAGGCATTCGATTTCTTCAACAAAGCATTCTACTTGGTCAACAAGTCATATGACTTGTTCAACAAGGCACTCGACTTGTTTAGCAAGGCATTCTACTTAGTCAACAAGGCAGTTGACTTGTTCAACAAGGCATTCTACTTGTCAACAAGGCATTCAACTTGCTCAACAAGGCATTCGACTTGTTCCATAAGGCATTTGACTTGTTCGAAAGGGCATGCGACTTGGTCAACTAGACATACCAGACATTCTTCTTGTTCAACAAAGCGTTTTACTTGTTCAACAATGCATTCTGCTTGGTCAACAAGGCATTCTACTTGTTCGAAAGGGCATTCGGCTTGGTAAACCAGACATACCCGACATTCTTTTTGTTCAACAAAGCGTTTTACTTGTTCAACAATGCATTCTTCTTGGTCAACAAAGCATTTTACTTGTTCAACAATGCATAATATTTATTCAACAAGGCATTCGACTTGTTCAACAAGGCATTAGACTTATTCAACAGGGCGTTCGACTTGTTCAACTACGCGTTCCACTTGTTCAACAAGGCATTCTATTTGGTCAACAAGGCATTCGACTTGGTCAACAAGGCATTCGATTTCTTCAACAAACCAATTTACTTGGGCAACAAGGCATATGATTTGTTCAACAAGGCATTCGACTTATTCAAAAAGGCGTTCAACTTGTTCAACAAGGCATTCGACTTGTTCAACAAGGCATTCTACTTGGTCTACATGGCATTCGACTTGTTTAACAACGCATTCTACTTGGTCAATAAGGTATTTGACTGGTTCGACAAGGCATTCTACTTGTCAACAAGGCACTCAACTTGCTCAAAATGGCATTTGACCTGTTCAACAAGGCATTCTACTTGTTCGAAAGGGCATTCGACTTGGTCAACCAGACATACCAGACATTCTTCTTGTTCAACAAAGCGTTTTACTTGTTCAACAATGCATTCTGCTTGGTCAACAAGGCATATGATTTGTTCAACAAGACATTCGACTTATTCAAAAAGGCGTTCGAGTTGTTCAACAAGGTATTAGAGTTATTCAAGAAGGCGTTCGACTTGTTCAACAAGGCATTCTACTTTTTCAACAAGGCACTCGGCTTGTTCAACAAGGAAGTCTACTTGGTCAACAAGGCATTTGACTTGTTCAACAAGGCATCTACTTGGTCAACAAGACATTCAACTTGCTCAACAAGGCATTCGACTTGTTCCATAAGGCATTCTACTTGTTCAAAAGGGCATTTGACTTGGTCAACTAGACATACCAGATATTCTTCTTGTTCAACAAAGCATTCTACTTGTTCAACAAAGCATTCTACTTGGTCAACAAGGCAAATGATTTGTTCAACAAGGCATTCGACTTATTCAAAAAGGTGTTCGACTTGTTCAACAAGGCATTAGACTTGTTCAACAAGGCGTTCGACTTGTTCAACTAGGCATTCCACTTGTTCAACAAGGCATTCTACTTGGTCCACAAGGCATTCGACTTGTTTAACAAGGCATTCTACTTGGTCAACAATGCATTTGACTTGTTCAACAAGGCATTCTATTTGGTCAACAAGGCATTCGACTTGTTCAACAAGGCATTCTACTTGTTCGAAAGGGCATTCGATTTGGTCAACAAGACATACCATACATTCTTCTTGTTCAACAAAGCATTCTACTTGTTCAACAAAGCATTCTACTTGGTCAAAAAGGCATATTATTTTTTTTGGATTAATGTCACTTTATATATATATATATATGAAAAGAAGAATACAAAAGAGCGCGCAGGAGAAAAACTCATGCCGCATCAACCGATAACATGCTATCGGGTACAACTACGATATCAACAACGACATCGACAACTAGCTCCCCCACCGCCCTTCCGTGGTCCCTCTTATTGATTCTACACACCTACAGGGATCATGGATCACCCCCTGTTGGGGCTGCCGTTGCTAAAGGAGGATCATTATCCTCATCCCGTAACGAGTGCAAAATAGCGAAAGAGTTAGAGGCCAACCCAACCTCCTCATGCACGGGCACCACCCGCGAATGTGGCTCTGTGGTCCGAGACGATGTCGACAATCCTCCAGCACACTCTGTTGACCGGGCCAGTTTTCTACCATTAGCTGCCCCATCCCGTGGTTCCACCCTCACGGCTTTGCCCTTTGCGCCCACATGCATCCACTCTAACCTCCATTTCCCGCTCGAACCCCATCTGCCCCAACATGTGACTCCACCCGTGCTGCTTTGCCCTTTGCTCCCACCTGCCGCCCCTCTACTAGTGGCTTATTGCCACCCACGCGAACAGCCTTCAGCCGAGGATCCGATCGTTTTCCCGGTGCGCTTTGTCCATCGGAGGACATCGGACACGCCGTTGACGCATGATTCCAAGAAGCACACTTCAGACATTTGGTTGGTCTCCATTCGTACTCCACTCGCACAGTTGCCACACCCGATGTACCCCCACACTCTAACGGCAGTCGAATATTAAAGTGCTCCACAAACGGGTCAGCAAGCTTCTTAAGTAAACAAACACGTGCAAAATCAATACGCTCTCCACTTGTTGCAACGCCATCAGCAAACAAGGGCTGCCCCACAGCACTAGCAACGATCCCCAAACCAGCCTGAGTCCAGAATTCGCTTGGGACATTCCATAACTTAACCCATAGAGGTACTTCTACGAGATTCCACTTCGCAAACGACATTCCTGGCCTCCAAACCTCCAAGAAGAGTGGCTGCCCTTGGAAGAGCCAAGGTCCCCCTTCAAGGACCCCATGCATTGCATCCGCCGACATAAAACGAAACTTAAAGAAACCATTAATGGTAGCCCTGACCTCGGCAAGGTCAGCCATATTCGCCCGCACAAATCGCTCCACAAAGGGAAAATATGGCTTCTTTCCCAAAAAATAGCCCACCAGTGTATGCTCCCATCGAGCAAAACCTTGACGGGCCACCTCCCACGTAGGTCGAACCTCCGCCACCCCATCTATGACTGCCGGCGCAGTGTAAACCAACGGAAGTCGCCGCACTCCGGTGCGGTTAGCCTGCCTCGCCGACCCCTTGGCAACCACCGCAAACGTCGGCTTTGGCGGATTTACCTTAGCCGGCACCGAAACCGTATCCGTCACCTTTGCCACCACTGTAGAAACTCTAGGTCCGTCATCAAGGATAGAAATATTTTCCACGGTAGCCGTCGGCGCTGTCGTCGTCATCCCCTCTTTCGTACCATCCCCAATCGTGAGATTGCATCTACCAGCCTCCCGTTCCGGAGAAAACCTAGGCCCAAGACAACGTGGATGCTTGTGGCCCGTATCAATCAAAGAAACCTTAGCCTTCATATGATGATCATGCAAATTTCCCGCATCGTGCTGTGCGTCATCCCCAACCACCTATGATCAACGCGTGGAGTATGATGCGTGACCAATGGCGCAGCCGCATCAACCAATATCTCGTTATCCCATCCAAAATCTTTACGAAGATATTGTAGTATCCTTTCCAAAGACGGATTAGTAGCAGATTCCTTCATTAAATATACGAGATCCTCTCCCAAAATAGAAGCATTTTCCATATCTTCAAGATCTCCCAGCGATTTTCTACCATCCGGCTTGATCCTTTCCAAAGACGGATTAGTAGCGGATTCCTTCATTGAGTATACGAGATCTCCTCCCAAAATAGAAGCACTTTCCATATCTTCAAGATCTCCCACCGATTTCTTACCATCCGGCCTGATCCTTTCCAAAGACGGATTAGTAGCAGATTCCTTCATTGAGTATACGAGATCTCCTCCCAAAATAGAAGCACTTTCCATATCTTCAGGATCTCCCAACGATTTCTTACCATCCGACCTTCGTTGATCTTCAAGATATCCCAGCGATTCCTTACCATCCAGCCTTCGCTGATCACGAGTAGGTGGTGGTGTATCCGGCCTTCGTCGGATCAGATCTCGGACCGGAGATCCCGATCCACGTAGTGGCTGTAGAATCGTGATACAAGCCCCCGATTGTGGCATCTCGCCTGTTTGGGCAGCCATGACACCGGATCTACCATGAACTTTCTCCATCAACTCATTAAAACGTGCCCCGTCAAAACGCTTAGCAAACGTAGGATAGTCTTGCAGTAAAGAATCTATCTCGAGCGGCCGGGGATCCTCAGCAATCACCATCTCAACTTAAGAGATCGAATTCATCGTTGATCCACACATCAACGAGCATGAAGCCATAACAACACCGTAAAAGTGAATTAACTAACGAATTGAAACTAATTGAAAGAGACACAACCCTCCAAAGCCGTCTGATCCCGGCGATGGAGGCGGCCGATCGTGATCCACCGCCCTACAAAGTGGCGTTAGGTCGGTGATTATAAAAAGAGTGAAGATTTGGCCGATTGTGGACGAAAATGTTAGAGAAACTCTAGAGAGAGGAGAGAGCAAAATCGCCTAGACAGAGAGAGGTTGGTGATTATAAAAAGGCATATTATTTATTCAACAAGGCATTCGACTTTTTCAAAAAAGCGTTCGACTTGTTCAACAAGGCATTAGACTTATTCAACAAGGCGTTTGACTTGTTCAACAAGGCATTCCACTTGTTCAACAAAGCATTCTACTTGGTCAACAAGGCATTCGAATTTTTCGACAAGGCATTCTACTTGTTCGACAGGGCATTCGACTTGGTCAACAAGGCATACACGACAATGTGATTGTTTAAGAAGGCATTCCACTTAGTCAACAAGGCATTCGACTTGTTCAAGAAAGCATTTGACTAGTTCAACATGACATTCTACTTGTTCGAAAGGGCATTTGACTTGGTCAACAATGCATACATGGCATTCTTCTTATTCAACAAGCCATTTGACTTGTACAACAAGGCAGCCTACTTGGTCGACAAGGCATTCTACTTGGTCAACAAGGCATTCAACTTGGTCAACAAGGCATTCAACTTGTTTGACAATGCATTCTACCTGTTCAAAAGGGCATTCGACTTGGTTAACAATGCATACATGGCATTCTTCTTATTCAACAAGGCATTTGACTTGTACAACAAGGAAGTCTACTTGGTCGACAAGGCAGTCTACTTGGTCGACAAGGCATTCTACTTGGTCCACAAGGCATTCAACTTGTTTGACAAGGCATTCTACCTGTTCAAAAGGGCATTCGACTTGGTCAACAAGGCATAAACGACATTCTATTTGTTCAACAAGGCATTCGACTTGTTCAACAAAGTATTTTACTTGGACAACAAGGCATATGATTTGTTCAACAAGGCATTCGACTTATTCAAAAAGGCGTTCAACTTGTTCAACAAGGCATCCGACTTGTTCAGCAAGGCATTCTACTTGGTCAACATGGCATTCGACTTCTTTAACAACGCATTCTACTTGGTCAACAATGTATTTGACTTGTTCAACAAGGCATTCAACTTGCTCAACATGGCATTTGACTTGTTCAACAAGGCATTCTACTTGTTCGAAAGGGCATTTGACTTGGTCAACCAGACATACCAGACATTCTTCTTGTTCAACAAAGCGTTTTACTTGTTCAACAATGCATTCTGCTTGGTCAACAAGGCATATGATTTGTTAAACAAGGCATTCGACTTATTCAAAAAGGCGTTCGACTTGTTCAACAAGGCATTAGAGTTATTCAACAACGCGTTCGACTTGTTCAACAAGGCATTCTACTTGTTCGAAAGGGCATTAGACTTGGTTAACAAGACATACCATACATTCTTCTTGTTCAACAAGGCATTCTTCTTGTTCAACAAAGCATTCTACTTGTTCAATAAAGCATTCTACTTGTTCAACAAAGCATTTTACTTGGTCAACAAGGCATATTATTTATTCAACAAGGCATTCGACTTATTCAACAAGGCATTAGACTTATTTAACAAGGCGTTCGACTTGTTCAACTACGCATTCCACTTGTTCAACAAGGCATTCGACTTGGTCAACAAGGCATTCGATTTCTTCAACAAAGCAATTTACTTGGGCAACAAGGCATATGATTTGTTCAACAAGACATTCGACTTATTCAAAAAGGCGTTCAACTTGTTCAATAAGGCATTCGACTTGTTCAACAAATTCTACTTGGTCAACAAGGCATTCGACTTGTTCAACAAGGCATTATCCTTGGTCAATAAGGTATTTGACTTGTTCAACAAGGCATTCTACTTGTCAAAAAGGCATTCAACTTGCTCAACATGGGATTTGACTTGTTCAACAAGGCACTCTACTTGTTCGAAAGGACATTCGACTTGGTCAACCAGACACACTAGACATTCTTCTTGTTCAACAAAGCGTTTTACTTGTTCAACAAAGCATTCTACTTGGTCAACAAGGCATATGATTTGTTCAACAAGGCATTCGATTATTCAAAAGGCGTTTGACTTGTTCAACAAGGCATTAGAGTTATTCAACATGGCGTTCGACTTGTTCAACAAGACATTCGACTTGTTCAACAAGGCACTCTACTTGTTCAACAAGGCATTCTACTTTTCAACAAGGCATTTGACTTGTTCAACAAGGCATCTACTTGGTCAACAAGGCATTCAACTTGCTCAACAAGGCATTCGACTTGTTCCATAAGGCATTTTACTTGTTCGAAGGGGCATTCGACTTGGTCAACTAGACATACCAGACATTCTTCTTGTTCAACAAAGCATTCTACTTGTTCAACAAAGCATGCTACTTAGTCAACAAGGCATATGATTTATTCAACAAGGCATTCGACTTATTCAAAAAGGTGTTCGACTTGTTCAACGAGGCATTATACTTATTCAACAAGGCGTTCGACTTGTTCAACTACGCATTCCACTTGTTCAACAAGGCATTCTACTTGGTCAACAAGGCATTCGACTTCGTCAACAAGACATTCGATTTCTTCAACAAAAGCATTCTACTTGGTCAACAAGGCATATGACTTGTTCAACAAGGCCCTCGATTTGTTTAGCAAGACATTCTACTTGAACTAGTCGAACGCATTGTTGAACAAGTCGAATGCCTCGTTGACCAAGGCATGCCTTGTTAACCAAGTATAATGTCTTGTTAACCAAGTTGAATGCTTGGTAAACAAGTCGAATGCCTTGTTGAGCAACTCAAATGGCTTGCTAAACAAGTCGAATGCCTTGTTGACCAAGTCGAATGCCTTGCTGAACAAGTTGAATGCCTTGTTGACCAAGTAATGTCTAGTTGAACAAGCTGAATGCGTTTTTGAACACGTCGAATGCCAAGTTGCCCTAGTTATGCCTGGTTGAGAAAGTAGAATACCTTGTTGAACAAGTTGAATGCCTTGTTGACAAAGTCATTCCTTGTTGACCAAGAGAATGCCTTGTTGAACAAGTCGAATACCTTGTTGACAAAGTCGACTTCCTTGTTAAACAAGTCGAATGTCTTGTTGTGCGAGAAGAATGATTCGTATGCCTGGTTGATTAAGTCGAATGCCCTTTTGAACAAGTAGAGTCCCTTATTATACAAGTCGAATGTCTTGTTGATGATGTAGCATGCCTTGTTGACCTAGTAATGCCTTGTTGAACAAGTTGAATTCCTTCTTCAACAAGTCGAATGCCAAGTTGACCATGTCATGCCTTGTTTAGAAGTAGAATGCCTTTTTGAATAAGTCGAATGCCTCCTTGAACTAGTCGAATGCATTGTTGAAAAAGTCGAATGCCTCGTTGACCAAGTTATGCCTTGTTAACCAAGAAGAATGTCTTCTTAATCAAGTTGAATATCTTGGTGAACAAGTCGAATGCCTTGTTGAACAACTCAAATACCTCGTTGACAAAGTCGAATGCCGAGTTGCACAAGCCGAATGACTTGTTGAACAAGTCGAATGCCTAGTTGAATAAGTGGAATGTCCTGTTGACCAAGTCGAATGCCTTGTTGACCGAGTTAAATGCCTTGTTGACCGAGTCAAATGCCTTGTTGAACAAGTTAAATGCCTTATTAACCAAGTAATACCTGGTTGACAAACTAATGCCTTGTTGAACAAACTAACTACCTTGTTGAACAAGTTAAATGCCTTATTGACCCAGTATGCCTTGTTGACCAAGTAGCGTTGTTGAACAAACTGAATACCTTGTTGAACAAGTCGACTGCCAAGTGGACCAAGTCGTGCCTTGTTGATAAAGAGAATGCCTTGTCAAACAAGTCGAATGCCTTGTAGAACAAGTCGAATGCCATGTTGAACACGTCGAATGCCCTGTTGACCAAGTCAAATGCCTTGTTAAACAAGTTAATGCCTTATTGACCTAGTAATGCCTCGTTGAACAATTCCAACGCCTTGTTGACCAAGTCATGCCTTGTTGAACAAACTATAAATACCTTGTTGAACAAGTAAAATGCCTTATTGACCCAGTGATGCCTTGTTGAACAATTCGAATGCCTTGTTGACCAAGTTATGCCTTTATGAACAACTTGAATACCTTGTTGAATAAGTCGAATGCCATGTGGACCAAGTCATGCCTTGTTGACCAAGAGAATGCCTTGTTGAACAAGTCAAATGCCTTGTTGACACAGTCGAACGCCTTGTCGACACAATCGAATACATTGTTGACCAAGAGAATGCCTTGTTAAACAAGTCGAATGTCTTGTTGACCAAGTCGAATGCCTTGTTGACCAAGTCGAATGCATAGTTGACCAAGTAAAATGCCTTGTTGAACAAGTCGAATGCCTTGTTGAACAAGTCAAATACCTTGTTGACCAAGTCGAATGCCTTGTCGACCAAGTCCTTCCTTTTTTACCAAATGGAATGCCTTGTTGAACAAGTCGAATGCCTTGTTGAAAAAAGTCGAGTGCCTTGTTGAACAAGTCGAATGCCTAGTTGAACAAGTGGAATGTCCTGTTGACCAAGTCGAATGTCTTGTTGACCAAGTCAAATGCCTTGTTGAACAAGTAAAATGCCTTATTGACCCAGTAATGCCATGTTGACCAAGTAATGTCTTGTTGAAGAAACTAAATACCTTGTTGAACAAGTTAAATGCGTTATTGACCCATTATGCCTTGTCAAACAAATGGAATGCCTTGTTGACCAAGTAGCGTTGTTTAACAAACTGAATACCTTGTTGAACAAGTCGACTGCCAAGTGGACCAAGTTGTGCCTTGTTGATAAAGAGAATGCCTTGCTGAACAAGTCGAATGCCATGTTGGCAGAGTCGGAACGCCTAGTCGACACAAGCGAATGCATTGTTGACCAAGAGAATGCCTTGTCAAACAAGTCGAATGCCTTGTTGACCAAGTCGAGTGCTATTTTGACAAAGTAGAATGCCTTGTTGACCAAGTCGAATGCATAGTTGATCAAGTACAATGCCTTGTTGTACAAGTCGAATGCCTTGTTAAGCAAGAAGAATGATTGGTTTGCCTTGTTGATCAAATCGAATGCCCTTTTGAACAAGTAGAATCCCTTATTTAATAAGTCGAATGTCTTGTTGACGATGTAGGATGCCTTATTGACCTAGTCATTCCTTGTTGAACAAGTTAAATTCATTCTTGAACAAGTCGAATGCCAAGTTGACCAAATCATGCCTTGTTTAGAAGTAGAATGCCTTGTAGAACAAGTCTAATGCCTTAATGAACTAGTCGAATGCATTGTTGAACAAGTCGAATGCCTCGTTGACCAAGTCATGCCTTGTTTACCAAGTAAAACGCCTTGTTAAACAAGTTAAATGTCTTGTTGAACAAGTCGAGGGCCTTGTTTAACAACTCAAATGCCTTGTTGACCAAGTCGAATGCCTTGTTGACCAACTCGAATGCCATGTTGAACAAGTCGAATGCCTTGTTGAACTAGTCGAATGCATTGTTGAACAAGTCGAATGCCTCGTTGACCAAGCCATGCCTTGTTAACCAAGTAGAATGTCTTGTTAACCAAGTTGAATGTCTTGTTGAACAAGTCGAATGCCTTGTTGAGCAACTCTAATGGCTTGTTGACCAAATCGAATGCCGAGTTGAACAAGCCGAATGCCTTGTTGAACAAGTCAAATGCCTAGTTGAACAAGTGGAATGTCCTGTTGACCAAGTCGAATGTCTTGTTGACCAAGTCAAATGCCTTGTTGAACAAGTTAAATGCCTTATTGACCCAGTAATGCCTTGTTGACTAAGTAATGCGTTGTTGAACAAACTAAATACCTTGTTGAACAAGTTAAATGCCTTATTGACCCTGTATGCCTTGTTGAACAAATCGAATGCCTTGTTGACCAAGTAGCGTTGTTGAACAAACTGAATACCTTGTTGAACAAGTCGAATGTCGTGTTGACCAAGTGGAATGCCTTGTTGACCAAGTCAAATGCCTTGCTGACCCAGTAAAGCCTTGTTGAAAATGTTGAATGCCTTGTTGACCAAGTAATGTCTTGTTGAACACGTCGAATGCCAAGTTGATCAAGTCATGCCTGGTTGACCAAGTAGAAAGCCTTGTTGAACAAGTTGAATGCCTTGTTGAACAAGTTGAATGCCTTGTTGACAAAGTCATTCCTTGTTGACCAAGAGAATGTCTTGTTGAACAAGTCGAATGCCTTGTTGACAAAGTCGACTTTTTTTTTTTTTTTTGGGAAAAGGTCATTAAAATAAAATGTGGAAAGATACAATGTTCAGCAGCAATAAGCTGCACCGCTCGGTAACATGCTACCTATAATCAACGCAAGCAATCCAATCGAGCAAGCAAACATCAAAAGCAAGCAAGCAGACTGTAAGCAAGTGTCTACGTGCTCGGCCACGCAATGCGCCAAACACGTCGAAGCGCACAGGACTGTAGCTGATACTTCCCTCCAAGGGTAGAGCGCCGTATACAGAGTGTAGTCTCGACGTTCGCAACGATATGAGTAGGAGGTCTTCGTCTTCCTTCCCGCCATCGTAGGTTGTGCTCGACCCATAGGTGATAGACAAGCGATGCAAGCGCATGTCGGGGCCCCATCCATGCGAGGTGCTTGCCCCGCCACCTTTGAGCAGCCCAGTGAACCCCTTCGATCCAGTCCGTGTAAGGCCATCCAAAACGTAACTTTCCCTGCAAAGACTGTAGGCAATGTTTGGAAAATGAACACTCAAAGAAAAGATGTCGTGTTGTCTCTATAGCATGGCCATCATCACACAAGAGGCAAGCTGAACTTCCTGCTGCCGCGGCCACCCATGGCTTGTCCCTCGTCGCCAGGCGTTCCCTAATCGCCAGCCATAGAATGACTTCATGCCGTGGTATCGAGATAGGGCCTCCGAACAGGTTGGTCCAGAATGCAGGCGGAGAATGTTGGCGTATGCAATTTCTCGCGGAGTGAGTAGAGAAGACGCCATTGTGAGTCCCCCGCCATCGAATCGTGTCCATCTAACCGTGTTGAATGGGAGGTAGGAGACTAGCAAAATCCATGAACTCCACCGTTGTCTGTCCTGGCCAATGCCATCCCGACTCATCAATCACCGCGCTCAATCGTGAATCAAGTGGGAGGCCCATAACAGATGGACCACGCGGGTACCGTTCCACCAGCGGAATCGTGGGTAGCCATGGGTCAGTCCAGAGGCGTGTATTCGCTCCATTCCCAATGCGGAACTCTAGAAGTGGCCGGATGATGGGTCTGAGCTTGAGGAGCTTCTTCCAGCTCCATGAGGTATTAGCCGTGGATCTGATGGTCCAGAAGGATGTGTTGTGCAGCCGCGTCCGTCGTATCCATGTGGCCAATATCGAAGACTCATCTCCCCTGAGAATGTTCCAAATAAGACGCATCATCAGCGCCTTGTTCTCCACCTCAATCGATCTCAGTCCAAGTCCCCCTTCGTCCCTTGGTGCGCATACGTCGGTCCATGCCACCTTCGCGCTAGATCCCTTCCACAAGAAAGCTCGAAGACGCTTCTCGATACTGCGGATGATTCCCTTGGGGAATAAGAAGACTCCCGCCCAATACACATGGATAGTCATAAGGACCGATCGAATTAGCTGTACCCTCCCGGCGTATGAGAGCGAGTGGTTGGTCCAAGAACCAAGCCGACGATCAATAGAACGTAATAAGGGGGCGCAATCATCGATAGTCATTCGCGATGTGATAAGGGGGACCCCTAGGTACCGCACAGGAAGAGACCCGATAGGGAAGCCCATAACAGCCTGGAGTGTACCATTCAATCGTTCTGCCCGTTTCGAGATAAACATCTCGCTTTTACTGGAGTTTGCCCGTAGCCCTGAAAGCGAAGCAAAAAGCTCGAGGCTGTCGCGGAAGATACTGAGTGATTGAACGTCCGCCTGCGAGAAAAGAAGAAGATCATCGGCGAAGGTCAACCTGAAGAGGGATGTGGCCTCGCATCGCCAATGGTATCGGAAGCTGCTGCTAAGGTTGATGCGGGACGCTATGATTCCATGTAAACCCTCCATCACCAACACAAAGAGATAAGGTGATATGGGGTCGCCTTGTCTAAGACCCCGCCGTCCTTTGAAGAAACCCTCCGGCCTACCGTTGATGTTGATGGAAAAATGCGTCGACGTGAGGCATGACCGGACCCACCCAATGAAGGTCGGGTGAAAGTGAAGTGCCTGAAGTGTGGCAAAGATAAAATCCCACTCAATCTTATCATATGCCTTGGCGAGGTCGACCTTAAGAGCCACCCGTTCAGGCAGCCCGGCTCTATTGTATCCGTGACAAATCTCTTGGGCTAAGAGAATGTTGTCGGAAATACGCCTTCCAGGGATGAATGTCGTCTGTGTAGGGTGGACAAGCTTCCCCAAGCTGTCTCGTAGCCGATTAGCAATGATCTTGGAGATGATCTTATAGAGAACGTTGCAGCATGCAATCGGTCGAAAATCCTTCGCCATGCGTGGATTATCCCCTTTTGGAATGAGGGTGATAAGGGTCGAATTCAGCTCCCCTAGGAGGCGTCCCGTCCGGAAGAAATCCCGGATGGCGAACGAGATATCCTCCCCGATGATGTGCCATGCCCGCTTGTAGAAAACCGCGGAGTACCCGTCTGGCCCTGGCGATTTGTTATCTCCCATTGCATGCAGCGCGTTGTTGATTTCCACATCAGTGACCGGCTGAACCATTGCCTCCGCGTCGGTTGTGCTGAGCGCTGCCCCGAAGTAAGGCGCGACGTCAGAGGCGGATATTGGGGTTGTCCGCATGGATTGCCAGAGAAGTTCCGACTAATATAGGACCAATTCAGCCCGCACTTGTGCACCACCCTCGAACGTGTTTCCCGCCTCATCCTCCAAGTGGAAGATACGATTTCCAACCCGCTGTGTGGCCACTTTCTTGAAGAAAAAAGAAGTGCATTGGTCACCGTCCTTGAGCTATGCCACTTTCGCCCGCTGAAGGAGTGCCGAATGCTCCAATTCGACCGCTTTGGCATACACAAGCCGACATTGCTTCTCCAAGATTAGTAATTGATCCTCCAATGGATAGTTTGCCGCCATGTCCTGAGCAATCTCTAGAAATTTGCGCGCCTCGAGCACGTTACGATTGAGATCACCCTTGTCTCGCCGTAGTTGTCGTAGTTCCCTCTTCATCGCTTTCAGTCTCTGGACGACTACATACATCGGGTATCCATTTGCTTGCAGACTCCAAGTTTTCGCCACGATAGGAAGAAAACGAGGATCCTGCGCCAAAAAATTATCAAAACGAAAAGAATTATTCCTCTCAGAAGCCCTAGCTGTAGTTGCGAGGATAAGTGGAGAGTGGTCCGATGTAGCAGGGGTTGCGTAAGGTCCCCAAATCTAGCGAACCAAGAGGGGTTGCCAAGCATCCTATCGAGGCGTCGCCATACACCCGACGTGCCCCCTTGCTGGTTATACCACGTGTAGAGTTGCCCCGTGCATGGCAGGGTTGCGAGGTCCAATGTAGTCATGCATGCAATCATCTCCGGACAGCTCCCCGTGGCCGATCCTCCCCGCGCGTCCGTGTTTGCCATGATCGCGTTGAAATCCCCCATAACAAGCCATGGTGAGTTTGCGTGCAGCTGTGAGGTCTCGATGAGATCCGTCCAAAGGTCGCGTCGGGACACCCTCTGATTATGACCGTATGCGAATGTGATGAAGAAATCCTCACGCTCCGCAAGGATCGTCGCCTTACAGTGAATGGTCTGAGTGGTGTACGCAAGAATTGTGACAGTAACTAGGCGGGCATCCCAGCCCACCCAGATACGAGATGCCGGCCCATTATCGTATTCAAAGAACCAACTCCAAGCCCTGGTAGAATGTGAAAGGGCAGCCGCATTCTGCTCGGAGACCCGTGTCTCGTACAGCTCGATAATCAACAGCTTATACTTAGTAATAATATCCCCCACCGCCCATCTGTGGTCTACCCTGTTTAGACCACGTACATTCCAAACGGCGATTGGGATCATGGGCACACGTCGAGAAGGGCTGCTTCAGGACCCTTAAGTGTGTTCGCCGTGTCCAAGTCGTCCAAGTCCGCAAGAACCTCAAATGGGTTAATGCTAGCTAGTACAATAGCTCCCTGCTGTGCGTTGACTGAACTTGTTGAACATCCATCTACAGGCTTCGGGTACTCCTGCAGCCGCGGTTCGTGATCTTGCTCCATGTTGGTGGGTGGAACAACAACCTCCTTGCCCTTGTAGTCGACTGCCTTGTTGAACAAGTCGAATTCCTTATTGTGCAAGAAGAATGATTGGTATGCCTTATTGATCAAGTCGAATGCCCTTCTGAACAAGTAGAATCCCTTATTGAACAGGTCGAATGTCTAGTTGACGATGTAGGATGCTTTGTTGACCTAGTAATTCCTTGTTGAACAAGTTGAATTCCTTCTTGAACAAGTCGAATGCCAAGTTGACCAAGTCATACCTTGTTTAGAAGTAGAATGCCTTGTTGAACAAATCGAATGCCTTGTTGAACTAGTCGAATGCATTGTTGAACAAGTCGAATGCTTTGTTGACCAAGTCATGCCTTGTTAACCAAGTAGAATGCCTTGTTAAACAAGTTGAATGTCTTGTTGAACAAGTCGAATGCCTTGTTGAACAACTCAAATGCCTTGTTGACCAAGTCGAATGCCGTGTTGAACAAGCCGAATGCCTTGTTCACGGCTTGTTCAACACGTCGAATGCCCTATTGAACTAGTTGAACGCCCTGTTAACCAAGTCGAATGCCTTGTTGAACCAGTTAAATGCCTTATTGACCCAGTAATGCCTTGTTGACAAAGTAATGCCTTGTTGAACAAACTAAATACCTTGTTGAACAAGTTAAATACCTTATTTACCCAGTATGTTTTGTTAAACAAATCGAATGCCTTGTTCACCAAATAGCCTTGTTGAACAAACTGAATACCTTGTTGAACAAGTCGAATGCCAAGTGGACGAAGTTGTGCCTTCTTGACCAAGAGAATTCCTCGTTGAACAAGTCGAATGTCTTGTTGACACAGTCGAATGCATTGTTGACCAATAGAATGCTTTGTTAAAGAAGTCAAATGCCTTGTTGACCAAGTCGAATGCCTTGTTAAACATGTCGAATGCCTTGTTGATCAAGTCATTCTTTGTTGACCAAGTAGATTGCCTTGTTGAACAAGTCGAAAGCCTTGATGAACAAATCGAATGACATGTTGAACACGTGGAATGCCTTGTTGACCAAGTGGAATGCCTTGTTGAACAAGTCGAATGCGTTGTTGAACAAGATGAATGACCATTTGAACAAGTCGAATGTCGTGTTGACCAAGTCAAATGCCTTGTTCACCAAGTAATGCCGTGTTGAACAAGTCTATTGCCTTGTTGACCCAGTAAAGCCTTGTCGAAAAAGTCGAATGCCTGTTGACCAAGTAATGTCTTGTTGAACAGACTAAATGCCTTGTTGACCAAGTCGAATGCGTTGTTGACCAAGTCGAATGCGTAGTTGCCAAATACAATGCCTTATTGAACAAGTCGAACGCCTTGTTAACCAAGTCGAATACCTTGTCGATCAAGTCATTCCTTGTTGACCAAGTGGAATGCCTTGTTGAACAATTCGAATGCCTTGTTGACCAAGTCGAACGGCTTATTGAACAAGTAAGGCCTTGTTGAACAAGTCGAATGCCTTGTTGAACAAACTGAACGCCTTGTTGAACTAATCAGATGCCAAGTTGACCAAGTAATGTCGTGTTGATCAAGTAGAATGTCTTCTTCACAAAGTCATGCCTTTTTATCCAAGAGAATGACTTGTTAACCAAGTCGAATGCCTTGTTGACCAAGTTAAAGTCATTGTTGACCAAGTACAATGCCTTGTTGAACAAGTCGAATGCCTTGTTGACCAAGTGGAATGCATTGTTGAACGAGTCGAATGGGTTGTTGAACAAGTCAAATGACATGTTGAACAAGTCATTCCTTGTGGACCAAGTGGAATCCCTCATTATACAAGAATAATGCCTTGTTGGCCAAGTCGAATGCCCTTTTGAACAAGTCAAATGCCTTGTTGACCCAGTAATGCCTTGTTGAACAAGTCGAATGCCTTGTTGAACAAGTCGAATGCCTTGTTTGACCAAGTAATGCCTTGTTGAAC
This sequence comes from Linderniella brevidens, assembly GCA_004919715.1. Taxonomy (NCBI): domain Eukaryota; kingdom Viridiplantae; phylum Streptophyta; class Magnoliopsida; order Lamiales; family Linderniaceae; genus Linderniella; species Linderniella brevidens. The sequence goes on from SWDC01000027.1 coordinate 31,478, forward strand.
AAACTGAATGCCAAGTTGACCAAGCCATGCCTTGTTGAAAGTAGAATGCCTTGTTCACAAAGTCATGCTTTTTTATCCATGAGAATGCCTTGTTGAACAATTCGAATGCCTTGTTAACCAAGTGTAATGCCTTTTTGAACAAGTCGAATGACTAGTTGAACAAGTCGAATGACTAGTTGAACAAGTCTCGCCTTGTTGACCAATTCAAATGCCTTGTTGACCAAGTAATACCGTGTTGAACAAGTCAACTGCCTTGTTGACCAAGTAAAGCCTTGTTTTTTTTTTTTTTTTGGGAAAAGGTCATTAAAATAAAATGTGGAAAGATACAATGTTCAGCAGCAATAAGCTGCACCGCTCGGTAACATGCTACCTATAAACAACGCAAGCAATCGAATCGAGCAAGCAAACATCAAAAGCAAGCAAGCAGACTATAAGCAAGTGACTACGCGCTCGGCCATGCAATACGCCAAACACGTCGAAGCGCACAGGACTGTAGCTGATACTTCCCTCCAAGGGTAGAGAGCTGTATACAGAGTGTAGTCTCGACGTCCGCAACAATATGAGTAGGAGGTCTTCGTCTTCCTTTCCGCTATCATTGGTTGCGCTCGGCCCATAGGTGATAGACAAGCGATGCAAGCGCATGTCGGGGCCCCATCCATGCGAGGTGCTTGCCCCGCCACCTTTGAGCAGCCCAGTGAACCCCTTCAATCCAGTCCGTGTAAGGCCATCCAAAACGTAACTTTCCCTGCAAAGACTGTAGGCAATGTCTGGAAAATGAACACTCAAAGAAAAGATGCCGTGTTATCTCTATAGCATGGCCATCATCACACAAGAGGCAAGCTGAACTTCCTGTTGCTGCGGCCACCCATGGCTTGTCCCTCGTCGCCAGGCGTTCCCTAATCGCCAGCCATAAAATGACTTCATGCCGTGGTATCGAGATAGGGCCTCCGAACAGGTTGGTCTAGAATGCAGGCGGAGAATGTTGGCGTATGCAATTTCTCGCGGAGTGAGTAGAGAAGACGCCATTGGGAGTCCCCCGCCATCGAATCGTGTCCATCTCACCGTGTTGAATGGGAGGTAGGAGACCAGCAAAATCCATGAACTCCACCGTTGTCTGTCCTGGCCAATGCCATCCCGACTTATCAATCACCGCGCTCAATCGTGAATCAAGTGGGAGGCCCATAACAGCTGGACCACGCGGGTACCGTTCTACCAGCGGAATCGTGAGTAGCCATGGGTCAGTCCAGAGGCGTGTATTTGCTCCATTCCCAATGCGGAACTCTAGAAGTGGCCGGATGATGGGTCTGAGCTTGAGGAGCTTCTTCCAGCTCCATGAGGTATTAGCCGTGGATCTGATAGTCCAGAAGGATGTGTTGTGCAGCCGCGTCCGTCGTATCCATGTGGCCCATATCGAAGACTCATCTCCCCTGAGAATGTTCCAAATAAGACGCATCATCAGCGCCTTGTTCTCCACCTCAATCGATCTCAGTCCAAGTCCCCCTTCGTCCCTTGGTGCGCATACGTCGGTCCATGCCACCTTCGCGCTAGATCCCTTCCACAAAAAAGCTCGAAGACGCTTCTCGATACTGCGGATGATTCCCTTGGGGAGTAAGAAGACTCCCGCCCAATACACATGGATAGCCATAAGGACCGATCGAATGAGCTGTACCCTCCCGGCGTATGAGAGCGAGTGGTTTGTCCATGAACCAAGCCGACGATCAATAGAACGTAATAAGGGGGCGCAATCATCGATAGTCATTCGCGATGTGATAAGGGGGACCCCTAGGTACCGCACAGGAAGAGACCCGATAGGGAAGCCCATAACAGCCTGGAGTGTACCCTTCAGTCGTTCTGCCCGTTTTGAGATAAACATCTCGCTTTTACTGGAGTTTGCCCGTAGCCCTGAAAGCGAAGCAAAAAGCTCGAGGCTGTCGCGGAAGATACTGACTGATTGAACGTCCGCCTACGAGAAAAGAAGAAGATCATCGGCGAAGGTCACAGTAAAGCCTTGTTGAAAAAAGTCGAATTCCTTGTTGAACAAGTTGAATGCCTTTTTGACCAAGTAATGTCTTGTTGAACAAACTGAATGCCTTGTTGGACACGTCAAATGCCAAGTTGACCAAGTCATGCCTGGTTGACCAAGCAGAATGCCTTGTGGAACAAGTTAAATGCCTTGTTGACAAAGTCATTCCTTGTTGACCATGAGAATGCCTTATTGAACAAGTCGAATGCCTTATTGACAAAGTGAAATACCTTTTTGAACAAGTCGAATGCTTTGTTGACCAAGTAGGCTGCCTTGTTGACCAAATCACTGCATTGTTGTGCAAAACGAATGATTGGTATGCCCTTTTGAACAAGTAGAATCCCTTATTATACAAGTCGAATGTCTTGTTGACCGTGTAGGATGCCTTGTTGACCTTGTAATGCCTTGTTGAACAAGTTGAATTCATTCTTGAGCAAGTCGAATGTCAATTTGACCAAGTCATGCGTTGTTTAGAAGTAGAATGCCTTGCTGAACAAGTCGAATGCGTTGTTGAACTAGTCGAATGCATTGTTGAACAAGTCGAATGCCTCGTTGACCAAGTCATGCCTTGTTAACCAAGTAGAATGTCTTGTTAAACAGGTCGAATGCCTTGATGAACAACTCAATTGCCTTTTTGACCAAGTCGAATGCCGTGTTGAACAAGTCGAATGCCTTGTTGAACAGGCCAAATGCCTTGTTGAACAAGTTGAATGCCATGTTGACAAAGTCGAATGCCTTGTTGACAATTCGAATGCCTTGTTGACCAACTAATGCCTTGTTGAATAAACTAAATACCTTGTTGAACAAGTTAAATGCCTGATTGACCCATGTAATGCCTTCTTGAACAATTCGAATGCCTTGGTGACCAAGTAGCCTTGTTGAACAAACTTAATACCTTGTTGAACAAGTTGAATGTCAAGTGGACCAAGTCATGCCTTGTTGACAAAGAGAATGCCTTGTTGAACAAGTCGAATGCTTGTTGACACAGTCGAATGTCTTGTTGACACAGTCGAATGCATTGTTGACCAAGAGAATGCCTTGTTGACCAAGTCGAATGCCTTGTTGACCAAGTCGAATGCATAGTTGACAGGGTACAATGCCTTGTTCAACAAGTCGAATGCCTTGTTGATAAACTCGAATGCCATGTTGACCAAGTCATTTCTAGTTGACCAACTGGAATGCCTTGTTGAACATGTCGAATGCCTTGTTGAATAAGTTAAATACCTTATTGACCCAGTAATGCCTTGTTGACAATTCGAATGCCTTGTTGACCAACTAATGCCTTTTTGAACAAACTAAATACCTTCTTGAACAAGTTAAATGCTTTATTGACCCATGTAATGCCTTGTTGAACAATTCGAATGACTTGTTGACCAAGTAGCCTTGTTGACCAAATTGAATACCTTGTTGAACAAGTCGAATGCCAAGTGGACAAAGTCATGCCTTGTTAAACAAGAGAATGTATTGTTGAACCAGTCGAATGCCTTGTTGACACAGTCGAATGCCTTGTTGATACAGTCGAACGTCTTGTTGACACAGTCGAATGCATTGTTGACCAAGAGAATGCCTTGTAGACCAAGTCGAATGCCGTGTTGACCAAGTCGAATGCATAGTCGACCAAGTACATTGCCTTGTTGAGTAAGTCAAATGCCTTGTTGAGAAAGTCGAATGCCATGTCGACCAAGTCATTCCTAGTTGACCAAGTGGAATGCCTTGCTAAACAAGTCGAATTCCTTGTTAAACAAGTCGAATGCCCTTTAGAACAAGTATAATGCCTTGTTGGCCAAGTCGAATGCCCTTTAGAACAAGTATAATGCGTTGTTGGCCAAGTCGAATGCCTTGATGAACAAGTCGAATGCCTTGTTGAACAATTTGAATGTCTTGTTGACCAAGTAATGTCCTGTTGAACAAACTGAATGCCTTGGTTACCAAGGGCAATGCCTTGTTGACAATTCAAATGCCTTGTTGACCATCTAATGCCTTGTTGAATAAACTAAATACCTTGTTGAACAAGTTAAATGCCTAATTGACCCATGTAATGCCTTCTTGAACAATTCGAATGCCTTGGTGACCAAGTAGCTTTGTTGAACAAACTTAATACCTTGTTGAACAAGTTGAATGTCAAGTGGACCAAGTCATGCCTTGTTGACAAAGAGAATGCCTTGTTGAACAAGTCGAATGCTTGTTGACACAGTCGAATGTCTTGTTGACACAGTCGAATGCATTGTTGACCAAGAGAATGCCTTGCTGACCAAGTCGAATGCCTTGTTGACCAAGTCGAATGCATAGTTGACAGGGTACAATGCCTTCTTGAGAAACTCGAATGCCATGTTGACCAAGTTATTTCTAGTTGACCAACTGGAATGCCTTGTTGAACAAGTTAAATACCTTATTGACCCAGTAATGCCTTGTTGACAATTCGAATGCCTTGTTGACCAACTAATGCCTTTTTGAACAAACTAAATACCTTGTTGAACAAGTTAAATGCTTTATTGACCAATGTAATGCCTTCTTGAACAATTCGAATGACTTGTTGACCAAGTAGCCTTGTTGAACAAACTGAATACCTTTTTGAACAAGTCGAATGCCAAGTGGACAAAGTCATGCCTTGTTGAACAAGAGAATGTCTTGTTAAACCAGTCGAATGCCTTGTTGACACAGTCGAATGCCTTGTTGACACAGTCGAATGCATTGTTGACCAAGAGAATGTCTTGTGACCAAGTCGAATGCCTTGTTGACCAAGTCGAATGCATAGTCGACCAAGTACATTACCTTGTTGAGTAAGTCAAATGCCTTGTTGAGAAAGTCGAATGCCATGTCGACCAAGTCATTCCTAGTTGACCAAGTGGAATGCCTTGCTGAACAGGTCGAATTCCTTGTTAAACAAATCGAATGCCCTTTAGAACAAGTATAATGCCTTGTTGGCCAAGTCGAATGCCTTGATGAACAAGTCGAATGCCTTGTTGAACAATTTGAATGTCTTGTTGACCAAGTATTGTCCTGTTGAACAAACTGAATGCCATGGTGACCAAGGGCAATGCCTTGTTGACCAAGTCGAATGCATAGTTGACCAAGTACAATGCATTTTTGAACAAGTCGATTGCCTTGTTTACCAAGTCGAATGCCTTGTTGAACAACTCAAATGCCTTTTCGACCAAGTCGAATGCCGTGTTGATCAGGTTACATGCCTTGTTTAACAGGTCGAATGCCCTGTTGAACAAGTTGAATGCCATGTTGACAAAGTCGAATGCCTTGTTGACCAAGTGGAATGCCTTATTGGCCCACTAATGCCTTGTTGACAATTCGAATGCCTTGTTGACCAACTAATTCCTTGTTGAACAAACTAAATACCTTTTTGAACAAGTTAAATACCTGATTGACCCATGTAATGCCTTCTTGAACAATTCGAATGCCTTGTTGACCAAGTAGCCTTGTTGAACAAACTTAATACATTGTTGAACAAGTCGAATGCCATGTGGACCAAGTCATGCCTTGTTGACCAAGAGAATGCCTTGCTGAACAAGTCGAATGCCTTGTTGACATAGTCGAACGCCTTGTTGACATAGTCGAATGCCTTGTTGAACAACTCAATTGCCTTTTTGACGAAGTCGAATGCAGTGTTGAACAAGTCGAATGCCTTGTTGAACAGGCCGAATGCCTTGTTGAACAAGTTCAATGCCATGTTGAAAAAGTCGAATGCCTTGTTGACAATTCAAATGCCTTGTTGACCAACTAATGTCGTGTTGAATAAACTAAATACCTTGTTGAACAAGTTAAATGCCTGATTGACCCATGTAATGCCTTCTTGAACAATTCGAATGCCTTGGTGACCAAGTAGCTTTGTTGAACAAACTTAATACCTTGTTGAACAAGTTGAATGTCAAGTGGACCAAGTCATGCCTTGTTGACAAAGAGAATGCCTTGTTGAACAAGTCGAATGCTTGTTGACACAGTCGAATGTCTTGTTGACACAGTCGAATGCATTGTTGACCAAGAGAATGCCTTGTTGACCAAGTCGAATGCCTTGTTGACCAAGTCGAATGCATAGTTGACAGGGTACAATGCCTTGTTGAGAAACTCGAATGCCATGTTGACCAAGTTATTTCTAGTTGACCAACTGGAATGCCTTGTTGAACAAGTTAAATACCTTATTGACCCAGTAATGCCTTGTTGACAATTCGAATGCCTTGTTGACCAACTAATGCCTTTTTGAACAAACTAAATACCTTGTTGAACAAGTTAAATGCTTTATTGACCAATGTAATGCCTTCTTGAACAATTCGAATGACTTGTTGACCAAGTAGCCTTGTTGAACAAACTGAATACCTTTTTGAACAAGTCGAATGCCAAGTGGACAAAGTCATGCCTTGTTGAACAAGAGAATGTCTGTTAAACCAGTCGAATGCCTTGTTGACACAGTCGAATGCCTTGTTGACACAGTGGAATGCATTGTTGACCAAGAGAATGTCTTGTTGACCAAGTCGAATGCCTTGTTGACCAAGTCGAATGCATAGTCGACCAAGTACATTACCTTGTTGAGTAAGTCAAATGCCTTGTTGAGAAAGTCGAATGCCATGTCGACCAAGTCATTCCTAGTTGACCAAGTGGAATACCTTGCTGAACAGGTCGAATTCCTTGTTAAACAAATCGAATGCCCTTTAGAACAAGTATAATGCCTTGTTGGCCAAGTCAAATGCCCTTTAGAACAAGTATAATGCCTTGTTGGCCAAGTCGAATGCCTTGATGAACAAGTCGAATGCCTTGTTGAACAATTTGAATGTCTTGTTGACCAAGTATTGTTCTGTTGAACAAACTGAATGCCATGGTGACCAAGGGCAATGCCTTGTTGACCAAGTCGAATGCATAGTTGACCAAGTACAATCCATTCTTGAACAAGTCGATTGCGTTGTTTACCAAGTCGAATGCCTTATTGAACAACTCAAATGCCTTTTGGACCAAGTCGAATGCCGTGTTGATCAGGTTACATGCCTTGTTTAACAGGTCGAATGCCCTGTTGAACAAGTTGAATGCCATGTTGACAAAGTCGAATGCCTTGTTGACCAAGTGGAATGCCTTATTGACCCACTAATGCCTTGTTGACAATTCGAATGCCTTTTTGACCAACTAATTCCTTGTTGAACAAACTAAATACCTTTTGAACAAGTTAAATACCTGATTGACCCATGTAATGACTTCTTGAACAATTCGAATGCCTTGTTGACCAAGTAACCTTGTTGAACAAACTTAATACATTGTTGAACAAGTCGAATGCCATGTGGACCAAGTCATGCCTTGTTGACCAAGAGAATGCATTGCTGAACAAGTCGAATGCCTTGTTGACATAGTCGAACGCCTTGTTGACATAGTCGAATGCCTTGTTAAACAACTCAATTGCCTTTTTGACGAAGTCGAATGCAGTGTTGAACAAGTCGAATGCCTTGTTGAACAGGCCGAATGCCTTGTTGAACAAGTTCAATGCCATGTTGAAAAAGTCAAATGCCTTGTTGACAATTCGAATGCCTTGTTGACCAACTAATGCCTTGTTGAATAAACTAAATACCTTGTTGAACAAGTTAAATGCCTAATTGACCCATGTAATGCCTTCTTGAACAATTCGAATGCCTTGGTGACCAAGTAGCTTTGTTGAACAAACTTAATACCTTGTTGAACAAGTTGAATGTCAAGTGGACCAAGTCATGCCTTGTTGACAAAGAGAATGCCTTGTTGAACAAGTCGAATGCTTGTTGACACAGTCGAATGTCTTGTTGACACAGTCGAATGCATTGTTGACCAAGAGAATGCCTTGTTGACCAAGTCGAATGCCTTGTTGACCAAGTCGAATGCATAGTTGACAGGGTACAATGCCTTGTTGAGAAACTCGAATGCCATGTTGACCAAGTTATTTCTAGTTGACCAACTGGAATGCCTTGTTGAACAAGTTAAATACCTTATTGACCCAGTAATGCCTTGTTGACAATTCGAATGCCTTGTTGACCAACTAATGCCTTTTTGAACAAACTAAATACCTTGTTGAACAAGTTAAATGCTTTATTGACCAATGTAATGCCTTCTTGAACAATTCGAATGACTTGTTGACCAAGTAGCCTTGTTGAACAAACTGAATACCTTTTTGAACAAGTCGAATGCCAAGTGGACAAAGTCATGCCTTGTTGAACAAGAGAATGTCTGTTAAACCAGTCGAATGCCTTGTTGACACAGTCGAATGCCTTGTTGACACAGTGGAATGCATTGTTGACCAAGAGAATGTCTTGTTGACCAAGTCGAATGCCTTGTTGACCAAGTCGAATGCATAGTCGACCAAGTACATTACCTTGTTGAGTAAGTCAAATGCCTTGTTGAGAAAGTCGAATGCCATGTCGACCAAGTCATTCCTAGTTGACCAAGTGGAATACCTTGCTGAACAGGTCGAATTCCTTGTTAAACAAATCGAATGCCCTTTAGAACAAGTATAATGCCTTGTTGGCCAAGTCGAATGCCCTTTAGAACAAGTATAATGCCTTGTTGGCCAAGTCGAATGCCTTGATGAACAAGTCGAATGCCTTGTTGAACAATTTGAATGTCTTGTTGACCAAGTATTGTTCTGTTGAACAAACTGAATGCCATGGTGACCAAGGGCAATGCCTTGTTGACCAAGTCGAATGCATAGTTGACCAAGTACAATCCATTCTTGAACAAGTCGATTGCGTTGTTTACCAAGTCGAATGCCTTATTGAACAACTCAAATGCCTTTTGGACCAAGTCGAATGCCGTGTTGATCAGGTTACATGCCTTGTTTAACAGGTCGAATGCCCTGTTGAACAAGTTGAATGCCATGTTGACAAAGTCGAATGCCTTGTTGACCAAGTGGAATGCCTTATTGACCCACTAATGCCTTGTTGACAATTCGAATGCCTTTTTGACCAACTAATTCCTTGTTGAACAAACTAAATACCTTTTTGAACAAGTTAAATACCTGATTGACCCATGTAATGACTTCTTGAACAATTCGAATGCCTTGTTGACCAAGTAACCTTGTTGAACAAACTTAATACATTGTTGAACAAGTGGAATGCCATGTGGACCAAGTCATGCCTTGTTGACCAAGAGAATGCCTTGTTGAACAAGTCGAATGCCTTGTTGACATAGTCGAACGCCTTGTTGACATAGTCGAATGCCTTGTTAAACAACTCAATTGCCTTTTTGACGAAGTCGAATGCAGTGTTGAACAAGTCGAATGCCTTGTTGAACAGGCCGAATGCCTTGTTGAACAAGTTCAATGCCATGTTGAAAAAGTCAAATGCCTTGTTGACAATTCGAATGCCTTGTTGACCAACTAATGCCTTGTTGAATAAACTAAATACCTTGTTGAACAAGTTAAATGCCTAATTGACCCATGTAATGCCTTCTTGAACAATTCGAATGCCTTGGTGACCAAGTAGCTTTGTTGAACAAACTTAATACCTTGTTGAACAAGTTGAATGTCAAGTGGACCAAGTCATGCCTTGTTGACAAAGAGAATGCCTTGTTGAACAAGTCGAATGCTTGTTGACACAGTCGAATGTCTTGTTGACACAGTCGAATGCATTGTTGACCAAGAGAATGCCTTGTTGACCAAGTCGAATGCCTTGTTGACCAAGTCGAATGCATAGTTGACAGGGTACAATGCCTTGTTGAGAAACTCGAATGCCATGTTGACCAAGTTATTTCTAGTTGACCAACTGGAATGCCTTGTTGAACAAGTTAAATACCTTATTGACCCAGTAATGCCTTGTTGACAATTCGAATGCCTTGTTGACCAACTAATGCCTTTTTGAACAAACTAAATACCTTGTTGAACAAGTTAAATGCTTATTGACCAATGTAATGCCTTCTTGAACAATTCGAATGACTTGTTGACCAAGTAGCCTTGTTGAACAAACTGAATACCTTTTTGAACAAGTCGAATGCCAAGTGGACAAAGTCATGCCTTGTTGAACAAGAGAATGTCTTGTTAAACCAGTCGAATGCCTTGTTGACACAGTCGAATGCCTTGTTGACACAGTCGAATGCATTGTTGACCAAGAGAATGTCTTGTGACCAAGTCGAATGCCTTGTTGACCAAGTCGAATGCATAGTCGACCAAGTACATTACCTTGTTGAGTAAGTCAAATGCCTTGTTGAGAAAGTCGAATGCCATGTCGACCAAGTCATTCCTAGTTGACCAAGTGGAATGCCTTGCTGAACAGGTCGAATTCCTTGTTAAACAAATCGAATGCCCTTTAGAACAAGTATAATGCCTTGTTGGCCAAGTCGAATGCCCTTTAGAACAAGTATAATGCCTTGTTGGCCAAGTCGAATGCCTTGATGAACAAGTCGAATGCCTTGTTGAACAATTTGAATGTCATAGTATTGTCCTGTTGAACAAACTGAATGCCATGGTGACCAAGGGCAATGCCTTGTTGACCAAGTCGAATGCATAGTTGACCAAGTACAATGCATTTTGAACAAGTCGATTGCCTTGTTTACCAAGTCGAATGCCTTGTTGAACAACTCAAATGCCTTTTCGACCAAGTCGAATGCCGTGTTGATCAGGTTAAATGCCTTGTTTAACAGGTTGAATGCCCTATTGAACAAGTTGAATGCCATGTTGACAAAGTCGAATGCCTTGTTGACCAAGTGGAATGCCTTATTGGCCCACTAATGCCTTGTTGACAATTCGAATGCCTTGTTGACCAACTAATTCCTTGTTGAACAAACTAAATACCTTTTTGAACAAGTTAAATACCTGATTGACCCATGTAATGCCTTCTTGAACAATTCGAATGCCTTGTTGACCAAGTAGCCTTGTTGAACAAACTTAATACATTGTTGAACAAGTCGAATGCCATGTGGACCAAGTCATGCCTTGTTGACCAAGAGAATGCCTTGCTGAACAAGTCGAACGCCTTGTTGACATAGTCGAACGCCTTGTTGACATAGTCGAATGCCTTGTTGAACAACTCAATTGCCTTTTTGACGAAGTCGAATGCAGTGTTGAACAAGTCGAATGCCTTGTTGAACAGGCCGAATTGCCTTGTTGAACAAGTTCAATGCCATGTTGAAAAAGTCGAATGCCTTGTTGACAATTCAAATGCCTTGTTGACCAACTAATGTCGTGTTGAATAAACTAAATACCTTGTTGAACAAGTTAAATGCCTGATTGACCCATGTAATGCCTTCTTGAACAATTCGAATGCATTGGTGACCAAGTAGCTTTGTTGAACAAACTTAATACCTTGTTGAACAAGTTGAATGTCAAGTGGACCAAGTCATGCCTTGTTGACAAAGAGAATGCCTTGTTGAACAAGTCGAATGCTTGTTGACACAGTCGAATGTCTTGTTGACACAGTCGAATGCATTGTTGACCAAGAGAATGCCTTGTTGACCAAGTCGAATGCCTTGTTGACCAAGTCGAATGCATAGTTGACAGGGTACAATGCCTTGTTGAGAAACTCGAATGCCATGTTGACCAAGTTATTTCTAGTTGACCAACTGGAATGCCTTGTTGAACAAGTTAAATACCTTATTGACCCAGTAATGCCTTGTTGACAATTCGAATGCCTTGTTGACCAACTAATGCCTTTTTGAACAAACTAAATACCTTGTTGAACAAGTTAAATGCTTTATTGACCAATGTAATGCCTTCTTGAACAATTCGAATGACTTGTTGACCAAGTAGCCTTGTTGAACAAACTGAATACCTTTTTGAACAAGTCGAATGCCAAGTGGACAAAGTCATGCCTTGTTGAACAAGAGAATGTCTTGTTAAACCAGTCGAATGCCTTGTTGACACAGTCGAATGCCTTGTTGACACAGTCGAATGCATTGTTGACCAAGAGAATGTCTTGTGACCAAGTCGAATGCCTTGTTGACCAAGTCGAATGCATAGTCGACCAAGTACATTACCTTGTTGAGTAAGTCAAATGCCTTGTTGAGAAAGTCGAATGCCATGTCGACCAAGTCATTCCTAGTTGACCAAGTGGAATGCCTTGCTGAACAGGTCGAATTCCTTGTTAAACAAATCGAATGCCCTTTAGAACAAGTATAATGCCTTGTTGGCCAAGTCGAATGCCCTTTAGAACAAGTATAATGCCTTGTTGGCCAAGTCGAATGCCTTGATGAACAAGTCGAATGCCTTGTTGAACAATTTGAATGTCATAGTATTGTCCTGTTGAACAAACTGAATGCCATGGTGACCAAGGGCAATGCCTTGTTGACCAAGTCGAATGCATAGTTGACCAAGTACAATGCATTTTTGAACAAGTCGATTGCCTTGTTTACCAAGTCGAATGCCTTGTTGAACAACTCAAATGCCTTTTCGACCAAGTCGAATGCCGTGTTGATCAGGTTAAATGCCTTGTTTAACAGGTTGAATGCCCTATTGAACAAGTTGAATGCCATGTTGACAAAGTCGAATGCCTTGTTGACCAAGTGGAATGCCTTATTGGCCCACTAATGCCTTGTTGACAATTCGAATGCCTTGTTGACCAACTAATTCCTTGTTGAACAAACTAAATACCTTTTTGAACAAGTTAAATACCTGATTGACCCATGTAATGCCTTCTTGAACAATTCGAATGCCTTGTTGACCAAGTAGCCTTGTTGAACAAACTTAATACATTGTTGAACAAGTCGAATGCCATGTGGACCAAGTCATGCCTTGTTGACCAAGAGAATGCCTTGCTGAACAAGTCGAACGCCTTGTTGACATAGTCGAACGCCTTGTTGACATAGTCGAATGCCTTGTTGAACAACTCAATTGCCTTTTTGACGAAGTCGAATGCAGTGTTGAACAAGTCGAATGCCTTGTTGAACAGGCCGAATGCCTTGTTGAACAAGTTCAATGCCATGTTGAAAAAGTCGAATGCCTTGTTGACAATTCAAATGCCTTGTTGACCAACTAATGTCGTGTTGAATAAACTAAATACCTTGTTGAACAAGTTAAATGCCTGATTGACCCATGTAATGCCTTCTTGAACAATTCGAATGCATTGGTGACCAAGTAGCTTTGTTGAACAAACTTAATACCTTGTTGAACAAGTTGAATGTCAAGTGGACCAAGTCATGCCTTGTTGACAAAGAGAATGCCTTGTTGAACAAGTCGAATGCTTGTTGACACAGTCGAATGTCTTGTTGACACAGTCGAATGCATTGTTGACCAAGAGAATGCCTTGTTGACCAAGTCGAATGCCTTGTTGACCAAGTCGAATGCATAGTTGACAGGGTACAATGCCTTGTTGAGAAACTCGAATGCCATGTTGACCAAGTTATTTCTAGTTGACCAACTGGAATGCCTTGTTGAACAAGTTAAATACCTTATTGACCCAGTAATGCCTTGTTGACAATTCGAATGCCTTGTTGACCAACTAATGCCTTTTTGAACAAACTAAATACCTTGTTGAACAAGTTAAATGCTTTATTAACCAATGTAATGCCTTCTTGAACAATTCGAATGACTTGTTGACCAAGTAGCCTTGTTGAACAAACTGAATACCTTTTGAACAAGTCGAATGCCAAGTGGACAAAGTCATGCCTTGTTGAACAAGAGAATGTCTTGTTAAACCAGTCGAATGCCTTGTTGACACAGTCGAATGCCTTGTTGACACAGTGGAATGCATTGTTGACCAAGAGAATGTCTTGTTGACCAAGTCGAATGCCTTGTTGACCAAGTCGAATGCATAGTCGACCAAGTACATTGCCTTGTTGAGTGAGTCAAATGCCTTGTTGAGAAAGTCGAATGCCATGTCGACCAAGTCATTCCTAGTTGACCAAGTGGAATGCCTTGCTGAACAGGTCGAATTCCTTGTTAAACAAGTCGAATGCCCTTTAGAACAAGTATAATGCCTTGTTGGCCAAGTCGAATGCCTTGATGAACACGTCAAATGCCTTGTTGAACAATTTGAATGCATTGTTGACCAAGTAATGTCCTGTTGAACAAACTGAATGTCATGGTTACCAAGGGCAATGCCTTGTTGAACAAGTCGAATGCATAGTTGATCAAGTACAATGCATTCTTGAACAAGTCGATTGCCTTGTTTACCAAGTCGAATGCATTGTCGAAAAAGTTATTCCTTGTTGACCAAGTGGAATGTCTTGGTGAACTTGTCGAATGGCTTGTTGAGCAAGTCGAGTATCTTGTTGAACAAATAGAATGTCTTGTATGCCTTGTTGAACATGCCGAATGTCTTGTTGAGCAAGTCGAGTACCTTGTTGAACAAATAGAATGTCTTCTATGCCTTGTTGACCAAGTCGCATGCCCTTTAGAACAAGTATAACGCATTGTTTGCCAAGTCGATTGGCTTGTTGAACAAGTCAAATGCCTTATTGACCCAGTAATGCCTTGTTGAACAAGTCGAATGCCTTGTTGAACAATTTGAATTTCTTGTTGACCAAGTAATGTCCTCTTGAACAAACTGAATGCCTTGGTTACCAAGGGCAATGCCTTGTTGACGAAATCGAATGCCTTGTTGAACAAGTCGAATGCCTTGTTGATCAAGTCCGTTGCCTTGTTGGGCAAAAAGAATGATTGGTATGCCTTTTTGAACAAGTAGAATCCCTTATTGAACAAGTCGAATGTCTTGTTGACCATGTAGGATGCCTTGTTGACCTTGTAATGCGTTGTTGAACAAGTTGAATTCCTTCTTGAACAAGTCGAATGTCAATTTGACAAAGTCATGCCTTGTTTAGAAGTAGAATGCCTTGCTGAACAAGTCGAATGCATTGTTGAACTAGTCGAATGCATTGTGGAACAAGTCGAATGCCTCGTTGACCAAGTCATGCCTTGTTAACCAAGTAGAATGTCTTGTTAAGCAAGTCGTCGCCTTGTTGAACAACTCAAATGCCTTTTTTACCAAGTCGAATGCCGTGTTGAACAAGTTGAATGCCTTGTTTAACAGGTGGAATGCCCTGTTGAACAAGTTGAATGCCATGTTGACCAAGTCGAATGCCTTGTTGACCAAGTGGAATGCCTTATTGACCCACTAATGCCTTGTTGACAATTCGAATGCCTTGTTCACCAACTAATGCCTTGTTGAACAAACTAAATACCTTCTTGAACAAGTCGATTGCCTTGATGACCAAGTCGAATGCCTTGTCGAAAAAGTCATTCTTTGTTGACCACGTGGAATGCCTTGTTGAACAAGTCGAATGTCTTGTTGAGCAAGTCGAGTACCTTGTTGAACGAATAGAATGTCTTGTATGCCTTGTTGACCAAGTCGAATGCCCTTTAGAACAAGTATAATGCGTTGTTTGCCAAGTCGAATGGCTTGTTGAACAAGTGAAATGCCTTATTGACCCAGTAATGCCTTGTTGAACAAGTCAAATGCCTTGTTGACCAACTCATGTCTTGTTGATCAAGTAGAATGTCTTGTTCACAAAGTCAGGTCTTTTTATCCAAGAGAATGACATGTTGAACAAGTCGAATGCCTTGTTGACCAAGTCAAATGCCTGGTTGACTAAGTCAAATGCATTGTTGAACAAGTCGAATGCCTTGTTTACCAAGTGGAATGCCTTGTTAAACAAGTCGAATGCGTTGTTGAACAAGTCAAATCACATGTTGAACAAGTCAAATGCCCTATCGACCACGTCATTCCTTGTTGAACTTGTTGACCAAGTGGAATGCCTTTTTGAACAAGTCGAATGCCTTGTTGAGCAAGTCGAGTGCCTTGTTGAACAAATAGAATGTCTTGTATGCCTTGTTGACCAAGTCGAATGCCCTTTAGAACAAGTATAATGCATTGTTTGCCAAGTCGAATGCCTTGTTGAACAATTCAAATGCCTTATTGACCCATTAATGTCTTGTTGAACAACTCGAATGCCTTGTTGAACAAGTCGACTTCCTTGTTGAAAAAGTCGAATGCCTTGTTAAACAAGTCGAATGCCTTGTTGACCAAGTAATGCCTTGTTGAACAAACTCAATGCCTTGTTGAACAAGTCAAATGCCAAGTTAACCAAGTCATGCCTTGTTGATCAAGTAGAATGTCTTGTTCACAATGTCATGTCTTTTTATCCAAGAGAATGACTTGTTGAACAAGTCGAATGCCTTGTTGACCAAGTCGAATACCTTGTTGACCAAGTCGAATGCCTGGTTGACCAAGTCAAATGCTATGTTGAACAAGTAGAATGCCTTGTTGACCAAATGGAATGCCTTGTTAAACAAGTCGAATGCGTTGTTGAACAAGTCGAATCACATGTTGACCAAGTCGAATGCCTTGTTGAACAAGACAAATTCCTTGTTGAACAAGTCGAATGCCTTGTTGAACAAGTCGAGTGCCTTGTTGAACAAATAGAATGTCTTGTATGCCTTGTTGACCAAGTATTGCCGTGTTGAACAAGTCAACTGCCTTACTGACCCAGTAAAGCCTTGTTGAAAAAGTCGGATGCCTTGTTGAACAAGTTGAATGCCTTTTTGACCAAGTAATGTCTTGTTGAACAAACTGAATGTCTGGTTGACAATGTATAATGCCTTGTGAAACAAGCTGAATGGCTTGTTGTAAAGTCATTCCTTGTTGACAAAAGTCAACTGCCTTTTTGAACAAGTCGAATGCCTTGTTGACCAAGTCGACTGCCTTGGTGACCAAGTCGAATGCCTTGTTGAGCAAGTCGAGTGCCTTGTTGAACAAATAGAATGTCTTGTATGCCTTGTTGACCAAGTCGAATGCCCTTTAGAACAAGTATAATGCGTTGTTTGCCAAGTCGAATGGCTTGTTAAACAAGTGAAATGCCTTATTGACCCAGTAATGCCTTGTTGAACAAGTCAAATGCCTTGTTGACCAACTCATGTCTTGTTGATCAAGTAGAATGTCTTGTTCACAAAGTCAGGTCTTTTTATCCAAGAGAATGACATGTTGAACAAGTCGAATGCCTTGTTGACCAAGTCAAATGCCTGGTTGACTAAGTCAAATGCATTGTTGAACAAGTCGAATGCCTTGTTTACCAAGTGGAATGCCTTGTTAAACAAGTCGAATGCGTTGTTGAACAAGTCAAATCACATGTTGAACAAGTCAAATGCCCTATCGACCACGTCATTCCTTGTTGAACTTGTTGACCAAGTGGAATGCCTTTTTGAACAAGTCGAATGCCTTGTTGAGCAAGTCGAGTGCCTTGTTGAACAAATAGAATGTCTTGTATGCCTTGTTGACCAAGTCGAATGCCCTTTAGAACAAGTATAATGCATTGTTTGCCAAGTCGAATGCCTTGTTGAACAATTCAAATACCTTATTGACCCATCATTAATGCCTTGTTGAACAACTCGAATGCCTTGTTGAACAAGTCGAATTCCTTGTTGAAAAAGTCGAATGCCTTGTTAAACAAGTCGAATGCCTTGTTGACCATGTAATGCCTTGTTGAACAAACTCAATGCCTTTTGAACAAGTCAAATGCCAAGTTAACCAAGTCATGCCTTGTTGATCAAGTAGAATGTCTTGTTCACAATGTCATGTCTTTTTATCCAAGAGAATGACTTGTTGAACAAGTCGAATGCCTTGTTGACCAAGTCGAATACCTTGTTGACCAAGTCGAATGCCTGGTTGACCAAGTCAAATGCTATGTTGAACAAGTAGAATGCCCTGTTGACCAAATGGAATGCCTTGTTAAACAAGTCGAATGCGTTGTTGAACAAGTCGAATCACATGTTGACCAAGTCGAATGCCTTGTTGAACAAGACAAATTCCTTGTTCAACAAGTCGAATGCCTTGTTGAACAAGTCGAGTGCCTTGTTGAACAAATAGAATGTCTTGTATGCCTTGTTGACCAAGTATTGCCGTGTTGAACAAGTCAACTGCCTTACTGACCCAGTAAAGCCTTGTTGAAAAAGTCGGATGCCTTGTTGAACAAGTTGAATGCCTTTTTGACCAAGTAATGTCTTGTTGAACAACTGCATGTCTGGTTGACAATGTATAATGCCTTGTGAAACAAGCTGAATGGCTTGTTGCAAAGTCATTCCTTGTTGACAAAAGTCAACTGCCTTTTTGAACAAGTCGAATGCCTTGTTGACCAAGTCGACTGCCTTGTTGACCAAGTCGAATGCCTTGTTGAGCAAGTCGAGTGCCTTGTTGAACAAATAGAATGTCTTGTATGCCTTGTTGACCAAGTCGAATGCCCTTTAGAACAAGTATAATGCGTTGTTTGCCAAGTCGAATGGCTTGTTGAACAAGTCAAATGCCTTATTGACCCAGTAATGCCTTGTTGAACAAGTCAAATGCCTTGTTGACCAACTCATGTCTTGTTGATCAAGTAGAATGTCTTGTTCACAAAGTCAGGTCTTTTATCCAAGAGAATGACATGTTGAACAAGTCGAATGCCTTGTTGACCAAGTCAAATGCCTGGTTGACTAAGTCAAATGCATTGTTGAACAAGTCGAATGCCTTGTTTACCAAGTGGAATGCCTTGTTAAACAAGTCGAATGCGTTGTTGAACAAGTCAAATCACATGTTGAACAAGTCAAATGCCCTATCGACCACGTCATTCCTTGTTGAACTTGTTGACCAAGTGGAATGCCTTTTGAACAAGTCGAATGCCTTGTTGAGCAAGTCGAGTGCCTTGTTGAACAAATAGAATGTCTTGTATGCCTTGTTGACCAAGTCGAATGCCCTTTAGAACAAGTATAATGCATTGTTTGCCAAGTCGAATGCCTTGTTGAACAATTCAAATACCTTATTGACCCATCATTAATGCCTTGTTGAACAACTCGAATGCCTTGTTGAACAAGTCGAATTCCTTGTTGAAAAAGTCGAATGCCTTGTTAAACAAGTCGAATGCCTTGTTGACCATGTAATGCCTTGTTGAACAAACTCAATGCCTTGTTGAACAAGTCAAATGCCAAGTTAACCAAGTCATGCCTTGTTGATCAAGTAGAATGTCTTGTTCACAATGTCATGTCTTTTTATCCAAGAGAATGACTTGTTGAACAAGTCGAATGCCTTGTTGACCAAGTCGAATACCTTGTTGACCAAGTCGAATGCCTGGTTGACCAAGTCAAATGCTATGTTGAACAAGTAGAATGCCCTGTTGACCAAATGGAATGCCTTGTTAAACAAGTCGAATGCGTTGTTGAACAAGTCGAATCACATGTTGACCAAGTCGAATGCCTTGTTGAACAAGACAAATTCCTTGTTCAACAAGTCGAATGCCTTGTTGAACAAGTCGAGTGCCTTGTTGAACAAATAGAATGTCTTGTATGCCTTGTTGACCAAGTATTGCCGTGTTGAACAAGTCAACTGCCTTACTGACCCAGTAAAGCCTTGTTGAAAAAGTCGGATGCCTTGTTGAACAAGTTGAATGCCTTTTTGACCAAGTAATGTCTTGTTGAACAAACTGAATGTCTGGTTGACAATGTATAATGCCTTGTGAAACAAGCTGAATGGCTTGTTGCAAAGTCATTCCTTGTTGACAAAAGTCAACTGCCTTTTTGAACAAGTCGAATGCCTTGTTGACCAAGTCGACTGCCTTGTTGACCAAGTCGAATGCCTTGTTGAGCAAGTCGAGTGCCTTGTTGAACAAATAGAATGTCTTGTATGCCTTGTTGACCAAGTCGAATGCCCTTTAGAACAAGTATAATGCGTTGTTTGCCAAGTCGAATGGCTTGTTGAACAAGTCAAATGCCTTATTGACCCAGTAATGCCTTGTTGAACAAGTCAAATGCCTTGTTGACCAACTCATGTCTTGTTGATCAAGTAGAATGTCTTGTTCACAAAGTCAGGTCTTTTTATCCAAGAGAATGACATGTTGAACAAGTCGAATGCCTTGTTGACCAAGTCAAATGCCTGGTTGACTAAGTCAAATGCATTGTTGAACAAGTCGAATGCCTTGTTTACCAAGTGGAATGCCTTGTTAACAAGTCGAATGCGTTGTTGAACAAGTCAAATCACATGTTGAACAAGTCAAATGCCCTATCGACCACGTCATTCCTTGTTGAACTTGTTGACCAAGTGGAATGCCTTTTTGAACAAGTCGAATGCCTTGTTGAGCAAGTCGAGTGCCTTGTTGAACAAATAGAATGTCTTGTATGCCTTGTTGACCAAGTCGAATGCCCTTTAGAACAAGTATAATGCATTGTTTGCCAAGTCGAATGCCTTGTTGAACAATTCAAATACCTTATTGACCCATTAATGCCTTGTTGAACAACTCGAATGCCTTGTTGAACAAGTCCAATTCCTTGTTGAAAAAGTCGAATGCCTTGTTAAACAAGTCGAATGCCTTGTTGACCAAGTAATGCCTTGTTGAACAAACTCAATGCCTTGTTGAACAAGTCAAATGCCAAGTTAACCAAGTCATGCCTTGTTGATCAAGTAGAATGTCTTGTTCACAATGTCATGTCTTTTTATCCAAGAGAATGACTTGTTGAACAAGTCGAATGCCTTGTTGACCAAGTCGAATACCTTGTTGACCAAGTCGAATGCCTGGTTGACCAAGTCAAATGCTATGTTGAACAAGTAGAATGCCCTGTTGACCAAATGGAATGCCTTGTTAAACAAGTCGAATGCGTTGTTGAACAAGTCGAATCACATGTTGACCAAGTCGAATGCCTTGTTGAACAAGACAAATCCTTGTTCAACAAGTCGAATGCCTTGTTGAACAAGTCGAGTGCCTTGTTGAACAAATAGAATGTCTTGTATGCCTTGTTGACCAAGTATTGCCGTGTTGAACAAGTCAACTGCCTTACTGACCCAGTAAAGCCTTGTTGAAAAAGTCGGATGCCTTGTTGAACAAGTTGAATGCCTTTTTGACCAAGTAATGTCTTGTTGAACAAACTGCATGTCTGGTTGACAATGTATAATGCCTTGTGAAACAAGCTGAATGGCTTGTTGCAAAGTCATTCCTTGTTGACAAAAGTCAACTGCCTTTTTGAACAAGTTAAATACCTGATTGACCCATGTAATGACTTCTTGAACAATTCGAATGCCTTGTTGACCAAGTAACCTTGTTGAACAAACTTAATACATTGTTGAACAAGTCGAATGCCATGTGGACCAAGTCATGCCTTGTTGACCAAGAGAATGCCTTGTTGAACAAGTCGAATGCCTTGTTGACATAGTCGAACGCCTTGTTGACATAGTCGAATGCCTTGTTAAACAACTCAATTGCCTTTTTGACGAAGTCGAATGCAGTGTTGAACAAGTCGAATGCCTTGTTGAACAGGCCGAATGCCTTGTTGAACAAGTTCAATGCCATGTTGAAAAAGTCAAATGCCTTGTTGACAATTCGAATGCCTTGTTGACCAACTAATGCCTTGTTGAATAAACTAAATACCTTGTTGAACAAGTTAAATGCCTAATTGACCCATGTAATGCCTTCTTGAACAATTCGAATGCCTTGGTGACCAAGTAGCTTTGTTGAACAACTTAATACCTTGTTGAACAAGTTGAATGTCAAGTGGACCAAGTCATGTCTTGTTGACAAAGAGAATGCCTTGTTGAACAAGTCGAATGCTTGTTGACACAGTCGAATGTCTTGTTGACACAGTCGAATGCATTGTTGACCAAGAGAATGCCTTGTTGACCAAGTCGAATGCCTTGTTGACCAAGTCGAATGCATAGTTGACAGGGTACAATGCCTTGTTGAGAAACTCGAATGCCATGTTGACCAAGTTATTTCTAGTTGACCAACTGGAATGCCTTGTTGAACAAGTTAAATACCTTATTGACCCAGTAATGCCTTGTTGACAATTCGAATGCCTTGTTGACCAACTAATGCCTTTTTGAACAAACTAAATACCTTGTTGAACAAGTTAAATGCTTTATTGACCAATGTAATGCCTTCTTGAACAATTCGAATGACTTGTTGACCAAGTAGCCTTGTTGAACAAACTGAATACCTTTTTGAACAAGTCGAATGCCAAGTGGACAAAGTCATGCCTTGTTGAACAAGAGAATGTCTTGTTAAACCAGTCGAATGCCTTGTTGACACAGTCGAATGCCTTGTTGACACAGTGGAATGCATTGTTGACCAAGAGAATGTCTTGTGACCAAGTCGAATGCCTTGTTGACCAAGTCGAATGCATAGTCGACCAAGTACATTGCCTTGTTGAGTGAGTCAAATGCCTTGTTGAGAAAGTCGAATGCCATGTCGACCAAGTCATTCCTAGTTGACCAAGTGGAATGCCTTGCTGAACAGGTCGAATTCCTTGTTAAACAAATCGAATGCCCTTTAGAACAAGTATAATGCCTTGTTGGCCAAGTCGAATGCCCTTTAGAACAAGTATAATGCCTTGTTGGCCAAGTCAAATGCCTTGATGAACAAGTCGAATGCCTTGTTGAACAATTTGAATGTCTTGTTGACCAAGTATTGTCCTGTTGAACAAACTGAATGCCATGTGACCAAGGGCAATGCCTTGTTGACCAAGTCGAATGCATAGTTGACCAAGTACAATGCATTCTTGAACAAGTCGATTGCCTTGTTTACCAAGTCGAATGCCTTGTTGAACAACTCAAATGCCTTTTCGACCAAGTCGAATGCCGTGTTGATCAGGTTAAATGCCTTGTTTAACAGGTTGAATGCCCTGTTGAACAAGTTGAATGCCATGTTGACAAAGTCGAATGCCTTGTTGACCAAGTGGAATGCCTTATTGGCCCACTAATGCCTTGTTGACAATTCGAATGCCTTGTTGACCAACTAATTCCTTGTTGAACAAACTAAATACCTTTTTGAACAAGTTAAATACCTGATTGACCCATGTAATGCCTTCTTGAACAATTCGAATGCCTTGTTGACCAAGTAGCCTTGTTGAACAAACTTAATACATTGTTGAACAAGTCGAATGCCATGTGGACCAAGTCATGCCTTGTTGACCAAGAGAATGCCTTGCTGAACAAGTCGAATGCCTTGTTGACATAGTCGAACGCCTTGTTGACATAGTCGAATGCCTTGTTGAACAACTCAATTGCCTTTTTGACGAAGTCGAATGCAGTGTTGAACAAGTCGAATGCCTTGTTGAACAGGCCGAATGCCTTGTTGAACAAGTTCAATGCCATGTTGAAAAAGTCGAATGCCTTGTTGACAATTCAAATGCCTTGTTGACCAACTAATGTCGTGTTGAATAAACTAAATACCTTGTTGAACAAGTTAAATGCCTGATTGACCCATGTAATGCCTTCTTGAACAATTCGAATGCCTTGGTGACCAAGTAGCTTTGTTGAACAAACTTAATACCTTGTTGAACAAGTTGAATGTCAAGTGGACCAAGTCATGCCTTGTTGACAAAGAGAATGCCTTGTTGAACAAGTCGAATGCTTGTTGACACAGTCGAATGTCTTGTTGACACAGTCGAATGCATTGTTGACCAAGAGAATGCCTTGTTGACCAAGTCGAATGCCTTGTTGACCAAGTCGAATGCATAGTTGACAGGGTACAATGCCTTGTTGAGAAAATCGAATGCCATGTTGACCAAGTTATTTCTAGTTGACCAACTGGAATGCCTTGTTGAACAAGTTAAATACCTTATTGACCCAGTAATGCCTTGTTGACAATTCAAATGCCTTGTTGACCAACTAATGCCTTTTTGAACAAACTAAATACCTTGTTGAACAAGTTAAATGCTTTATTGACCAATGTAATGCCTTCTTGAACAATTCGAATGACTTGTTGACCAAGTAGCCTTGTTGAACAAACTGAATACCTTTTTGAACAAGTCGAATGCCAAGTGGACAAAGTCATGCCTTGTTGAACAAGAGAATGTCTTGTTAAACCAGTCGAATGCCTTGTTGACACAGTCGAATGCCTTGTTGACACAGTGGAATGCATTGTTGACCAAGAGAATGTCTTGTTGACCAAGTCAAATGCCTTGTTGACCAAGTCGAATGCATAGTCGACCAAGTACATTGCCTTGTTGAGTGAGTCAAATGCCATGTTGAGAAAGTCGAATGCCATGTCGACCAAGTCATTCCTAGTTGACCAAGTGGAATGCCTTGCTGAACAGGTCGAATTCCTTGTTAAACAAGTCGAATGCCCTTTAGAACAAGTATAATGCCTTGTTGGCCAAGTCGAATGCCTTGATGAACACGTCAAATGCCTTGTTGAACAATTTGAATGCATGTTGACCAAGTAATGTCCTGTTGAACAAACTGAATGTCATGGTTACCAAGGGCAATGCCTTGTTGACCAAGTCGAATGCATAGTTGATCAAGTACAATGCATTCTTGAACAGTCGATTGCCTTGTTTACCAAGTCGAATGCATTGTCGAAAAAGTTATTCCTTGTTGACCAAGTGGAATGTCTTGGTGAACTTGTCGAATGGCTTGTTGAGCAAGTCGAGTACCTTGTTGAACAAATAGAATGTCTTGTATGCCTTGTTGAACATGCCGAATGTCTTGTTGAGCAAGTCGAGTACCTTGTTGAACAATAGAGATGTCTTTTATGCCTTGTTGACCAAGTCGCATGCCCTTTAGAACAAGTATAACGCATTGTTTGCCAAGTCGATTGGCTGTGAACAAGTCAAATGCCTTATTGACCCAGTAATGCCTTGTTGAACAAGTCGAATGCCTTGTTGAACAATTTGAATTTCTTGTTGACCAAGTAATGTCCTCTTGAACAAACTGAATGCCTTGGTTACCAAGGGCAATGCCTTGTTGACGAAATCGAATGCCTTGTTGAACAAGTCGAATGCCTTGTTGATCAAGTCCATTGCCTTGTTGGGCAAAAAGAATGATTGGTATGCCTTTTTGAACAAGTAGAATCCCTTATTGAACAAGTCGAATGTCTTGTTGACCATGTAGGATGCCTTGTTGACCTTGTAATGCGTTGTTGAACAAGTTGAATTCCTTCTTGAACAAGTCGAATGTCAATTTGACAAAGTCATGCCTTGTTAGAAGTAGAATGCCTTGCTGAACAAGTCGAATGCATTGTTGAACTAGTCGAATGCATTGTGGAACAAGTCGAATGCCTCGTTGACCAAGTCATGCCTTGTTAACCAAGTAGAATGTCTTGTTAAGCAAGTCGTCGCCTTGTTGAACAACTCAAATGCCTTTTTACCAAGTCGAATGCCGTGTTGAACAAGTTGAATGCCTTGTTTAACAGGTGGAATGCCCTGTGAAACAAGTTGAATGCCATGTTGACCAAGTCGAATGCCTTGTTGACCAAGTGGAATGCCTTATGACCCACTAATGCCTTGTTGACAATTCGAATGCCTTGTTCACCAACTAATGCCTTGTTGAACAACTAAATACCTTCTTGAACAAGTCGATTGCCTTGATGACCAAGTCGAATGCCTTGTCGAAAAAGTCATTCTTTGTTGACCACGTGGAATGCCTTGTTGAACAAGTCGAATGTCTTGTGAGCAAGTCGAGTACCTGTTGAACGAATAGAATGTCTTGTATGCCTTGTTGACCAAGTCGAATGCCCTTTAGAACAAGTATAATGCGTTGTTTGCCAAGTCGAATGGCTGTTGAACAAGTCAAATGCCTTATTGACCCAGTAATGCCTTGTTGAACAAGTCAAATGCCTTGTTGACCAACTCATGTCTTGTTGATCAAGTAGAATGTCTTGTTCACAAAGTCAGGTCTTTTTATCCAAGAGAATGACATGTTGAACAAGTCGAATGCCTTGTTGACCAAGTCAAATGCCTGGTTGACAAAGTCAAATGCATTGTTGAACAAGTCGAATGCCTTGTTTACCAAGTGGAATGCCTTGTTAAACAAGTCGAATGCGTTGTTGAACAAGTCAAATCACATGTTGAACAAGTCAAATGCCCTATCGACCACGTCATTCCTTGTTGAACTTGTTGACCAAGTGGAATGCCTTTTTGAACAAGTCGAATGCCTTTTTGAACAAGTCGAATGCCTTGTTGACCAAGTTGAATACCTTGTTGACCAAGTCGAATGCCTGGTTGACCAAGTCAAATGCTATGTTGAACAAGTAGAATGCCCTGTTGACCAAATGGAATGCCTTGTTAAACAAGTCGAATGCGTTGTTGAACAAGTCGAATCACATGTTGACCAAGTCGAATGCCTTGTTGAACAAGACAAATTCCTTGTTGAACAAGTCGAATGCCTTGTTGAACAAGTCGAGTGCCTTGTTGAACAAATAGAATGTCTTGTATGCCTTGTTGACCAAGTATTGCCGTGTTGAACAAGTCAACTGCCTTACTGACCCAGTAAAGCCTTGTTGAAAAAGTCGGATGCCTTGTTGAACAAGTTGAATGCCTTTTTGACCAAGTAATGTCTTGTTGAACAAACTGAATGTCTGGTTGACAATGTATAATGCCTTGTGAAACAAGCTGAATGGCTTGTTGCAAAGTCATTCCTTGTTGACAAAAGTCAACTGCCTTTTGAACAAGTCGAATGCCTTGTTGACCAAGTCGACTGCCTTGTTGACCAAGTCGAATGCCTTGTTGAGCAAGTCGAGTGCCTTGTTGAACAAATAGAATGTCTTGTATGCCTTGTTGACCAAGTCGAATGCCCTTTAGAACAAGTATAATGCGTTGTTTGCCAAGTCGAATGGCTTGTGAACAAGTCAAATGCCTTATTGACCCAGTAATGCCTTGTTGAACAAGTCAAATGCCTTGTTGACCAACTCATGTCTTGTTGATCAAGTAGAATGTCTTGTTCACAAGTCAGGTCTTTTTATCCAAGAGAATGACATGTTGAACAAGTCGAATGCCTTGTTGACCAAGTCAAATGCCTGGTTGACTACGTCAAATGCATTGTTGAACAAGTCGAATGCCTTGTTTACCAAGTGGAATGCCTTGTTAAACAAGTCGAATGCGTTGTTGAACAAGTCAAATCACATGTTGAACAAGTCAAATGCCCTATCGACCACGTCATTCCTTGTTGAACTTGTTGACCAAGTCTAATGCCTTTTGAACAAGTCGAATGCCTTGTTGAGCAAGTCGAGTGCCTTGTTGAACAAATAGAATGTCTTGTATGCCTTGTTGACCAAGTCGAATGCCCTTTAGAACAAGTATAATGCATTGTTTGCCAAGTCGAATGCCTTGTTGAACAATTCAAATACCTTATTGACCCATTAATGCCTTGTTGAACAACTCGAATGCCTTGTTGAACAAGTCGAATTCCTTGTTGAAAAAGTCGAATGCCTTGTTAAACAAGTCGAATGCCTTGTTGACCAAGTAATGCCTTGTTGAACAAACTCAATGCCTTGTTGAACAAGTCAAATGCCAAGTTAACCAAGTCATGCCTTGTTGAACAAGTCAAATGCCAAGTTAACCAAGTCATGCCTTGTTGATCAAGTAGAATGTCTTGTTCACAATGTCATGTCTTTTATCCAAGAGAATGAGTTGTTGAACAAGTCGAATGCCTTGTTGACCAAGTCGAATACCTTGTTGACCAAGTCGAATGCCTGGTTGACCAAGTCAAATGCTATGTTGAACAAGTAGAATGCCCTGTGACCAAATGGAATGCCTTGTTAAACAAGTCGAATGCGTTGTTGAACAAGTCGAATCACATGTTGACCAAGTCGAATGCCTTGTTGAACAAGACAAATTCCTTGTTGAACAAGTCGAATGCCTTGTTGAACAAGTCGAGTGCCTTGTTGAACAAATAGAATGTCTTGTATGCCTTGTTGACCAAGTATTGCCGTGTTGAACAAGTCAACTGCCTTACTGACCCAGTAAAGCCTTGTTGAAAAAGTCGGATGCCTTGTTGAACAAGTTGAATGCCTTTTTGACCAAGTAATGTCTTGTTGAACAAACTGCATGTCTGGTTGACAATGTATAATGCCTTGTGAAACAAGCTGAATGGCTTGTTGCAAAGTCATTCCTTGTTGACAAAAGTCAACTGCCTTTTTGAACAAGTCGAATGCCTTGTTGACCAAGTCGACTGCCTTGTTGAACAAGTCGAATGCCTTGTTGAGCAAGTCGAGTGCCTTGTTGAACAAATAGAATGTCTTGTATGCCTTGTTGACCAAGTCGAATGCCCTTTAGAACAAGTATAATGCGTTGTTTGCCAAGTCGAATGGCTTGTTGAACAAGTCAAATGCCTTATTGACCCAGTAATGCCTTGTTGAACAAGTCAAATGCCTTGTTGACCAACTCATGTCTTGTTGATCAAGTAGAATGTCTTGTTCACAAAGTCAGGTCTTTTTATCCAAGAGAATGACATGTTGAACAAGTCGAATGCCTTGTTGACCAAGTCAAATGCCTGGTTGACAAAGTCAAATGCATTGTTGAACAAGTCGAATGCCTTGTTTACCAAGTGGAATGCCTTGTTAAACAAGTCAAATGCGTTGTTGAACAAGTCAAATCACATGTTGAACAAGTCAAATGCCCTATCGACCACGTCATTCCTTGTTGAACTTGTTGACCAAGTGGAATGCCTTTTTGAACAAGTCGAATGCCTTGTTGAGCAAGTCGAGTGCCTTGTTGAACAAATAGAATGTCTTGTATGCCTTGTTGACCAAGTCGAATGCCCTTTAGAACAAGTATAATGCATTGTTTGCCAAGTCGAATGCCTTGTTGAACAATTCAAATGCCTTATTGACCCATTAATGCCTTGTTGAACAACTCGAATGCCTTGTTGAACAAGTCGACTTCCTTGTTGAAAAAGTCGAATGCCTTGTTAAACAAGTCGAATGCCTTGTTGACCAAGTAATGCCTTGTTGAACAAACTCAATGCCTTGTTGAACAAGTCAAATGCCAAGTTAACCAAGTCATGCCTTGTTGATCAAGTAGAATGTCTTGTTCACAATGTCATGTCTTTTTATCCAAGAGAATGACTTGTTGAACAAGTCGAATGCCTTGTTGACCAAGTCGAATACCTTGTTGACCAAGTCGAATGCCTGGTTGACCAAGTCAAATGCTATGTTGAACAAGTAGAATGCCTTGTTGACCAAATGGAATGCCTTGTTAAACAAGTCGAATGCGTTGTTGAACAAGTCGAATCACATGTTGACCAAGTCGAATGCCTTGTTGAACAAGACAAATTCCTTGTTGAACAAGTCGAATGCCTTGTTGAACAAGTCGAGTGCCTTGTTGAACAAATAGAATGTCTTGTATGCCTTGTTGAACAAGTCAACTGCCTTACTGACCCAGTAAAGCCTTGTTGAAAAAGTCGGATGCCTTGTTGAACAAGTTGAATGCCTTTTTGACCAAGTAATGTCTTGTTGAACAAACTGCATGTCTGGTTGACAATGTATAATGCCTTGTGAAACAAGCTGAATGGCTTGTTGCAAAGTCATTCCTTGTTGACAAAAGTCAACTGCCTTTTTGAACAAGTCGAATGCCTTGTTGACCAAGTCGACTGCCTTGTTGAACAAGCCGAATGCCTTGTTGAACAAATAGAATGTCTTGTATGCCTTGTTGACCAAGTCGAATGCCCTTTAGAACAAGTATAATGCGTTGTTTGCCAAGTCGAACGGCTTGTTGAACAAGTCAAATGCCTTATTGACCTAGTAATGCCTTGTTGAACAAGTCAAATGCCTTGTTGACCAACTCATATCTTGTTGATCAAGTAGAATGTCTTGTTCACAAAGTCAGGTCTTTTTATCCAAGAGAATGACATGTTGAACAAGTCGAATGCCTTGTTGACCAAGTCAAATGCCTGGTTGACTAAGTCAAATGCATTGTTGAACAAGTCGAATGCCTTGTTTACCAAGTGGAATGCCTTGTTAAACAAGTCGAATGCGTTGTTGAACAAGTCAAATCACATGTTGAACAAGTCAAATGCCCTATCGACCACGTCATTCCTTGTTGAACTTGTTGACCAAGTGGAATGCCTTTTTGAACAAGTCGAATGCCTTGTTGAGCAAGTCGAGTGCCTTGTTGAACAAATAGAATGTCTTGTATGCCTTGTTGACCAAGTCGAATGCCCTTTAGAACAAGTATAATGCATTGTTTGCCAAGTCGAATGCCTTGTTGAACAATTCAAATGCCTTATGACCCATTAATGCCTTGTTGAACAACTCGAATGCCTTGTTGAACAAGTCGACTTCCTTGTTGAAAAAGTCGAATGCCTTGTTAAACAAGTCGAATGCCTTGTTGACCATGTAATGCCTTGTTGAACAAACTCAATGCCTTGTTGAACAAGTCAAATGCCAAGTTAACCAAGTCATGCCTTGTTGATCAAGTAGAATGTCTTGTTCACAATGTTATGTCTTTTTATCCAAGAGAATGACTTGTTGAAGAAGTCGAATGCCTTGTTGACCAAGTTGAATACCTTGTTGACCAAGTCGAATGCCTGGTTGACCAAGTCAAATGCTATGTTGATCAAGTAGAATGCCCTGTTGACCAAATGGAATGCCTTGTTAAACAAGTCGAATGCGTTGTTGAACAAGTCGAATCACATGTTGACCAAGTCGAATGCCTTGTTGAACAAGACAAATTCCTTGTTGAACAAGTCGAATGCCTTGTTGAACAAGTCGAGTGCCTTGTTGAACAAATAGAATGTCTTGTATGCCTTGTTGACCAAGTATTGCCGTGTTGAACAAGTCAACTGCCTTACTGACCCAGTAAAGCCTTGTTGAAAAAGTCGGATGCCTTGTTGAACAAGTTGAATGCCTTTTTGACCAAGTAATGTCTTGTTGAACAAACTGCATGTCTGGTTGACAATGTATAATGCCTTGTGAAACAAGCTGAATGGCTTGTTGCAAAGTCATTCCTTGTTGACAAAAGTCAAATGCCTTTTTGAACAAGTCGAATGCCTTGTTGACCAAGTCGACTGCCTTGTTGACCAAGTCGACTGCCTTGTTGAACAAGCCGAATGCCTTGTTGTGCAAAAAGAATGATTGGTGTGTCCTTTTGAACAAGTATAATCCCCTATTGAACAAGTCGAATGTCTTGTTGACCATGTAGGATGCCTTGTTGACCTTGTAATACCTTGTTGAACAAGTTGAATTCCTTCTTGAACAAGTTGAATGTCAATTTGACCAAGTCATGCTTTGTTTAGAAGTAGAATGCCTTGCTGAACAAGTCGAATGCCCTTTTGAACTAGTCGAATGCATTGTTGAACAAGTCGAATGCCTCGTTGACCAAGTCATGCCTTGTTAACCAAGTAGACTGTGTTGTTAAACAAGTCGAATGCCTTGTTGAACAACTCAAATGCCTTTTTGACCAACTCGAATGCTGTGTTGAACAAGTCGAATGCCTTATTGACCCAGTAATGCCTTGTTGACAATTCGAATGCCTTGTTGACCAACTAATGCCTTTTTGAACAAACTAAATACCTTGTTGAACAAGTTAAATGCCAGATTGACCAATGTAATGCTTTCTTGAACAATTCGAATGCCTTGTTGACCAAGTAGCCTTGTTGAACAAACTTAATACCTTGTTGAACAAGTCGAATGCCAAGTGGACCAAGTCATGCCTTGTTGACCAAGAGAATGCCTTGTTGAACAAGTCTTTTTTTTTGGTAAAACGAATGCATTGTTGACCAAGATAATGCCTTGTTGACCAAGTCGAATGCCTTGTTGACCAAGTCGATTGCATAGTTGACCAAGTACAATGCCTTGTTGGGAAAGTTGATTGCCATGTTGACCAAGTCATTTCTAGTTGACCAAGTGGAATGCCTTGTTGAACAAGTCGAATGCCTTGTTGAACAAGTCGAATGCCTTGTTGACCAAGTAATGGCTTGTTGAACAAACTCAATGCCTTGTTGAACAAGTCAAATGCCAAGTTGACCAAGTCATGCCTTGTTGATCAAGTTGAATGTCTTGTTGACAAAGTCAGGTCTTCTTATCCAAGAGATTGACATGTTGAACAAGTCGAATGCCTGGTTGACCAAGTCAAATGCATTGTTCAACAAGTCGAATGCCTTGTTGACCAAGTAGAATGTCTTGTTAAACAAGTCGAATGCGTTGTTGAACAAGTCGAATCACATGTTGAACAAGTCAAATGCCTTGTTGAACAAGTCGAATGCCTTGTTGAACAAGTCGAGTGCCTTGTTGAACAAATAGAATGTCTTGTATGCCTTGTTGACCAAGTCGAATGCCCTTTAGAACAAGTATAATGCCTTGTTGGCCAAGTCTTGTGCCTTGTTGAACTAGTCAAATGCCTTATTGACCCAGTAATGCCTTGTTGAACAAGTCGAATGGCTTCTTGAACAAGTAATGCCTTGTTGAACAAGTCGAATGCCTTGTTGACCAAGTAATGCCTTGTTGACAAACTGAATGCCAAGTTGTCCAAATCAGCCTTGGTGATCAAGTAGAATTCCTTGTTCACAATGTCATGCCTTTTGATCCAAGAGAAAGAATTGTTCAACAAGTTGAATGCCTTGTTGACCAAGTGGAATGCCTTGTGGAACAAGTCGAATGCTTTGTTGAACAAGTCGAATGCCTTGTTCACCAAATAATACCGTGTTGAACATGTCAAATGTTTTGACCCAGTAAAGCCTTGTTGAAAAAGTCGAATGCCTTGTTGAATAGGTTGAATGCCTTGTTGACGAAGTAATGTCCAGTTGAACAAATTGAATGCCTTGTTGACCAAGTCGAATGCCTTGTTGACCAAGTCGAATGCCTTATCGACCAAGTCATTGCATTTTGACAAAGTGGAATGCCTTGTTTGAACAAGTCGAATGCTTTTGTTGAAATAGTCGAATGCCTTGTTGAACAAGTCGAGTGCCTTGTTGAACAAATAGAATGTCTTGTATGCTTTGTTGGCCAAGTCGAATGCCTTGTTGAACAAGTCAATTGCCTTATTGACCGAGTAATGCCTTGTTGAACAACTCGAATACCTTTTGAACAAGTAATGCCTTGTTGAACAAGTCGAATGCCTTGTTGAACAAGTCGAATGCCTTGTTGACCAAGTAATGCCTTGTTCAACAAACTGAATGCCTTGTTCAACAGGTCAAATGCCAAGTTGACCAAGTCATGCCTTGTTGATCAAGTAGAATGTCTTGTTCACAAAGTTATGTCTTTTTCTCCAAGAGAAGGACTTGTTGAACAAGTCGAACGTTCACCATGTCGAATGCCTTGTTAACCAAGTCAAATGTATTGACCAACTACAATGCCTTGTTGAACAAGTCGAATGCCTTGTTGACCAAGTGGAATGCCTTGTTGAACAAGTCGAATGTGTTGTTGAACAAGTCGAATCACATGTTGAACAAGTCGAATGTCTTGTCGACCAAGTCATTCCTTGTTGACCAAGCGGAATGCCTTGTTGAGCAAATCGAATGCCTTGTTGAACAAGTCGAGTGCCTTGTTGAACAAATAGAATGTCTTGTATGCCTTGTTGAACAAGTCGAATTCATTGTTAAACAAGTCGAATGCCTTGTTGAACAAACTGAATGCCTTGTTGAACAAGTCAAATGCCAAGTTGACCAAGTCATGCCTTGTTCATCAAGTAGAACGTCTTATTCACAAAGTCAAGTCTTTTTATCCAAGAGAATGACTTGTTGAACAAGTCGAATGCCCTGTTGACCAAGTCGAATGCCTTATTGACCAAGTCGAATGCATTTTTGAACAAGTGGAATGCCTTGTTGACCAAGTGGAATGCCTTGTTAAACAAGTCGAATGCGTTGTTGAACAAGTCGAATCACATGTTGACCAAGTCGAATGCCTTGTTGAACAAGTCGAATGCCTTGTTGAACAAGTCGAGTGCCTTGTTGAACAAATAGAATGTCTTGTATGCCTTGTTGACCAAGTCGAATGCCCTTTAGAACAAGTATAATGCCTTGTTGGCCAAGTCTTGTGCCTTGTTGAACTAGTCAAATGCCTTATTGACCCAGTAATGCCTTGTTGAACAAGTCGAATGTCTTGTTGAACAAGTAATGCCTTGTTGAACAAGTCGAATGCCTTGTTGACCAAATAATGCCTTGTTGACAAACTGAATGCCAAGTTGTCCAAATCAGCCTTGGTGATCAAGTAGAATTCCTTGTTCGCAATGTCATGCCTTTTGATCCAAGAGAATGTATTGTTCAACAAGTTGAATGCCTTGTTGACCAAGTGGAATGCCTTGTGGAACAAGTCGAATGCGTTGTTGAACAAGTCGAATGACCAGTTGAATAAGTCGAATGCCTTGTTCACCAAATAATACCGTGTTGAACAAGTCAAATGTTTTGACCCATTAAAGCCTTGTTGAAAAAGTCGAATGCCTTGTTGAATAGGTTGAATGCCTTGTTGAATAGGTTGAATGCCTTGTTGACCAAGTAATGTCCAGTTGAACAAATTGAATGCCTTGTTGACCAAGTCGAATGTCTTATCGACCAAGTCATTGCATTTTGACAAAGTGGAATGCCTTGTTTGAACAAGTCGAATGCTTTGTTGAAATAGTCGAATGCCTTGTTGAACAAGTCGAGTGCCTTGTTGAACAAATAGAATGTCTTGTATGCCTTGTTGGCCAAGTCGAATGCCTTGTTGTACAAGTCAATTGCCTTATTGACCGAGTAATGCCTTGTTGAACAACTCGAATACCTTTTGAACAAGTAATGCCTTGTTGAACAAGTCGAATGCATTCTTGAACAAGTCGAATGCCTTGTTGACCAAGTAATGCCTTGTTCAACAAACTGAATGCCTTGTTCAACAGGTCAAATGCCAAGTTTACCAAGTCATGCCTTGTTGATCAAGTAGAATGTCTTGTTCACAAAGTCATGTCTTTTTCTCCAAGAGAATGACTTGTTGAACAAGTCGAACGTTCACCATGTCGAATGCCTTGTTAACCAAGTCAAATGTATTGACCAAGTACAATGCCTTGTTGACCAAGTGGAATGCCTTGTTGAACAAGTCGAATGTGTTGTGGAACAAGTCGAATCACATGTTGAACAAGTCGAATTCCTTGTCGACCAAGTCATTCCTTGTTGATCAAGCGGAATGCCTTGTTGAGCAAATCGAATGTCTTGTTGAACAAGTCGAGTGCCTTGTTGAACAAATAGAATGTCTTGTATGCCTTGTTGAACAAGTCGAATTCCTTGTTGAACAAGTCGAATGCCTTGTTGAACAAACTGAATGCCTTGTTGAACAAGTCAAATGCCAAGTTGACCAAGTCATGCCTTGTTCATCAAGTAGAATGTCTTGTTCACAAAGTCAAGTCTTTTTATCCAAGAGAATGACTTGTTGAACAAGTCGAATGCCTTGTTGACCAAGTCGAATGCCTTATTGACCGGAGTCGAATGCATTTTTGAACAAGTGGAATGCCTTGTTGACCAAGTGGAATGCCTTGTTAAACAAGTCGAATGCGTTGTTGAACAAGTCGAATCACATGTTGACCAAGTCGAATGCCTTGTTGAACAAGTCGAATGCCTTGTTGAACAAGTCGAGTGCCTTGTTGAACAAATAGAATATCTTGTATGCCTTGTTGACCAAGTCGAATGCCCTTTAGAACAAGTATAATGCCTTGTTGGCCAAGTCTTGTGCCTTGTTGAACTAGTCAAATGCCTTATTGACCCAGTAATGCCTTGTTGAACAAGTCGAATGCCTTGTTGAACAAGTAATGCCTTGTTGAACAAGTCGAATGCCTTGTTGACCAAGTAATGCCTTGTTCAACAAACTGAATGCCTTGTTCAACAGGTCAAATGCCAAGTTGACCAAGTCATGCCTTGTTTTTTTTTTTTTTTTGTCAAAAGGTCACTAAAATAAAATGTGGAAAGATACAATGTTCAGCAGCAATAAGCTGCACCGCTCGGTAACATGCTACCTATAATCAACGCAAGCAATCGAATCGAGCAAGCAAACATCAAAATCAAGCAAGCAGACTGTAAGCAAGTGACTACGTGCTCGGCCACGCAATGCGCCAAACACGTCGAAGCGCACAGGACTGTAGCTGATACTTCCCTCCAAGGGTAGAGAGCCGTATACAGAGTGTAGTCTCGACGTCCGCAACGATATGAGTAGGAGGTCTTCGTCTTCCTTCCCGCCATCGTAGGTTGCGCTCGGCCCATAGGTGATAGACAAGCGATGCAAGCGCATGTCGGGGCCCATCCATGCGAGGTGCTTGCCCCGCCACCTTGAGCAGCCCAGTGAACCCCTTCGATCCAGTCCGTGTAAGGCCATCTAAAACGTAACTTTCCCAGCAAAGACTGTAGGCAATGTCTGGAAAATGAACACTCAAAGAAAAGATGCCGTGTTGTCTATATAGCATGGCCATCATCACACAAGAGGCAAGCTGAACTTCCTGCTGCCGCGGCCACCCATGGCTTGTCCCTCGTCGCCAGGCGTTCCCTAATCGCCAGCCATAGAATGACTTCATGTCGTGGTATCGAGATAGGGCCTCCGAACAGGTTGGTCCAGAATGGAGGCGGAGAATGTTGGCGTATGCAATTTCTCGCGGAGTGAGTAGAGAAGACGCCATTGGGAGTCCCCCGCCATCGAATCGTGTCCATCTCACCGTGTTGAATGGGAGGTAGGAGACCAGCAAAATCCATGAACTCCACCGTTGTCTGTCCTGGCCAATGCCATCCCGACTCATCAATCACCGCGCTCAATCGTGAATCAAGTGGGAGGCCCATAACAGATGGACCACGCGGGTACCGTTCCACCAGCGGAATCGTGAGTAGCCATGGGTCAGTCCAGAGGCGTGTATTCGCTCCATTCCCAATGCGGAACTCTAGAAGTGGCCGGATGATGGGTCTGAGCTTGAGGAGCTTCTTCCAGCTCCATGAGGTATTTAGCCGTGGATCTGATGGTCCAGAAGGATGTGTTGTGCAGCCGCGTCCGTCGTATCCATGTGGCCCATATCGAAAACTCATCTCCCCTGAGAATGTTCCAAATAAAACGCATCATCGGCGCCTTGTTCTCCACCTCAATCGATCTCAGTCCAAGTCCCCCTTCGTCCCTTGGTGCGCATACGTCGGTCCATGCCACCTTCGCGCTAGATCCCTTCCACAAGAAAGCTCGAAGACGCTTCTCGATACTGCGGATGATTCCATTGGGGAGTAAGAAGACTCCCGCCCAATACACATGGATAGTCATAAGGACCGATCGAATGAGCTGTACCCTCCCGGCGTATGAGAGCGAGTGGTTAGTCCAAGAACCAAGCCGACGATCAATAGAACGTAATAAGGGGGCGCAATCATCGATAGTCAATCGCGATGTGATAAGGGGACCCCCAGGTACCGCACAGGAAGAGACCCGATCGGGAAGCCCATAACAGCCTGGAGTGTACCCTTCAGTCGTTCTGCCCGTTTCGAGATAAACATCTCGCTTTTACTGGAGTTTGCCCGTAGCCCTGAAAGCGAAGCAAAAAGCTCGAGGCTGTCGCGGAAGATACTGACTGATTGAACGTCCGCCTGCGAGAAAAGAAGAAGATCATCGGCGAAGGTCAACATGAAGAGGGATGTGGCCTCGCATCGCCAATGGTATCGGAAGCTGCTGCTAAGGTTGATGCGGGACGCTATGATTCCATGTAAAGCCTCCATCACCAACACAAAGAGATAAGGTGATATGGGGTCGCCTAGTCTGAAACCCCGCCGTCCTTTGAAGAAACCCTCCGGCCTACCGTTGATGTTGATGGAAAAATGCGTCGACGTGAGGCATGACCGGACCCACCCAATGAAGGTTGGGTGAAAGTGAAGTGCCTGAAGTGTGGCAAAGATAAAATCCCACTCAATCTTATCATATGCCTTGGCGAGGTCGACCTTAAGAGCCACCCTTTCAGGCAGCCCGGCTCTATTGTATCCGTGACAAATCTCTTGGGCTAAGAGAATGTTGTCGGAAATACGCCTTCCACGGATGAATGCCGTCTGTGTAGGGTGGACAAGTTTCCCCAAGCTGTCTCGTAGCCGATTAGCAATGATCTTGGAGATGGTCTTATAGAGAACGTTGCAGCAGGCAATCGGTCGAAAATCCTTCGCCATGCGTGGATTATCCCCTTTTGGAATGAGGGTGATAAGGGTCGAATTCAGCTCCCCTAGGAGGTGTCTCGTCCGGAAGAAATCCCGGATGGCGAACGAGATATCCCCCGATGATGTGCCATGCCCGCTTGTAGAAAACCGCGGAGTACTCGTCTGGCCCTGGCGATTTGTTATCTCCCATTGCATGCAGCGCGTTGTTGATTTCCACATCAGTGACCGGCTGAACCATTGCCTCCGCGTCGGTTGTGCTGAGCGCTGCCCCGAAGTAAGGCGCGACGTCAGAGGCGGATATTGGGGTTGTCCGCATGGATTGCCCGAGAAGTTCCGAGTAATATCGGACCAATTCAGCCCGCACTTGTGCACCACCCTCGAACGTGTTTCCCGCCTCATCCTCCAAGTGGAAGATACGATTTCCAACCCGCCGTGTGGCCACTTTCTTGAAGAAAAAAGAAGTGCATTGGTCACCGTCCTTGAGCCATGCCACTTTCGCCCGCTGAAGGAGTGCCGAATGCTCCAATTCGACCGCTTTGGCATACACAAGCCGACATTGCTTCTCCAAGATTAGTAATTGATCCTCCAATGGATAGTTTGCCGCCATGTCCTGAGCAATCTCTAGAAATTTGCGCGCCTCGAGCACGTTACGATTGAGATCACCCTTGTCTCGCCGTAGTTGTCGTAGTTCCCTCTTCATCGCTTTCAGTCTCTGGACGACTACATACATCGGGTATTCATTTGCTTGCAGACTCCAAGTTTTCGCCACGATAGGAAGAAAACGAGGATCCTGCGCCAAAAAATTATCAAAACGAAAAGAATTATTCCTTTCAGAAGCCCTAGCTGTAGTCGCGAGGATG
Organism: Linderniella brevidens; assembly: GCA_004919715.1. Taxonomy (NCBI): domain Eukaryota; kingdom Viridiplantae; phylum Streptophyta; class Magnoliopsida; order Lamiales; family Linderniaceae; genus Linderniella; species Linderniella brevidens. The sequence goes on from SWDC01000027.1 coordinate 70,033, forward strand.
AGTGGAGAGTGGTCCGATGTAGCAGGGGTTGCGCAATGATAAGTAAGGTCCCCAAATCTAGCGAACCAAGAGGGTTGCCAAGCATCCTATCGAGGCGTCGCCATACACCCGACGTGCCCCCTTGCTGGTTATACCACGTGTAGAGTTGCCCCGTGCATGGCAGGGTTGCGAGGTCCGATGTAGTCACGCATGCAATCATCTCCGGACAGCCCCCCGTTGCCGATCCTCCCCGCGCGTCCGTGTTTGCCATGATCGCGTTGAAATCCCCCATAACAAGCCACGGTGAGTTTGCGTGCAGCTGTGAGGTCTCGATGAGATCCGTCCAAAGGTCGCGTCGGGACACCCTCTGATTATGACCGTATGCGAATGTGATGAAGAAATCCTCACGCTCCGCAAGGATCGTCGCCTTACAGTGAATGGTCTGAGTGGTGTACGCAAGAATTGTGACAGTAAATAGGCGGGCATCCCAGCCCACCCAGATACGAGATGCCGGCCCATTATCGTATTCAAAGAACCAACTCCAAGCCCTGGTAGAATGTGAAAGGGCAGCCGCATTCTGCTCGGAGACCCGTGTCTCGTACAGCCCGATAATCAACAGCTTATACTTAGTAATAATATCCCCCACCGCCCATCTGTGGTCTACCCTGTTTAGACCACGTACATTCCAAACGGCGATTGGGATCATGGGCACACGTCGAGAAGGGCTGCTTCAGGACCCTTAAGTGTGTTCGCCGTGTCCAAGTCGTCCAAGTCCGCAAGAACCTCGAATGGGTTAATGCTAGCTAGTACAATAGCTCCCTGCTACGCGTTGACTGAACTTGTTGAACATCCATCTACAGGCTTCGGGTACTCCTGCAGCCGCGGCTCGTGATCTTGCTCCATGTTGGTGGGTGGAACAACAACCTCCTTGCCCTTGTCGGGATGACCAACTCTTCTCCATTCGCGCCGTGTGTGTGGGCCATTCTGGGGTTTCTTCGGCATCGTCGATGTGCGCTGCCCCGTGGATTGCCTCGGTCCCGTATTTGATCGTGGCTGTTGGGTTCGACGAGAGGGACATGTTCCCGCCCCGTGGGTCCATGCACCGCATAAGGAGCACTTCCGCGGCCTCCATTCGTACTCGACACGAACTGTAACCGCGCCGTCAGATCCTCCACCTTCACGTGGAATGCGAATATTGAAGCTTTCAAGAAAAGGCTCCTGGAGATTCTTTGATATGCATACCCGAGCGTAGTCAATACGTTCCGCTGAAATCGTCATAGAATCTGCGAAGAGTGGCTTCCCGATGACGCTAGCGACAATGCCTAACCCCTCCTGTGTCCAGAACTCGCCCGGAACGTTACGCAATTTCACCCATAGCGGAACATGGTGTGCTGAATTTTCTCGAGAGACATCCCCGTTCGCCAAGCCTCGAGAAAAATGGGTTGACGTTGCATGAGGCACGGTCCTCCTTCAAGAACCGCATTGGCTGCTGCCGCGGTTGCAAATCTGAATTTGAAAAAACCGTTGCCCGTTGCGCGTACCTCCAACAGTTCCTCCCAAATTGAACGGAAATGCCGTTCAACAAACGGGAAATATGGTTTTTTCCCCAGAAAATACCCTACGAGGGTATTGTCCCAACGTGCCGCACCCCTCTTTGCGACCTCCCATGATGGGCAGGCCTCCGCGACACCGTCCTTGAGAGTTGGGGCTGTATATGTCAAGGTATAGCGTGTAGGGCTTAGTTTGCGAGGTGCTTCTTCGTGCACCGTCCCGCGAGTTACCGCAGCAAACGATGGCTGAGGGTTTACGTGCGGCGAGGTAGACACCTCCTTGCGCGTCGGCAATGGTGCCATGGTTTGCAGCCCATGAGGTACAGCCGGGTGAGTTATTAACGGCGAAACCCTAGGATTGATAACCCTAGGCCCATAAGTGGAAACCCGAGACGGCGATATCCTAAACATTGAAGCCCTAGTTCCTTCCGCCGCAGCCCTAGACGGCGAAACCCTGGGCGACGACTCCTTGGGCCCATCAGTAACCCGGGACAGTGAAACCCTAGGCCCATCAGCATCGGCCCTAACCTCGTTCCTCGCAGCCGTCGTGGTCGGTGACTGCGGCTTCATCTTTGGATCATCTGACGCATCATCGTTAATCAAGGCCATGCCAGATGGCGGCGGTGGTGTGCCTGGGCGTATAGGGCGGTCATTTCCAATCCGTGGGTCAGTAGCGGGCCGATAATGTCCGGGTAGCGCCGTTGGCGGCGGGTCCACGGGCGCATAGGATTATTCCGTGTGTCCGGCCTGTATAGCGATCCGCTAGCCATATGTGTCGACGGTGGTGGTTGCTGCTCCGGTGGAGCTCCATGAACGCGCCCAATTAGATCTTCGAACGCTGCCACATCAAATCGTTCGCTAAATCCGGGAATATTTTCTGAAAGCGAATTGTAGAGAATGGATCCAATCTCAGCCCAATCCGTCGTTGAGGAATCCATACAAGGCATTCTATTTTTGGGAACCCGATCTTGGTGCAACGAACCTGGACGAGATGTTCCCATATCTGCCCGAAGATATGCAAGGATCTTTGCCATAATTGGATTATTCTCTGCTTGCTGCTCCAGATGCGCCAAATCTTCGCCGGAGATAGATGAATCCATACAAGGCATTCTATTTTTGGGTGCCCGATCTTGGTGCAGATACATCGAACCTGGACGAGATATTCCCATATCTGCCCGAAGGTATGCAAGGATCTTTACCATAATTGGATTATTCTCTGCTTGCTGCTCCAGATGCGCCAAATCTTCGCCAGAGATAGATGAATCCATACAAGGCATTCTATTTTTGGGTGCCCGATCTTGGTGCAGATACATCGAACCTAGACGAGATATTCCCATATCTGCCCGAAGATATGCGAGGATCTTTACCATAATTGGGTTATTCTCTGCTTGCTGCTCCAGATGCGCCAAATCTTCGCCGGATATAGATGAATCCATAGCCCGATCTTGGTGCATATACGTCGAACCTGGACGGGATATTCCCATATTTGCCCGAAGATATGCAAGGATCTTTACCAAAATTGGATTATTCTCTGCTTGATGTTCCGGATGCACCAAATCTTCGCCGGAAATAGATGCGTCATGCAAAAACGTCGTCATCTCCGCCGATGCATCCATCGTCGGGTCGTGATCCTGAACCCGCGCCTTCAAAGATGCAAACGCCGATAATTGCGTGGCAAACTCTGGGTATGCAGAACGTAGTCCATCAAGATCTGGTTGTTGCAAGCGTGGATCGCATGAATTAGAAGATGCCGAGAGCTTTGAACCATCCATGGAAGAAGAAGATGTCATAACTAGGATCCTAAAAAATTCAAAAATTCAAAGAGTAAAAGCACGTGGTGTAACCCTCCAAACGCCGGACTAACGCCGGTGATGGAGGTCCCTGCCACCGGCTGGTCACGCCCTATCCGGGAGTGGCAAAAAACGGCGTGTGGTAGGCGATGAAAACAGCCCCGGCGGCCGAACACGTTGGGTTTACGAATTCTCTCTAGTTTCTCTCTCTAGCGAAAATTTTCTCTCTTTTTAAGAAGGCATAGTCATGCCTTGTTGATCAAGTAGAATGTCTTGTTCACAAAGTCATGTCTTTTTCTCCAAGAGAATGACTTGTTGAACAAGTCGAACGTTCACCATGTCGAATGCCTTGTTGACCAAGTCGAATGCATTTTTGAACAAGTGGAATGCCTTGTTGACCAAGTGGAATGCCTTGTTAAACAAGTCGAATGCGTTGTTGAACAAGTCGAATCACATGTTGACCAAGTCGAATGCCTTGTTGAACAAGTCGAATGCCTTGTTGAACAAGTCGAGTGCCTTGTTGAACAAATAGAATGTCTTGTATGCCTTGTTGACCAAGTCGAATGCCCTTTAGAACAAGTATAATGCCTTGTTGGCCAAGTCTTGTGCCTTGTTGAACTAGTCAAATGCCTTATTGACCCAGTAATGCCTTGTTGACCAAATAATGCCTTGTTGACAAACTGAATGCCAAGTTGTCCAAATCAGCCTTGGTGATCAAGTAGAATTCCTTGTTCGCAATGTCATGTCTTTTGATCCAAGAGAATGTATTGTTCAACAAGTTGAATGCCTTGTTGACCAAGTGGAATGCCTTGTGGAACAAGTCGAATGCGTTGTTGAACAAGTCGAATGACCAGTTGAACAAGTCGAATGCCTTGTTCACCAAATAATACCGTGTTGAACAAGTCAAATGTTTTGACCCAGTAAAGCCTTGTTGAAAAAGTCGAATGCCTTGTTGAACAGGTAGAATGCCTTGTTGACCAAGAGTGTCCTGTTGAACAAATTGAATGCCTTGTTGACCAAGTCGAATGCCTTATCGACCAAGTCATTGCATTTTTACAAAGTGGAATCCCTTGTTGAACAAGTCGAATGCTTTGTTGAAATAGTCGAATGCCATGTTGAACAAGTCGAGTGCCTTGTTGAATAAATAGAATGTCTTGTATGCCTTGTTGGCCAAGTCGAATGCCTTGTTGAACAAGTCAATTGCCTTATTGACCGAGTAATGCCTTGTTGAACAACTCGAATACCTTTTGAACAAGTCGAATGCCTTGTTGACCAAGTAATGCCTTGTTCAACAAACTGAATGCCTTCTTCAACAGGTCAAATGCCAAGTTGACCAAGTCATGCCTTGTAGATCAAGTAGAATGTCTTGTTCACAAAGTCATGTCTTTTTATCCAAGAGAATGACTTGTTGAACAAGTCGAACGTTCACCAAGTCGAATGCCTTGTTGACCAACTTAAATGCATTAACCACGTACAATGTATTGTTGAACCAGTCGAATGCCTTGTTGACCTAGTGGAATGCCTTGTTGAACAACTCGAATGTGTTGTTGAACATGTCGAATCACATGTTGAAGACGTCGAATGTCTTGTCGACCAAGTCAAATGCCTTGTTGCACAAGTCGAATACCTTGTTGACCAAGTGGAATGCCTTGTTGAACAAGTCGAATGCATTGTTGAACAAGTCGAATGACATGTGGACAAAGTCGAATGACCAATTGGAACAAGTCGAATGCCTTGTTGATCAAGTTAAGCCTTGTTGAAAAAGTCGAATGCCTTGTTGAACAATTCGAATGCCTTGTTGACCAAGTAATGTCCTGTTGAAGAAACTGAATCCTCATTCGAACAAGTAAAATGCCTTGTTAAACAAGTCGAATGCCTTGTTAAAGAAGTTTAATGCCATGTTAAAGAACTCAAATACCTTGTTAACCAAGTCGAATGTCGTGTTGAACAAGTCGAATGCCCAGTTAAACAAGTCGAATGCCTTATTGACCAAGTCGAATGCCTTGTTCACAAAGTAATGCCTTGTTGAACAAGTTAAATGCCTTATTGACCCAGTAATGCTTTGTAGAACAAACATAATGCCTTGTTGACTAAGTAGAATGTCTTGTTGAACAAGTCGAATGCCTTGTTGACAAAGTCATGCCTTGTTGACCAAGAGAATGCCTTTTTGAAGAAGTCGAATGTCTTGTTGACCAAGATGAATACCTTATTGACCAAGTCGAATGCATAGTTGACCAAGTACAATGCCTTGTTGAACAAGTCGAATGCCTTGTTGAACATGTCGAATGCCTTGTTGAACATGTCGAATGCCTTGTTTACCAAGTCATGCCTTGTTGACAAAGTTTAGTGCCTTGTTGAGCAAGTCGAATGCCTTGTTGAACAAGTCTAATACCCTGTTAAACAAGTCGAATGCCTTGTTGACCAAGTCGATTGCCTTGTTCGACAAGTAATGTCTTGTTGAACAAGTCAAATGTCTTGTTAACAGTAATGCTTTGTTGAACAAGTTGAATGCCAAGTTGACCAAGTCATGCCTTGGTTAGAAGTAGAATGCCTTGTGGAACAAGTCAAATGCCTTTTTAAACAAGTCGAATGCCTTGTTAACCAAGTAGAATGCCTTGTTGAACAAGTTACATGCCTTGTTGAACAAGTCAAATGCCTTGTTGAACAACTCAAATGTCTTGTTGACCAAGTCGAATCCCTTGTTGAACAAGTCGAATGCTTTGTTGAGCAATTTAAATTCCTTGTCGATACAGTTGAATGCCTTGTTGACCAAGTCGAATGCATTGACCAAGTAGAATGCCTTCGTGAACAAGTCGAATGCCTTGTTGACCAAGTCGAATGCGTTGTTGACCAAGTCATGCCTTGTTGACCACGTTGAATACCTTTTGAACACGTCGAATGCCTTGTTGACCAAAAGGCATTACTATTACTAAAAAGAATTTTCGCTAGAGAGAGAATTCGTAAACCTAACGTGTTCGGCTGCTGGGGCTTTTTTCATCGCCTACCACCGCCGTTTCTAGCCAATCTCGGATAGGGCGTGACCAGCCGGTGGCAGGGACCTCCATCACCGGCGTTAGTCCGGTGTTTGGAGGTTACACTACGTGTTTTTTACTCTTTGAATTTTTGAATTTTTGGAATTGGATCCTAGTTATGACATCTTCTTCTTCCATGGATGGTTCAATGATCTCGGCATCTTCTAATTCATTTGATCCACGCTTGCAACAACCAGATCTTGATGGACTACGTTCTGCATACCAGGACTTTGCCACGCAATTTGATACATCGGCGTTTGCATCTTTGAAGGCGCGGGTTCAGGGTAATCACGACCCGACGATTGATGCAACGGCGGAGATGACGAAACCACCATATCCCGAAACGTTTTTGCATGATCCATCTATTTCCGGTGAAGATTTGGCGCATCTGGAGCAGCAAGCAGAGAATAATCCAATTATGGTAAAGATCCTTGCATATCTTCATGCAGATCTGGGAATATCTCGTCCATGTTCGATGTATTTGCACCAAGATCGGGCACCCATACCAACGGATTCCACAATATCTCGTCGCTCGCTGGTTGTGGGAGGATTAAAGCCGCCGTCAAATATCGACAAAACCCAAACGCGTAAAACACTAGAATTGGAGGGCCGGGCTTCCCATCGCATGATCTTTCCGATGAAGGCCAGGCACACCGCCGCCATCAAAAGTACATACTCCGATGGTAGTTCCGACGTCGGAGGCTGAGACTGATCTGAAGATAAATTGGCGGTGGAAATCACTAAGGCATCAAGGGTTCCCACGGATGGCAACCACGATCCGACTGAGTCTCGGGAATCCCGCTCGCAAAAACATACCGATCAAGAAACCTGTTCATGCACGGACGTTTGCGGATACACTCAAAGGTGGACAAGTTAGCAATCGAAGACGGAACGATAGGATTCATCTCCAGTTTACCGCGCCGGTGGTCGTGGATGGAGTGATCGAGGTACAACCAACCATGGAGATTGCTACTAAAGGATGCCTCTGTTGGGCTCATACTTTGGTTGGGTACTTCCTTGGCCGAAAGCCATACTTTCCACATGTAGCGAACCATTTCCGTAATATTGTGGAAGGGATTGGTGGAAGTGTGTGCTACAGTGGCATGTCACTGGTCTTTGCGACATGAATCATATCATGTGCGCTTTACTGTCCTTTATTTCATTTATTTAGTGAACGTTCTCCAAAAAAAGTGTGTGCTACATCGACAGGATTTTCAAGTTCCGCTTTGGCTCTAATGATGAGATGTTGGCAGTATTGGAGGGTGGTCCTTGGTTGTTTCATGGTCAACCTCTCTTCCTTGAAGAATGGAGTCAAGGTATGTCCCTTGAACAACGCCCACATGATGTTGTCCCTACATGGGTCCGGTTTCGGAATCTACCGTTCGAATATTGGACATCAGAAGGTCTTGGCATTGTCGCTAGCGTCGTGGGTACACCATTGTTTCCTGACGAGTTCACGCTCAATATGGAACGGATTGATTTTGCACGTGTGTGCGTCATGAAGAAACTCGACGAACCGTATGTGGAATCTTTCAATCTTCGCCTACCACAAACAGATACGGTCCTCACTATCGTGGCGGAATATGAATGGAAGCCCTCGCGATGTACGACTTTTTCGACAATGCGCCACTCAACAGCTGCATGTCCCTCGAATGCTACTAAGTTACATAAACCTCAGGCGACACCTCGAGCTCAGGTGCGATCGAAGAAAATTTAGCGCCCTATTATGACGACCAAAGTGGTGCATGCGGGCCCGATCTCTTCCGCACAAAAGCACATGACGGGGAGTGCTCGCAGATGCACCGCTTTTTGACTAAACACGACACGGAGAGCACGGGTGGAATGCTTCGGCCGGTACGAGATACGAACACGATGAGGGCTGAACTGACAGTTCCACAACAAGCATCTCCTACGAACTATTTTGATGCACTACAACTCATCGATGATGATGGGGAATTTCTACTACGAGGCCCTGAACGAAATGCAGCCCTTATTCGGGTTCCTTTATGATTTCAATCGGAAGCTGGAATGTGTGTGGTCTCAATAAGAGGGACCACAGTAGGGCGGTGGGGGATCTGATTAGACGCTTTGATCTTAAAATTATTGGTTTGATGGAGACAAGGGTAACGGCGGCCAACGCTGATTTGATTGCAAATAATATCAAGCAATGGACGTGGTTTTATGACTATGAATCGGGTCCGGGTAAACGCATCTGGCTCGGGTGGGATGCGCGATATGTGCAGGTTACTGTGGAAAAGATGCTCACGCAGGCAATCCATTACAAGGTTACGTCTTGCAAACACGCATTACCTTCTTTATCACATTTATTTATGGGCTCAATCAGCGGGAGACGCGACAATCGTTGTGGGCTGATTTGGTGCGGATATCAGAATCTCGGATATCGGATGTATGGCTTGTTCTCGGGGACTTTAATGCCATTGGGGATTCTACTGATGCGAGAGACGGCTCTCCACACATGGGTGATTACGAGGACTTGGCTCAGTGTTTCGCAGATGCTGATCTGCATGGATTGTCTAGTTCCGGCCAGTTTTTCACTTGGTTTAACCAACAGCAGGGAGATGCGGGTATATGGCGACGTTTGGACAGAATGGTTGCGAACCCAGCATGGTTCGCACGGTTCGGGGATATCAAATATCGCTGTGAGCTCCCAGCCACTTCGGACCATTCACCTTTAATCTTGGAAACCGAAAACCTGGCGAATCATAGGGGCACGGTTTCTGGTTTGATAACTTTCTCACATTGGACGCTCGTTTTTGGCCTACAGTGCAAGCGTGGTGGCGGGTTTCCATCCCTGGATACCCCATGTATCGGGTTCTAGGACGTCTGAAGCGTCTTAAGTATGTATTCAAGGACTTGCAACGTGCAAAAGAGAATCTACAACGCAATGTTTTGGAGGCACGTACATTCCTTGACGCAGCTCAGGAATTTGTCTCCCAAAACCCGCACGATGATCGTTTTCAGATGTTGCAATCTCAATGCCGAGGCCTATATGCTGCTGCTATTACGATGGAGGAATCCGCCATAACGTAGCTGGCCAAAATGGCATGGCTTAAAGATGGTGACCGTTGTTCCTCATTCTTCTTCAAAATGGTAGCCAAGAGGAGGGTCCAAAACCACATTTTCTCGTTGGAAGATGAAGAGGGGAACTTGATCGAAGGTGAGGCGCTGGTTAGAAATGAGCTCATAAGACATTTTCGGGATCTCTTGGGCACGACGTCTCGGGCTGGATCGTTACAGCATTCTGTCGTTCGAGCAGCGATAACTCGTAGGCTTCCCAAAACGGCCACAACTGCTCTTATACGGGTAGTTGACGAGTCGTAAATCAAGGCGGCGTTGTTCTCGATCGCTGAGGATAAGGCGCCGGACCGGATGGATTTACCTCGGCATTCTATAAGGCTGCTTGGCCGGTTGTTGGTGGCGACATCATCATTGCCATTAAGGAATTCTTTTGCACTGGTCACCTTTTACGGGAGCTCAATTCGACTCTTATAACGCTTATTCCAAAGCGTGACTCACCAAGAACGCCTGCTGATTTTCGCCCCATATCATATTTTAATGTCTTATATAAGATCATTTCGAAGATATTGGCGACTAGAATAAAGGACTACCTTCCCGGACTGGTGGATGCCTCTCAGACTGCTTTTATCCCAAGCCGCAAAATCAGTGATAATATCCTCTTGGCTCAGGAACTTTGCTCTGGCTATAGGAATCAGGGCTTTCCAATGCGGGTTACCTTAAAGGTTGATCTAGCGAAGGCATACGATAGAATGGGACTTTATTTTGACTGTCCTCGATGCTATGGGATTCCCGATGCCGTTTGTTACATGGATTAGAGCGTGCTTGACGACTACATATTTCTCGATCAATATTAATGGTCGGGCCGAGGGTTTCTTCGACAAGGGGACCCTATTTCTCCATATTTATTTACGTTGGTTATGGAAGTCCTACATGGGATTCTCCGAAATAAGATAATTTCGGAGGGGAGATTTACCTATCATTGGCGCTTCGAGCCGGCCCAGATTTTCATGCTCATGTTTGCTGATGATCTTCTTCTATTCAGCCATTCTGATGCTGCATCGGTTCAGACCATTAGAGATGGGTTGGAGGAATTTGAGTCATTATCTGGATTACGGGCTAATCCGGGTAAGAGCGAGATGTTCCTATCCAAACGTGCGAGTGGCAGTCAGGCATTGATTCACTCTATCATGGGATATCAGTTGGGCCATCTTCCGGTGAGGTATCTAGGCGTCCCGTTAGTTACATTGCGGCTAACTATTCAAGATTGTGTCCCCTTGATTCATCGCCTTGACCAACGACTCGGATCCTGGTTGAACCGGTCTCTATCTTATGCAGGGCGGGTGCAATTAATCCGCTTCGTACTTTTAGCGCTGCACATATACTGGTCTGGTGTGTTTTTGTTGCCAAAAGGGGTGGTCCAGGCGATAGAGCAGCGGATACGGCGCTTCCTCTGGGCGGGATCGACTGCTAAGGTCGCTTGGGTTGATATTTGTATCCCGGTGAGCGAGCGAGGGTTGGGCATTCGGTCATTAGCGGATGATAATAATGTCCTCCTTCTTAAGCACCTCTGGAGTATTCTGATAAAGGACCCTCACTCAATCTGGGTATCGTGGCTTCCCCGAACGAGGTTGCATAATCGATCCATTTGGACTATCTCGGCGACAACACAGTCAGCTTGGAGTTGGAAGCAACTCCTTAAGCTACACCCCTTGTTACGATCTTTGATATGCTTCCGGGTTGGTAATGGCGAGAATATCTGGTTGTGGCAAGATCCATGGGTTGACTCCAAATCGCTTATGACGCGTTTCCCCCGGGGGCCTATTGAGACTGTTAATCACCTCTTCTTTGATTGTACTTATGCCACCAGGTGTTTGCGATTACTCAGGCAAAAGGTAAGGTTTCTATGGCCTTACCGGGACTGGCAGATGGGAATTCGGTGGGCAGCTTTACGTTGGAAATGCAACATCTCCACAATCTTGCCTATCGACATGTGTTATCTTCGGTTATATATCATAGTTGGGCAGAGCGTAATCATCGATGGATAGATGGCCGGAAGAGACATCCCGAGCAGATCGTTGTGGATCTCATTGGCATCCTCATTATGCAGTTGTCGTTACTTCCGCATCATTTTGAGCTGCAGTATTGTGCCTTACGCCTCCTATGGCGTATTGATTGGTAGTTGTATTGTTACTTTGGTTTTTCGGTTGTATTATGTATGCCCTAGTTTGGTGATGTTTCCAGTGGCATCTCACTGGATTAGTGCGTCACGGTTTCCTCGAGCGCTGCGCTGTATTTCATTTTTATTTAGTGAACTTACCCCAAAAAAAAAAAAGAATGCCTTGTTGACCTAGAATGTCTTGTTGAACAAGTCGAATGTCTTGTTGAAGAAATAGAATATCTTGTATGCGTTGTTGATAGAGTCGAATGCCCTTTTGAACAAGTAGAATGACTTGTTAAACAAGTCGAATGCCTTGTTGACCAAGTCCAATGTCTGGTTTGAACAAGTCGTATGTCTTGTTGAACAAGTCGAAAGCCTTGTTGAATAAGTCGAATGCTTTGTTGCAATAGTAATGCCTTGTTGAACAAGTCGAATTCTTTGTTGCAATAGTAATGCCTTGTTGAACAAGCCATGCCTTGTTAACCAGGTAAAATGCCTTGTTGAATAAGTTGAATGCCTTGTTAACCAAGTGGAATTCCTTGTTGAACAAGTCGAATGCCTTTTTGAACAAGAAGAATGTCTAGTATGGCTTGATGATCGAGTCGAATGCCCATTCAAAGAAGTAGAATGCCTTGTTGAACAACTAAAATGCCTTGTTGACCAAGTACAATGCCTTGGTGAACAAGTCGAATGCCTTGTTGACCAAGTCGAATGCCTTGTTGACCAAGTGGCATGCCTTGTGAACACGTGGAATGCCTTGTTGACCAAGTAGAAAGTCTTGTTGAAGAAATAGAATATCTTGTATGCGTTGTTGACAGAGTCGAATGGCCGTTTTGAACAAGTAGAATGCCTTGTTGACCAAGTCCAATACCTTTTTGAACAAGCCGTATGCCTTGAACAAGTCGAAAACCTTGTTGACCAAGTCAAATGCCTAGCTGAATAAGTTGAATACCTTGTTTACCAAGAGAATGCCTTGTTGAACAACTCAAAGGTCTAGTTGACCATCTCGGATGCCTTGTTGACCTAGTAATGCCTTGTTGAACAAGTAGAATGCCTTCTTGAACAAGTCGAATGCCATGTTGACCAAGCCATGCCTTGTTTACAAAGTAGAATGCCTTGTTGAGCAAGTCGAATGCCTTATTGAACAAGTCGAAAGCCTTGTTGACCAAGTAATGCCTTGTTGAATAAGTCGAATGCTTTGTTGCAATAGTAATGCCTTGTTGATCAAGTTTAATGCCATCTTGAAAAAGTCAAATGACAAGTAAACCAAGTCATGCCTTGTTGACAAGTCAAATGCCTTGTTGAACAAGTTGAATGCCTTGTTTAACAATTCGAGTGCCCTGTTGACCAAGTCATGCCTTGTTGAACAAGTAGAATGCCTTGTTGAACAAGTAGAATACCTTGTTTACCAAGAGAATGCCATGTTGAACAAATCAAAGGTCTAGTTGACCATGTCGGATGCCTTGTTGACCTAGTAATGTCTTGTTGAACAAGTTGAATGCCTTCTTGAACAAGTCGAATGCCAAGTTGACCAAGCCATGCCTTGTCTACCAAGTAAAATGCCTTGTTGAGCAAGTCGAATGCCTCGTTGACCAAGTCATGACTTATTAACCAAGTAGAATGCTTTGTTAAACAAGTTGAATGCCTTGTTGAACAAGTCGAATGCCTTGTTAAACAACTCAAATGCCTTGTCCAAGTCAAATGTCGTGTGGAACAAGTCGAATGACTTGTTGACCAAGTCGAATGCCTTGTTATCCAAGTCATGCCTTGTTGAACAAGTTAAATGCCTTATTGACCCAGTAATGTCTTGTTGAACAAGAAGAATACCTGGTTGAACAATTCGAATGTCTTGTTGATCAAGTAATACCTTGTTGAACATGCAAAGTTGACCAAGTCATGCCTTGTTGACCAAGTTCAATGCCCTGTTAAACAAGTCGAATGCCTCGTTGACAAAGTCCTGCCTTGTTGACCAAGAGAATGCCTTGTTGACACAGTCGAATGCGTTGTTGACCTAGTCGAATGCCTTGTTGACCAAGTCGAATGCATTGTTGACCAAGTACAATCACTTGGTGATGGGTCGAATGCCTTGTGACCAAGTCATGCCTTGTTGAACAATTGAAATGCCTTATTGAATATGCGAATACCTTGTTGACAAAGTAGAATGTCTTGTTACAAGTCGAATGCCTTGTTGAAGAAATAGAATGTCTTGTATGCATTGTTGACAGAGTAGAATGCCCATTTGAACAAGTCATATGCCTTGTTGTACAAGTCAAACGTCTTGTTGACCAAGTAATGCCTTGATGAATAAGTCGAATGCTTTGTTTCCATAGTAATGCCTTGTTGAACATGATGAATGCCTTCTTGAAAAGGTCGAATGACAAGTGGACCAAGTCATGCCTTGTTGACAAGTCGAATGCCTTGTTAAACAAGTTGAATGCCTTTTTGAACAAGTCGAATGCCTTGTTGACAGTAGAATGTCTTGTTGAACAAGTCGAATACCTTGTTTACACGGTCAAATGCCATGTTGACCAAGTCGAATGGATTGTTGACCAAGTACAATGCCTTGGTGAACAAGTCGAATGCCTTGTTGACCAATTGGAATGCCTTGTTGACCAAGTGGAATGCCTTGTTGAACACGTCGAATGCCTTGTTGACCAAGTAATGCCTTGTTCAACAAGTTGAATGCCTTCTTGAACAAGTCGAATGCCAAGTTGACCAAGCCATGCCTTGGTTACAAAGTAGAATGCCTTTTTTAGCAAGTCGAATGCCTTGTTGAACAACCGAATGCCTCGTTGACCAAGTCATGCCTTGTTAACGAAGTAGAATGCTTTGTTAAACAAGTCTAATGCCTTGTTGAACAAGTCGAATGCCTTGTTCAACAACTCAAATGCCTTGTTGACCAAGTCAAATGTCGTGTTGAGCATGTCGAATGCCTTGTTAAACAAGTCGAATGCCTCGTTGACCAAGTCATGCCTTGTTAACCAAGTAGAATGCTTTGTTAAACAAGTTTAATGCCTTGTTGAACAAGTCGAAAGCCTTGTTGACCAAGTGCAATAGTAATGCCTTTGTTGAACAAGTTGAATGCCTTCTTGAAAAAGTCGAATGACAAGTAAACCATGTCATGCCTTGTTGACAACTCGAATGCCTTGTTGAACAAGTTGAATGCCTTGTTGAACAAGTCGAGTGCCTTGTTGACCAAGTCATGCCTTGTTGAACAAGTAGAATGCCTTGTTGAACAAGTAGAATGCCTTGTTGAACAAGTCGAATGCCTTGTTGAACAAGTCGAATGCCTTGTTCAACAACTCAAATGTCTTGTTGACAAAGTCAAATGTCGTGTTGAGCAAGTCGAATGCCTTGGTAAACAAGTCGAATGCCTCGTTGACCAAGTCATGCCTTGTTAACCAAGTAGAATGCTTTGTTAAACAAGTCTAATGCCTTGTTGAACAAGTCCAAAGCCTTGTTGACGAAGTGCAATAGTAATGCCTTTGTTGAACAAGTTGAATGGCTTCTTGAAAAAGTGGAATGACAAGTAAACCATGTCACGCCTTGTTGACAAGTTGAATGCCTTGTTGAACAAGTTAAATGCCTTGTTGAACAAGTCGAGTGCCTTGTTGTCCAAGTCATGCCTTGTTGAACAAGTAGAATGCCTTGTTGAACAAGTCGAATGCCTTGTTGAACAAGTCGAATGCCTTGTTAAACAACTCAAATGCCTTGTTGACCAAGTCAAATGTCGTGTTGAGCATGTCGAATGCCTTGTTAAACAAGTCGAATGCCTCGTTGACCAAGTCATGCCTTGTTGAACAAGTAGAATGCCTTATTGACCCAGTAATGTCTTGTTGAACAAGAAGAATACCTGGTTGAACAATTCGAATGTCTTGTTGATCAAGTAATACCTTGTTGAACATGCAAAGTTGACCAAGTCATGCCTTGTTGACCAAGTTCAATGCCCTGTTAAACAAGTCGAATGCCTCGTTGACAAAGTCCTGCCTTGTTGACCAAGAGAATGCCTTGTTGACACAGTCGAATGCGTTGTTGACCTAGTCGAATGCCTTGTTGACCAAGTCGAATGCATTGTTGACCAAGTACAATCACTTGGTGATGGGTCGAATGCCTTGTTGAAGAAATAGAATGTCTTGTATGCATTGTTGACAGAGTAGAATGCCCATTTGAACAAGTCATATGCCTTGTTGTACAAGTCAAACGTCTTGTTGACCAAGTAATGCCTTGATGAATAAGTCGAATGCTTTGTTTCCATAGTAATGCCTTGTTGAACATGATGAATGCCTTCTTGAAAAGGTCGAATGACAAGTGGACCAAGTCATGCCTTGTTGACAAGTCGAATGCCTTGTTAAACAAGTTGAATGCCTTTTTGAACAAGTCGAATGCCTTGTTGACAGTAGAATGTCTTGTTGAACAAGTCGAATACCTTGTTTACACGGTCAAATGCCATGTTGACCAAGTCGAATGGATTGTTGACCAAGTACAATGCCTTGGTGAACAAGTCGAATGCCTTGTTGACCAATTGGAATGCCTTGTTGACCAAGTGGAATGCCTTGTTGAACACGTCGAATGCCTTGTTGACCAAGTAATGCCTTGTTCAACAAGTTGAATGCCTTCTTGAACAAGTCGAATGCCAAGTTGACCAAGCCATGCCTTGGTTACAAAGTAGAATGCCTTTTTTAGCAAGTCGAATGCCTTGTTGAACAACCGAATGCCTCGTTGACCAAGTCATGCCTTGTTAACGAAGTAGAATGCTTTGTTAAACAAGTCTAATGCCTTGTTGAACAAGTCGAATGCCTTGTTCAACAACTCAAATGCCTTGTTGACCAAGTCAAATGTCGTGTTGAGCATGTCGAATGCCTTGTTAAAAAAGTCGAATGCCTCGTTGACCAAGTCATGCCTTGTTAACCAAGTAGAATGCTTTGTTAAACAAGTTTAATGCCTTGTTGAACAAGTCGAAAGCCTTGTTGACCAAGTGCAATAGTAATGCCTTTGTTGAACAAGTTGAATGCCTTCTTGAAAAAGTCGAATGACAAGTAAACCATGTCATGCCTTGTTGACAACTCGAATGCCTTGTTGAACAAGTTGAATGCCTTGTTGAACAAGTCGAGTGCCTTGTTGACCAAGTCATGCCTTGTTGAACAAGTAGAATGCCTTGTTGAACAAGTAGAATGCCTTCTTGAACAAGTCGAATGCCTTGATGAACAAGTCGAATGCCTTGTTCAACAACTCTAATGTCTTGTTGACCAAGTCAAATGTCATGTTGAGCAAGTCGAATGCCTTGGTAAACAAGTCGAATGCCTCGTTGACCAAGTCATGCCTTGTTAACCAAGTAGAATGCTTTGTTAAACAAGTCTAATGCCTTGTTGAACAAGTCCAAAGCCTTGTTGACGAAGTGCAATAGTAATGCCTTTGTTGAACAAGTTGAATGGCTTCTTGAAAAAGTGGAATGACAAGTAAACCATGTCACGCCTTGTTGACAAGTTGAATGCCTTGTTGAACAAGTTGAATGCCTTGTTGAACAAGTCGAGTGCCTTGTTGTCCAAGTCATGCCTTGTTGAACAAGTAGAATGCCTTGTTGAACAAGTCGAATGCCTTGTTGAACAAGTCCAATGCCTTGTTCAACAACTCAAATGCCTTGTTGACCAAGTCAAATGTCGTGTTGAGCATGTCGAATGCCTTGTTAAACAAGTCGAATGCCTCGTTGACCAAGTCATGCCTTGTTGAACAAGTAGAATGCCTTGTTGAACAAGTCGAATGCATTGTTGAACAAGTCCAATGCCTTGTTAAACAACTCAAATGCCTTGTTGACCAAGTCAAATGTCGTGTTGAGCATGTCGAATGCCTTGTTAAACAAGTCGAATGCCTCATTGACCAAGTCATGCCTTATTAACCAAGTAGAATGCTTTGTTAAACAAGTCTAATGCCTTGTTGAACAAGTCGAAAGCCTTGTTGACCAAGTGCAATAGTAATGCCTTTGTTGAACAAGTTGAATGCCTTCTTGAAAAAGTCGAATGACAAGTAAACCATGTCATGCCTTGTTGACAACTCGAATGCCTTGTTGAACAAGTTGAATGCCTTGTTGAACAAGTCGAGTGCCTTGTTGACCAAGTCATGCCTTGTTGAACAAGTAGAATGCCTTGTTGAACAAGTAGAATGCCTTATTGAACAAGTCGAATGCCTTGTTGAACAAGTCGAGTGCCTTGTTGAACAAATAGAATGTCTTGTATGCCTTGTTGGCCAAGTCGAATACCCTTTAGAACAAGTATAATGCCTTGTTGGCCAAGTCGAATGCCTTGTTGAATAAGTCAAATGTCTTATTGACCCAATAATGTCTTGTTGAACAACTCGAATGCCTTTTTGAACAAGTAATGCCTTGCTGAACAAGTCGAATGCCAAGTAGACCAAGTCATGCCTTGTTAATCAAGTAGAATGTCTTGTTCACAAAGTCATGTTTTTTTATCCAAGGGAATGACTTGTTGAACAAGTCGAACGTTCACCAAGTCGAATGCCTTGTTTGCCAACTTAAATTAATTGACCAAGTACATTATCTTTTTGAACCAGTCGAATGCCTTGTTGACCTAATGGAATGCCTTCTTGAACAACTCGAATGTGTTGTTGAACAAGTCGAATCACATGTTGAACAAGTCGAATGACTTGTTGAACAAGTCGAATGTCTTGTCGACCAAGTCGAATGACTTGTTGAACAAGTCGAATACCTTGTTGACCAAGTATAATGCCTTGTTGAACAAGTAAAATGCATTGTTGAACAAGTCGAATGACAAGTTGAACAAGTCGAATGACCAATTGAACAAGTTGATTGCCTTGTTGACCAAGTCAAATGCCTTCTTGACAAAGTTAAACCTTGTTGAAAAAGTCGAATGCCTTGTTGAACAATTTGAATGCCTTGTTGACCAAGTAATGTCATGTTGAACAAACTGAATGCCTTGGTTACCAAGTCCAATGCCTTGTTGACCAAGTCGATTGCATAGTGGACCAAGTACAACGCCTTGTTGAACAATTCGAATGCCTTGTTGACTAAGTCGGATGCCTTGTCGAACAAGTCATTCCTTGTTGACCAAGTGGAATGCCTTGTTGAACAAGTCGAATGCCTTGTTGAACAGGTCGAGTGCCTTGTTGAACAAATAGAATGTCTTGTATGCCTTAACCAAGTCGAATGCCCTTTAGAACAAGTATAATGCATTGTTTGCCAAGTCGAATGCCTTGTTGAACAATTCAAATGCCTTATTGACCAAGTAATGCCTTGTTGAATAAGTCGAATGCCTTGTTAAACAAGTCGAATTCTTTGTTGAACAAGTCGAATGCCTTGTTGACCAAGTAATGACTTGTTGAACAAACTGAATGCCTTGTTGAACAAGTCAAATACCAAGTTGACCAAGTTATGCCTTGTTCATCAAGTAAAATGTCTTGTTCACAAAATCATGTCTTTTTATCCAAGAGAATGACTTGTTGACCAAGTCGAATGCCTTGTTGACCAAGTCGAATGCCTGGTTGACCAAGTTAAATGCATTGTTGAACAAGTAGAATGCCTTGTTGACCAAGTGGAATGCCTTGTTAAACAAGTCGAATGCGTTGTTGAAGAAGTCGAATCACATGTTGACCAAGTCGAATGCCAAGTTGAACAAGTCGAGTGCCTTGTTGAACAAATAGAATGTCTTGTATGCCTTGTTGACCAAGTCGAATGCCCTTTAGAACAAGTATAATGCCTTGTTGGCCAAGTCGAATGACTTGTTGAAGTAGTCAAATGCCTTATTGACCCAGTAATGCCTTGTTGAACAAGTCGAATGTCTTGGTGAACAAGTAATGCCTTGTTGAACTAGTCGAATGCCTTGTTGACCAAGTAATGCCTTGTTGACAGACTGAATGCCAAGTTGACCAAATCAGCCTTGTTGATCAATTAGAATGCTCTTGTTCACAATGTCATGCCTTTTGATCCAAGTGAATGTATTGTTCAAAAAGTCAAATCACATGTTGAACAAGGCGAATGTCTTGTCGACCAAGTCATTCCTTGTTGACCAAGTGGAATGCCTTGTTGAGCAAATCGAATGCCTTGTTGAACAAGTCGAGTGCCTTGTTGAACAAATAGAATGTCTTGTATGCCTTGGTGAGCAAGTACAATGCCTTGTTCAACAAGTCGAATGCCTTGTTGACCAAGGGAAATGCCTTGTGGAACAAGTCGAATGCGTTGTTAAACAAGTCGAATGACCAGTTGAACAAGTCGAATGCCTTGTTCACCAAGTAATACCGTGTTGAACAAGTCAAATGTTTTGACCCAGTAAAGACTTTTTGAAAAAGTCGAATGCCTTGTTGAACAAGTTGAATGCCTTGTTGACAAGGTAATGTCCAGCTGAACAAATTGAATGCCTTGTTGACCAAGTCGAATTCATAGTCAACCAAGTACAATGCCTTGTTCAACAAGTTGAATGCCTTGTGGACCATGTCGAATGCCTTGTCGACCAAGTCAATTGCATGTTGACAAAGTGAAATGCCTTGTTGAACAAGTCGAATGCCTTGTTGAACAAGTTGAGTGCCATGTTGAACAAATAGAATGTCTTGTATGCCTTGTTGACCAAGTCGAATGCCCTTTAGAACAAGTATAATGCCTTGTTGGCCAAGAGAATGACTTGTTGAACAAGTTGAACGTTCACCAAGTCGAATGCCTTGTTAACCAAGTCAAATTTATTGACCGAGTACAGTGCCTTGTTGTACAAGTGGAATGCCTTGTTGACCAAGTGGAATGCCTTGTTGAACAAGTCGAATGTGTTGTTGAAGAAGTCGAATCACATGTTGAACAAGTCGAATGTCTTGTCGACCAATTCATTCCTTGTTGACCAAGTGGAATGCCTTGTTGAGCAAATCGAATGCCTTGTTGAACAAGTGGAGTGCCTTGTTGAACAAATAAAATGTCTTGTATGCCTTGGTGACCAAGTTGAATGCTCTTTAGAACAAGTATAATGCCTTGTTGGCCAAGTCCAATGCCTTGTTGAATAAGTCAAATGCCTTATTGACCCAATAATGCCATGTTGAACAACTCGAATGCCTTTTTCAACAAGTAATGCCTTGTTGAACAAGTCGAATGCCTTGTTCAACAAGTCAAATGCCAAGTTGACCAAGTCATGCCTTGTTGATCAAGTAGAATGTCTTGTTCACAAAGTCATGTCTTTTTATCCAAGAGAATGACTTGTTGAACAAGTCGAACGTTCACCAAGTCGAATGCCTTGTTGACCAACTTAAATGCATTAACCAAGTACAATGTCTTGTTGAACCAGTCAAATGCCTTGTTGACCTAGTGGAATGCCTTGTTGAACAACTCGAATGTGTTGTTGAACAAGTCGAATCACATGTTGAAGAAGTCGAATGTCTGGTCGACCAAGTCGAATGCCTTGTTGAACAAGTCGAATACCTTGTTGACCAAGTGGAATGCCTTGTTGAACAAGTCGAATGACCAGTGGACAAGTCGAATGACAAATTGAACAAGTCGAATGCCTTGTTAACCAAGTCAAATGCCTTGTTGATCAAGTTAAGCCTTGTTGAAAAAGTCGAATGCCTTGTTAAACAATTTGAATGCCTTGTTGACCAAGTAATGTCCTGTTGAAGAAACTGAATGCCTTGGTTACCAAGTCCAATGCCTTGTTGACCAAGTCCAATGCATAGTTGACCAAGTACAACGCGTTGTTGAACAATTCGAATGCCTTGTTGACTAAGTCGAATGCCTTGTCGAATGCCTTGTTGACCAAGTGGAATGCCTTGTTGAACAAGTCGAATGCCTTGTTGAGCAAGTCGAGTGCCTTCTTGAACAAATATAATGTCTTGTATGCCATGTTGACCAAGTCGAATGCCCTTTAGAACAAGTATAATGCATTGTTTGCCAAGTCGAATCACTTGTTGAACAATTCAAATGCCATATTGACCCAGTAATGTCTTGTTGAACAAGTCGAATTCCTCTTTGAACAAGTCGAATGCCGTGTTGACCAAGTAATGCCTTGTTGAACAAACTGAATGCCTTGTGGAACAAGTCAAATGCCAAGTTGACCAAGTCATGCCTTGTTCATCAAGTAGAATGTCTTGTTCACAAAGT
This sequence comes from Linderniella brevidens, assembly GCA_004919715.1. Classification (NCBI taxonomy): domain Eukaryota; kingdom Viridiplantae; phylum Streptophyta; class Magnoliopsida; order Lamiales; family Linderniaceae; genus Linderniella; species Linderniella brevidens. Next base: position 91,680 of record SWDC01000027.1, read on the forward strand.
CATGTCTTTTTATCCAAGAGAATGACTTGTTGAACAAGTCGAATGCCTTGTTGACCAAGTCGAATGCCTTTTTGACCAAGTCGAATGCCTGGTTGACCAAGTCAAAAGCATTGTTGAACAAGTAGAATGCTTGTTGACCAAGTGGAATGCCTTGTTAAACAAGTCGAATGCGTTGTTGAACAAGTCGAATCACATGTTGACCAAGTCGAATGCCTTGTTGAACAAGTCGAATGCCTTGTTGAACAAGTCGAATGCCTTGTTGAACAAGTCGAGTGCCTTGTTGAACAAATAGAATGTCTTGTATGCCTAGTTGACCAAGTCGAATGCCCTTTAGAACAAGTATAATGCCTTGTTGGCCAAGTCTTGTGCCTTGTTGAACTAGTCAAATGCCTTATTGACCCATTAATGCCTTGTTGAACAAGTCGAATGTCTTGTTGAACAAGTAATGCCTTGTTGAACAAGTCGAATGCCTTGTTGACCAAGTAATGCCTTGTTGACAAACTGAATGCCAAGTTGTCCAAATCAGCCTTGGTGATCAAGTAGAATTCCTTGTTCACAATGTCATGTCTTTTGATCCAAGAGAATGTATAGTTCAACAAGTTGAATGCCTTGTTGACCAAGTGGAATGCCTTGTGGAACAAGTCGAATGCGTTGTTGAACAAGTCGAATGACCAGTTGAACAAGTCGAATGCCTTGTTCACCAAATAATACCGTGTTGAACAAGTCAAATGTTTTGACCCAGTAAAGCCTTGTTGAAAAAGTCGAATGCCTTGTTGAACAGGTTGAATGCCTTGTTGACCAAGTAATGTCCAGTTGAACAAATTGAATGCCTTGTTGACCAAGTCGAATGCCTTATCGACCAAGTCATTGCATTTTGACAAAGTGGAATGCCTTGTTGAACAAGTCGAATGCTTTGTTGAAATAGTCGAATGCCTTGTTGAACAAGTCGAGTGCGTTGTTGAACAAAGAGAATGTCTTGTATGCCTTGTTGACCAAGTCAAATGCCCTTTAGAACAAGTATAATGCCTTGTTGGCCAAGTCGAATGCCTTGTTGAACAAGTCAATTGCCTTATTGACCGAGTAATGCCTTGTTGAACAACTCGAATACCTTTTGAACAAGTAATGCCTTATTGAACAAGTCGAATGCCTTGTTGAACAAGTCGAATGCCTTGTTGACCAAGTAATGCCTTGTTCAACAAACTGAATGCCTTGTTCAACAGGTCAAATGCCAAGTTGACCAAGTCATGCCTTGTTGATCAAGTAGAATGTCTTGTTCACAAAGTCATGTCTTTTTCTCCAAGAGAATGACTTCTTGAACAAGTCGAACGTTCACCAAGTTGAATGCCTTGTTAACCAAGTCAAATGTATTGACCAAGTACAATGCCTTGTTGAACAAGTGGAATGCCTTGTTGACCAAGTGGAATGCCTTGTTGAACAAGTCGAATGTGTTGTTGAACAAGTCGAATCACATGTTGAACAAGTCGAATGTCTTGTCGACCAAGTCATTCCTTGTTGACCAAGCGGAATGCCTTGTTGAGCAAATCGAATGCCTTGTTGAACAAGTCGAGTGCCTTGTTGAACAAATAGAATGTCTTGTATGCCTTGTTGACCAAGTCGAATGCCCTTTAGAACAAGTATAATGCCTTGTTGGCCAAGTCTAATGCCTTGTTGAACAAGTCGAATGCCTTATTGACCCAGTAATGCCTTGTTGATCAAGTCGAATGCCTTGTTGAACAAGTCGAATGCCTTGTTGACCAAGTAATGCCTTGTTAAACAAACTGAATGCCAAATTTACCAAGTCATGCCTTGTTGATCAAGTAGAATGCCTATTTCACAAAGTCATGCCTCTGTATCCATGAGAATGCCTTGTTGAACAAGTCGAATGCCTTGTTCACAAAGTCAAATGCCTTGTTCACCAAATAATGCCGTGTTGAACAAGTCAACTGCCTTGTTGACCCAGTAAAGCCTTGTTGAAAAAGTCGAATGCTTTGTTGAGCAAGTTAAATGCCTTGTTGACCAAGTAATGTATTGTTGAACAAACAGAATGCCTTGTCAAACACGTCGAACGCCAAGTTGACCAAGTCATGCCTGGTTGGCCGAGTAAAATGCCTTGTTGAACAAGTTGAATGCCTGGTTGACAAAGTCATTCCTTGTTGGCCAAGTGGAATGCCCTTTAGAACAAGTATAATGTCTTCTTGGCCAAGTCGAATGCATTGTTGACCAAGTCGAATGCCGTGTTGAACAAGTCGAATGCCTTGATGAATAATTCGAATGCCTTGTTGGATAAACTGAATACCCTGTGGAAGAAGTCAAATGCCAAGTGGACCAAGTCACGCCTTGTTGACCAAGAGAATACTTTGTTGAACAAGTCGAATGCCTTGTTGACATAGTCGAACGCCTTGTTGACACAGTCGAATGCATTGTTGACCAAGTGAAAGCCCTGTTGACAAAGTCGAATGCTTTGTTGACCAAGTCGAATGAATAGTTGACCAAGTACAATGCCTTGTTGAACAAGTCGAATGCCTTATTGACCAAGTCGAATGCCTTGTTGACCAAGTCATTCCTTGTTGACCAAGTGGAATGACTTGTTGAACAAGTCAAATGCGTTGTTGAACAAATAAAATGTCTTGTATGCCTTGTTGACCAAGTCGAATGCCCATTAGAACAAGTATAATGTCTTGTTGGCCAAGTCGAATTGCCTTGTTGAAAATGTTAAGTGCCTTATTGACCCAGTATTGCCTGGTTGAACAAGTCGAATGCCTTGTTGACCAAGTCATGCCTTGTTGAACAAAATGAATGCCTAGTTGACCAAGTCATGCCTTGTTGATCAAGTAGAATGCCTTGTTCATACAGTCATGCCTTTTTATCCAAGAGAATGCCTTGTTGAATAAGTCGAATGCCTTGTTGACCAAGTGGAATACCGACTTGAACAAGTCGAATGACCAGTTGAACAATTCGAATGCCTTGTTGAACAAGTTGAATGACCAGTTGAACAAGTCGAATAACAAGTTGAACAAGTCGAATGCCTTGTTAACCAAGTCAAATGCCTTGTTCACCAAGTTGAACAATTCGAATGTCTTGTTGAACAAACTGAATGCCTTGTTGAACACGTCGAATCCCAAGCTGACGAAGTCATGCATGGTTGACCAAGCAGAATGCCTTGTTGAAGAAGTTGAATGCCTTCTTGACAAAGTCATTCCTTGTTGACCAAGAGAATGCCTTGTTGAACAATTCGAATACCTTTTTGACAAAGTGGACTGCCATGTTGAACAAATCGAATGGCTTGTTGAGCAAGACGAATGATTGTATGCCTTGTTGATCAAGTCGAATGTCCTTTTGAACAAGTAGAATCCCTTATTGAACAAGTTGAAAGTCTTGTTGACCATTTAGGATGCCTTGTTGACCTAGTAATCCATTGTTGAACAAGTTGAATTCCTTCTTGAACAAGTGGAATGCCAAGTTGACCAAGTCATGCCTTGTTTAGAAGTAGAATGCCTTGTATGGCTTGTTAACCAAGTAAAATGCCTAGTTAAACAAGTTGAATGTCTTGTTTACCAAGTCAAATACCGTGTTGAAAAAGTTGAATGCCTTGTTAAACACGTCGAATGCCCTGTTGAACAAGTCGAATGCCTTGTTGACAAAGTCGAATGCCTTGTTGACCAAGTCGAATGCCTTGTTGAACAATTTAAATGCCTTATTGTCCCAGTAATGCCTCGTTGAACAATTCGAATGCCTTGTCGACCAAGAGAATGGCTTGTTGCACAAGTCGAATGCCTGGTTGACACAGCCAAACGCCTTGTTGACACATGCGAATGCATTGTTGACCATATACAATGCCTTGGTGAACAAGTCGAATGCCTTGTTGACCAAGTCGAATGCCTTGTTGAACGATTCGAATGCCTTAATGAACAAGTTAATAAACGCCTTATTGACCCACTAATGCCTTGTTGAAAAATTCGAATGCTTTGTTGACCATGTAATGCCTTGTTGAACAAGTTGAATGTCATGTTGACCAACTAATGCCTTTTTGACCAAGAGAATTGCATTGTTGACCATGAGAATGCCTTGTTGAACAAGTCGAATGCCTTGTTGACAAAGCCAACTGCCTTGTTGAACAAGTCGAATGCCTTGTTGACCAAGTCGACTGCCTTGCTTAACAAGTTCAATGCCTTGTTGACCATGTCATGCCTTTTTGACCAAGTGGAATGCCTTGTTGACCAAGTCGAATGCCTTGTTGAACAAGTCGAATGCCTTGTTGACCAAGTCAATGGCCTTGTTCACCATGTAAACGTCTTGTTAACCCTGTAATGCGTTGTTGAACAAGTTGAATGCCAAGTTGACCAAGTCATGCCTTGTTGAGAAGTAGAATGCCTTGTTGAACAGGTCAAATGCCTTTTTAAACAAGTCGAATGCCTTGTTGACCAAGCCATGCATTGTTAACCAAGTAGAATGCCTTGTTGAACAAGTCGAATGCCTTGTTCACCAAGTAGAATGCCTTGTTGAACAAGTCGAATGCCTTGTTGAACAAGAAGAATTCCTGGTATGCCTTGTTGAACAAGGAGAATGCCTGGTATGCCTTGTTGAACAAGTCAAATACCTTGTTGAACAAGTAAAATGCATTGTTGAACAACTAAAATGTCTTGTTGACCAAGTCGAATCCCTTGTTCAACAAGTCGAATGCATTGTTGAGCACGTTGAATTCCTTGTTGACACAGCCGAATGCATTGACCATGTAGAATGCCTTGGTGACCAAGTCGAATCCCTTGTTGACCAAGTCGAATGTCTTGTTGACCAAGTCATGCCTTGTTGACCACGTTGAATACCTTTTGAACACGTCGAATGCCTTGTTGACCGACGAAGTAGAATGTCTTATTGAATAAGTCGAATGTATTGTTGAAAAAATAGAATATCTTGTATGCGTTGTTGAACAAGTCGAATGCCCTTTTGAACAAGTAGAATGCCTTGTTGACCAATTCCAAGGCCTTGTTGAACAAGTCGTATGTCTTGTTAAACAAGTTGAATGCCTTGTTGACCAAGTAATGCCTTGTTGAATAAGTCGAATGCTTTGTTGCAATAGTAATTCCTTGTTGAACAAGTCGAATGCCTTGTTGACCAAGCCATGCCTTGTTAACCAGGTAAAATGCCTTGTTGAATAAGTCAAATGCCTTGTTAACCAAGTGAAATTCCTTCTTGAACAAGTCGAATGTCTTGTTAACCAAGTAGAATGCCTTGTTGAACAAGTTACATGCCTTGTTGAACAAGTCAAATGCCTTGTTGAACAACTCAAATGTCTTGTTGACCAAGTCGAATCCCTTGTTGAACAAGTCGAATGCTTTGTTGAGCAATTAGAATTCCTTGTTGACACAGTTGAATGCCTTGTTTACCAAGTCGAATGCCTTGTTGACCAAGTCATGCCTTGTTGACCACGTTGAATACCTTTTGAACACGTCGAATGCCTTGTTGACCGACGAAGTAGAATGTCTTATTGAATAAGTCGAATGTATTGTTGAAAAAATAGAATATCTTGTATGCGTTGTTGAACAAGTCGAATGCCCTTTTGAACAAGTAGAATGCCTTGTTAAACAAGTAGAATGCATTGTTGACCAAGTCCAAGGCCTTGTTCAACAAGTCGTATGTCTTGTTAAACAAGTCGAATGCCTTGTTGACCAAGTAATGCCTTGTTGAATATGTCGAATGCTTTGTTGCAATAGTAATTCCTTGTTGAACAAGTCGAATGCCTTGTTGACCAAGTAATGCCTTGTTGAACAAGTTAAATGCCTTGTTGAACAAGTTAAATGCCTTGTTGAACAAGTTGAATTTCTTGTTGACCAAGTAATGCTTTGTTGAACAGACATAATGCCTTGTTGACTAAGTAGAATGTCTTGTTGAACAAGTCGAATGCCTTGTTGACAAAGTCATGCCTTGTTGACCAAGAGAATGCCTTTTTGAACAAGTCGAATGTCTTGCTGACCAAGCTGAATACCTTATTGACCAAGTCGAATGCATAGTTGACCAAGTACAATGCCTTGTTGAACAAGTCGGATGCCTTGTTTACCAAGTCATGCCTTGTTGACCAAGTTTACTGCCTTGTTGAGCAAGTCGAATGCCTTGTTGAACAAGTCTAATACCCAGTTAAACAAGTCGAATGCCTTGTTGACACGGTCGATTGCCTTGTTCGACAAGTAATGCCTTGTGGAACAAGTCAAATGTCTTGTTAACACAGTAATGCTTTGTTGAACAAGTTGAATGCCAAGTTGACCAAGTCATGCCATGGTTAGAAGTAGAATGCCTTGTTGAACCAGTCAAATGCCTTTTTAAACAAGTCGAATGCCTTGTTAACCAAGTAGAATGCCTTGTTGAACAAGTTACATGCCTTGTTGAACAAGTCAAATGCCTTGTTGAACAACTCAAATGTCTTGTTGACCAAGTCGAATCCCTTGTTGAACAAGTCGAATGCTTTGTTGAGCAATTTGAATTCCTTGTTGACACAGTTGAATGCCTTGTTGACCAAGTCGAATACATTGACCAAGTAGAATGCCTTCGTGAACAAGTCGAATGCCTTGTTGACCAAGTCGAATGCGTTGTTGACCAAGTCATGCCTTGTTGACCACGTTGAATACCTTTTGAACACGTCGAATGCCTTGTTGACCAAAAAGGCATTACTATTACTAAAAAGAATTTTTGCTAGAGAGAGAAACTAGAGAGAATTCGTAAACCTAACGTGTTCGGCTGCTGGGGCTTTTTTCATCGCCTACCACGGCCGTTTCTAACCAGTCCCGGATAGGGCGTGACCAGCCGGTGGCATGGACCTCCATCACCGGCGTTTGGAGGGTTACACTACGTGTTTTTTACTCTTTGAATTTTTGAATTTTTTGGAATTGGATCCTAGTTATGACATCTTCTTCATCCATGGATGGTTCAATGATCTCGGCATCTTCTAATTCATGTGATCCACGCTTGCAACAACCAGATCTTGATGGACTACGTTCTGCATACCAGGAGTTTGCCATGCAATTTGATACATTGGCGTTTGCATCTTTGAAGGCGCGGGTTAAGGGTAATCACGACCCGGCGATTGATGCAACGGCGGAGATGACGAAACCACCATATCCCGAAACGTTTTTGCATGATCCATCTATTTCCGGTGAAGATTTGGCGCATCTGGAGCAGCAAGCAGAGAATAATCCAATTATGGTAAAGATCCTTGCATATCTTCATGCAGATCTGGGAATATCTCGTCCATGTTCGATGTATTTGCACCAAGATGGGGCACCCATACCAACGGATTCCACAATATCTCGTCGCTCGCTGGTTGTGGGAGGATTAAAGCCTCCATCAAATATCGACAAAACCCAAACGCGTAAAACACTAGAATTGGAGGGCCGGGCTTCCCATCGCATGATCTTTCCGACGAAGGCCAGGCACACCGCCGCCATCAAAAGTACATACTCCGATGGTAGTTCCGACGTCGGAGGCTGAGACTGATCTGAAAGATAAATTGGCGGTGGAAATCCCTAAGGCATCAAGGGTTCCCACGGATGGCAACCACGATCCGACTGAGTCTCGGGAATCCGCTCGCAAAAACATACCGATCAAGAAACCTGTTCATGCACGGACGTTTGCGGATACACTCAAAGGTGGACAAGTTAGCAATCGAAGACGGAACGATAGGATTCATCTCCAGTTTACCGCGCCGGTGGTCGTGGATGTAGTGATCGAGGTACAACCAACCATGGAGATTGCTACTAAAGGATGCCTCTGTTGGGCTCATACTTTGGTTGGGTACTTCCCTTGCCGAAAGCCATACTTTCCACATGTAGCGAACCATTTCCGTAATCTGTGGAAGGGATTGGTGGAAGTGTGTGCTACATCGACAGGATTTTTCAAGTTCCGCTTTGGCTCTAATGATGAGATGTTGGCAGTATTGGAGGGTGGTCCTTGGTTGTTTCATGGTCAACCTCTCTTCCTTGAAGAATGGAGTCAAGGTATGTCCCTTGAACAACGCCCACATGATGTTGTCCCTACATGGGTCCGGTTTCGGAATCTACCGTCCGAATATTGGACATCAGAAGGTCTTGGCATTGTCGCTAGCGCCGTGGGTACACCATTATTTCCTGACGAGTTCACGCTCAATATGGAACGGATTGATTTTGCACGTGTGTGCGTCATGAAGAAACTCGATGAACCGTATGTGGAATCTTTCAATCTTCGCCTACCACAAACAGATAGGGTCCTCACTATCGTGGCGGAATATGAATGGAAGCCCCCGCGATGTACGACTTGTTCGACAATGCGCCACTCAATAGCTGCATGTCCCTCGAATGCTACTAAGTTACATAAACCTCAGCCGACACCTCGAGCTCAGGTGCGATCGAAGAAAATTTAGCTCCCTATTATGACGACCAAAGTGGTGCATGCGGGCCCGATCTCTTCCGCACAAAAGCACATGAGCGTGGCACCTTCGGTCCAATCGACTAAGGATGCAAAGCTTGCATGACGGGGAGTGCTGAACTGACAGTTCCACAACAAGCATCTCCTACGAACTATTTTGATGCACTACAACTCATCGATGATGATGGGGAATTTCTACTACGAGGCCCTGAACGAAATGCAGCCCCTATTGGGGTTCATTTATGATTTCAATCGGAAGCTGGAATGTGTGTGGTCTCAATAAGAGGGACCACAGTAGGGCGGTGGGGGATCTGATTAGACGCTTTGATCTTAAAATTATTGGTTTGATGGAGACAAGGGTAACGGCGGCCAACGCTGATTTGATTGCAAATAATATCAAGCAATGGACGTGGTTTTATGACTATGAATCGGATCCGGGTAAACGCATTTGGCTCGGGTGGGATGCGCGATATGTGCGGGTTACTGTGGAAAAGATGCTCACGCAGGCAATCCATTACAAGGTTACGTCTTGCAAACACGCATTACCTTCTTTATCACATTTATTTATGGGCTCAATCAGCGGGAGACGCGACAATCGTTGTGGGCTGATTTGGTGCGGATATCAGAATCTCGGACATCGGATGCATGGCTTGTTCTCGGGGACTTAATGCCATTGGGGATTCTACTGATGCGAGAGACGGCTCTCCACACATGGGTGATTACGAGGACTTGGCTCAGTGTTTCACAGATGCTGATCTGCATGGATTGCCTAGTTCCGGCCAGTTCTTCACTTGGTTTAACCAACAGCAGGGAGATGCGGGTATATGGCGACGTTTGGACAGAATGGTTGCGAACCCAGCATGGTTCGCACGGTTCGGGGATCTCAAATATTGCTGTGAGCTCCCAGCCACTTCTGACCATTCACCTCTAATCTTGGAAACCGAAAACCTAGCGAATCATAGGGGCACGGTTTTCGCTTTGATAACTTTCTCACATGGGACGCTCGTTTTTTGCCTACAGTGCAAGCGTGGTGGCGGGTTTCCATCCCTGGATACCCCATGTATCGGGTTCTAGGACGTCTGAAGCGTCTTAAGTATGCATTCAAGGACTTGCGACGTGCAAAAGAGAATCTACAACGCAATGTTTTGGAGGCACGTACATTCCTTGACACAGCTCAGGAATTTGTCTCCCAATACCCGCACGATGATCGTTTTCAGATGTTGCAATCTCTATGCCGAGGCCTATATGCTGCTGCTATTACGATGGAGGAATCCACCATAACGCAACTGGCCAAAATGGCATGGCTTAAAGATGGTGACCGTTGTTCCTCATTCTTCTTCAAAATGGTAGCCAAGAGGAGGGTCCAAAACCACATTCTCTCGTTGGAATATGAAGAGGGGAACTTGATCGAAGGTGAGGCGCCGGTTAAAAATGAGCTCATAAGATATTTTCGGGATCTCTTGGGCACGACGTCTCGGGCTGGATCGTTAGAGCATTCGGTCGTTCGAGCAGCGATAACTCGTAGGCTTCCCAAAACGGCCACAACTGCTCTTATACGGGTAGTTGACGAGTCGGAAATCAAGGCGGCGTTGTTCTTGATCGCTGAGGATAAGGCGCCGGGACCGGATGGATTTACCTCGGCATTCTATAAGGCTGCTTGGCCGGTTATTGGTGGCGACATCATCATTGCCATTAAGGAATTCTTTTGAACTGGTCACCTTTTACGGGAGCTCAATTCGACTATTATAACGCTTATTCCAAAGCGTGACTCACCAAGAAGGCCTGCTGATTTTCGCCCCATATCATGTTTTAATGTCTTATATAAGATCATTTCGAAGATATTGGAGAGTAGAATAAAGGACTACCTTCCCGGACTGGTGGATGCCTCTCAGACTGCTTTTATCCCAAGCCGCAAAATCAGTGATAATATCCTCTTGGCTCAGGAACTTTGCTATGGCTAAAGGAATCAGGGCTTACCGACGCGGGTTACCTTTTTAAGGTTGATCTAGCGAAGGCATACGATAGAATGGGACTTTATTTTGACTGTCCTCGATGCTATGGGATTCCCGATGCAGTTTGTTACATGGATTAGAGCGTGTTTGACGACTACATATTTCTCGATTTATATTAATGGTCGGGCCGAGGGTTTCTTTCCGGGAAGACGAGGTCTTCGACAAGGGGACCCTATTTCTCCATATTTATTTACGTTGGTTATGGAAGTCCTACATGGGATTCTCCGAAATAAGATAATTTCGGAGGGGAGATTTACCTATCATTGGCGCTTCGAGCCGGCCCAGATTTTCATGCTCATGTTTGCTGATGATCTTCTTCTATTCAGCCATTCTGATGCTGCATCGGTTCAGACCATTAGAGATGGGTTGGAGGAATTTGAGTCATTATCTGGATTACGGGCTAATCCGGGTAAGAGCGAGATGTTCCTATCCAAACGTGCGAGTGGCAGTCAGGCATTGATTCACTCTATCATGGGATATCAGTTCGGCCATCTTCCGGTGAGGTATCTAGGCATCCCGTTAGTTACATTGCGGCTAACTATTCAAGATTGTGTCCCCCTGATTCATTGCCTTGACCAACGACTCGGATCCTGGTTGAACCGGTCTCTATCTTATGCAGGGCGGGTGCAATTAATCCGCTTCGTACTTTTAGCGCTGCACATATACTGGTCTGGTGTGTTTTTGTTGCCAAAAGGGGTGGTCCAGGCGATAGAGCAGCGGATACGGCGCTTCCTCTGGGCGGGATCGGCTGCTAAGGTCGCTTGGGTTGATATTTATATCCCGGTGAGCGAGCGAGGGTTGGGCATTCGGTCATTAGCGGATGATAATAATGTCCTCCTTCTTAAGCACCTCTGGAGTATTCTGATAATGGACCCTCATTCAATCTGGGTATCGTGGCTTCTCCGAACGAGGTTGCATAATCGATCCATTTGGACTATCTCGGCGACAACACAGTCAGCTTGGAGTTGGAAGCAACTCCTTAAGCTACACCCCTTGTTACGATCTTTGATATGCTTCCGGGTTGGTAATGGCGAGAATATCTGGTTGTGGCAAGATCCATGGGTTGACTCCAAATCGCTTATGACGCGTTTCCCCCGGGGGCCTATGGTTATGGGTCTTCCTGCTGATGCGAAGCTATGCCGGGTCATTGATAATGAGGGATGGTGCTGGCCTGCACAGTCATCGATGGAGTTCATGATGATAGAGCCCATGCTCCCGGCTGTACATCCGATAGAGGAGGATTCGTATCGTTGGATTCGTTCTCCTAGCGGTCTATTTACCACTGAATCAGCTCGGGATGCTATTCGGTTGCGACGACCCACGGTTCATTGGGCAGCCCTATTCGGGGATGTGCTACGCGACCCCCGCCACGAGATCATCTTGTGGCTTGCTATTCGAGAAAGACTAGCCACCAGAGATAAGCCTTGGGTTGCTCTTAAGGCTTCTTCGAGCACATGTCTTTTGTGTGATAGGGGTACTATTGAGATTGTTAATCACCTCTTCTTTGATTGTACTTATGCCACCAGGTGTTTGCGATTACTCAGGCAAAAGGTAAGGTTTCTATGGCCTTACCGGGACTGGTAGATGGGAATTCGGTGGGCAGCTTTACGTTGGAAAGGCAACATCTCCACAATCTTGCCTATCGACATGTGTTATCTTCGGTTATATATCATAGTTGGGCAGAGCGTAATCATCGATGGATAGATGGCCGGAAGAGACATCCCGAGCAGATCGTTGTGGATCTCATTGGCATCCTCATTATGCAGTTGTCGTTACTTCCGCATCATTTTGAGCTGCAGTATTGTGCCTTGCGCCTCCTATGGCGTATTGATTGGTAGTTGTATTGTTACTTTGGTTTTTCGGTTGTATTATGTATGCCCTAGTTTGGTGATGTTTCCAGTGGCATGTCACTGGATTAGTGCGTCACGGTTTCCTCGAGCGCTGCGCTGTATTTCATTTTTATTTAGTGAACTTACCCCAAAAAAAAAAAAAAGAATGCCTTGTTGACCTAGAATATCTTGTTGAACAAGTCGAATGTCTTGTTGAAGAAATAGAATATCTTGTATGCGTTGTTGATAGAGTCGAATGCCCTTTTGAACAAGTAGAATGACTTCTTAAACAAGTCGAATGCCTTGTTGACCAAGTCCAATGTCTTGTTTGAACAAGTCGTATGTCTTGTTGAACAAGTCGAAAGCCCTGTTGAATAAGACGAATGCTTTGTTGCAATAGTAATGCCTTGTTGAACAAGTCGAATGCCTTGTTGACCAAGCCATGCCTTGTTAACCAGGTAAAATGCCTTGTTGAATAAGTTGAATGCCTTGTTAACCAAGTGGAATTCCTTGTTAAACAAGTCGAATGCCTTTTTTAACAAGAAGAATGTCTAGTATGGCTTGATGATCGAGTCGAATGCCCATTCAAAGTTTTACCAAAAAAAAAGAATGCCCATTCAAAGAAGTAGAATGCCTTGTTGAACAACTAAAATGCCTTGTTGACCAAGTACAATGCCTTGGTCAACAAGTCGAATACCTTGTTGACCAAGTCCTCGCCTTGTTGACCAAGTGGCATGCCTTATGAACACGTGGAATGCCTTGTTGACCAAGTAGAAAGTCTTGTTGAAGAAATAGAATATCTTGTATGCGTTGTTGACAGAGTCGAATGCCCTTTTGAACAAGTAGAATGCATTGTTGACCAAGTCCAATACCTTTTTGAACAAGCCGTATGCCTTGTTGAACAAGTCGAAAACCTTGTTGACCATGTCAAATTCCTTGTTGAACAAGTTGAATGCCTTGTTGAACAAGTCGAGTACCTTGTTGACCAAGTCATGCCTTGTTGAACAAGTAGAATGCCTTGTTGAACAAGTCGAATACCTTGTTTACCAAGAGAATGCCTTGTTGAACAAGTCAAAGGTCTAGTTGACCATCTCGGATGCCTTGTTGACCTAGTAATGCCTTGTTGAACAAGTAGAATGCCTTCTTGAACAAGTCGAATGCCATGTTGACCAAGCAATGTCTTGTTTACCAAGTAGAATGCCATGTTGAGCAAGTCGAATGCCTTATTGAACAAGTCGAAAGCCTTGTTGACCAAGTAATGCCTTGTTGAATAAGTTGAATGCCTTCTTGAAATAGTCAAATGAAAAGTAAACCAAGTCATGCCTTGTTGACAAGTCAAATGCCTTGTTGAACAAGTTGAATGCCTTGTTTAACAATTCGAGTGACCTGTTGACCAAGTAATGCCTTGTTGAACAAGTAGAATGCCTTGTTGAACAAGTAAAATGCCTTGTTGAACCAAGTAGAATACCTTGTTTACCAAGAGAATGCCATGTTGAACAAGTCAAAGGTCTAGTTGACCATGTCGGATGCCTTGTTGTCCTAGTAATGTCTTGTTGAACAAGTTGAATGCCTTCTTGAACAAGTCGAATGCCAAGTTGACCAAGCCATGCCTTGTCTACCAAGTAAAATGCCTTGTTGAGCAAGTCGAATGCATTGTTGAACAAGTCGAATGCCTCGTTGACCAAGTCATGACTTATTAACCAAGTAGAATGCTTTGTTAAACAAGTTGAATGCCTTGTTGAACAAGTCGAATGCCTTGTTAAACAACTCAAATGCCTTGTCCAAGTCAAATGTCGTGTTGAACAAGTCGAATGCCTTGTTGAACAAGTCGAATGTCGTGTTGAAAGAGTCGATGCCCTGTTGAACATGTCGAATGACTTGTTGACCAAGTCGAATGCCTTGTTCACCAAGTCATGCCTTGTTGAACAAGTTAAATGCCTTATTGACCCAGTAATGTATTGTTGAACAAGAAGAATACCTGGTTGAACAATTCGAATGTCTTGTTGATCAAGTAACCTTGTTGAACATGCAAAGTTGACCAAGTCATGCCTTGTTGACCAAGTTCAATGCCTTGTTAAACAAGTCGAATGCCTCGTTGACAAAGTCCTGCCTTGTTGACCAAGAGAATGCCTTGTTGACACAGTCGAATGCGTTGTTGACCAAGTCGAATGCCTTGTTGACCAAGTCGAATGCATTGTTGACCAAGTACAATCACTTGGTGATGGGTCGAATGCCTTGTGACCAAGTCATGCCTTGTTGACCAATTGAAATGCCTTATTGAATATGCGAATACCTTGTTGACAAAGTATAATGTCTTGTTACAAGTCTAATGCCTTGTTGAAGAAATAGAATGTCTTGTATGCATTGTTGACAGAGTCAAATGCCCATTTGAACAAGTCATATGCCTTGTTGTACAAGTCAAACGTCTTGTTGACCAAGTAATGCCTTGATGAATAAGTCGAATGCTTTGTTTCCATAGTAATGCCTTGTTGAACATTTTGAATGCCTTCTTGAAAAGGTCGAATGACAAGGGGACAAGGTCATGCCTTGTTGACAAGTCGAATGGCTTGTTAAACAAGTTGAATGCCTTTTTGAACAAGTCGAATGCCTTGTTGACCAAGTCATTCCTTGTTGACAGTAGAATGCCTTGTTGAACAAGTCGAATACCTTGTTGAACAAGTCGAATACCTTGTTTACACGGTCAAATGCCTTGTTGACCAAGTTGAATGCATTGTTGACCAAGTACAATGCCTTGGTGAACAAGTCGAATGCCTTGTTGACCAATTGGAATGCCTTGTTGACCAAGTGGAATACCTTGTTGAACACGTCGAATGCCTTGTTGACCAAGTAATGCCTTGTTCAACAAGTTGAATGCCTTCTTGAATAAGTCGAATGCCATGTTGACCAAGCCATGCCATGGTTACAAAGTAGAATGCCTTTTTGAGCAAGTCGAATGCCTTGTTAAACAAGCCGAATGCCTCGTTGACCAAGTCATGCCTTGTTAACCAAGTAGAATGCTTTGTTAAACAAGTCTAATGCCATATTGAACAAGTCGAATGCCTTGTTAAACAACTCAAATGACTTGTTGATCAAGTCAAATGTAGTGTTGAACAAGTCGAATACCTTGTTGAACAAGTCGAATGCCTTGTTGAAAGAGTCGATGCCCTGTTGAACATGTCGAATGACTTGTTGACCAAGTCGAATGCCTTGTTCACCAAGTAATGCCTTGTTGAACAAGTTAAATACCTTATTGACCTAGTAATGCCTTGTTGAACAAGTCGAATACCTAGTTGAACAATTCGAATGCCTTCTTGACCAAGTAATACCTTGTTGAACAAGTTGAATGCCAAGTTGACCAAGTCATGCCTTGTTGACCAAGTTCAATGCCTTGTTGAACAAGTCGAATGCCTCGTTGACAAAGTCATGCCTTGTTGACAAAGAGAATGCCTTGTCGAATAAGTATGAATGTCTTGTTGACACAGTCGATGCCTTGTTGACCAAGTCGAATGCATTGTTGACCAAGTGGAATGCCTTCTTGAACACGTCGAATGCCTTGTTGACCAAGTAATGCCTTGTTCAACAAGTTGAATGCCTTCTTGAACAAGTCGAATGCCAAGTTGACCAAGCCATGCCTTGGTTACAAAGTAGAATGCCTTTTTGAGCAAGTCGAATGCCTCGTTGACCAAGTCATGCCTTGTTAACCAAGTAGAATGCTTGGTTAAACAAGTCTAATGCCTTGTTGAACAAGTCGAATGCCTTGTTAAACAACTCAAATGACTTGTTGATCAAGTCAAATGTCGTGTTGAACAAGTCGAATGCCTTGTTGAACAAGTCGACTGCCTTGTTGAAAGAGTCGATGCCCTGTTGAACATGTCGAATGACTTGTTGACCAAGTCGAATGCCTTGTTCACCAAGTAATGCCTTGTTGAACAAGTTAAATACCTTATTGACATAGTAATGCCTTGTTGAACAAGTCGAATACCTAGTTGAACAATTCGAATGCCTTCTTGACCAAGTAATACCTTGTTGAACAAGTTGAATGCCAAGTTGACCAAGTCATGCCTTGTTGACCAAGTTCAATGCCTTGTTGAACAAGTCGAATGCCTCGTTGACAAAGTCATGCCTTGTTGACAAAGAGAATGCCTTGTTGAATAAGTATGAATGTCTTGTTGACACAGTCGATGCCTTCTTGACCAAGTCGAATGCATTGTTGACCAAGTGGAATGCCTTCTTGAACACGTCGAATGCCTTGTTGACCAAGTAATGCCTTGTTCAACAAGTTGAATGCCTTCTTGAACAAGTCGAATGCCAAGTTGACCAAGCAATGCCTTGGTTACAAAGTAGAATGCCTTTTTGAGCAAGTCGAATGCCTTGTTAAACAAGCCGAATGCCTCGTTGACCAAGTCATGCCTTGTTAACCAAGTAGAATGCTTTGTTAAACAAGTCTAATGCCTTGTTGAACAAGTCGAATGCCTTGTTAAACAACTCAAATGACTTGTTGATCAAGTCAAATGTCGTGTTGAACAAGTCGAATGCCTTGTTGAACAAGTCGAATGCCTTGTTGAAAGAGTCGATGCCCTGTTGAACATGTCGAATGACTTGTTGACCAAGTCGAATGCCTTGTTCACCAAGTAATGCCTTGTTGAACAAGTTAAATACCTTATTGACATAGTAATGCCTTGTTGAACAAGTCGAATACCTAGTTGAACAATTCGAATGCCTTCTTGACCAAGTAATACCTTGTTGAACAAGTTGAATGCCAAGTTGACCAAGTCATGCCTTGTTGACCAAGTTCAATGCCATGTTGAACAAGTCGAATGCCTCGTTGACAAAGAGAATGCCTTGTTGAATAAGTATGAATGTCTTGTTGACACAGTCGATGCCTTGTTGACCAAGTCGAATGCATTGTTGACCAAGTACAATCACTTGGTGAATAAGTCGAATGCCTTGTTGACCAAGTCATCCCTTGTTGACCAAGTGGAATGCCTTGTTGACAAAGTAGAATGTCTTGTTACAAGTTGAATGCCTTGTTGAAGAAATATAATATCTTGTATGCATTGTTGACAGAGTTGAATGCCCTTTTGAATAAGTCGTATGCCTTGTTGAACAAGTCAAATGTCTTGTTAACCAAGTAAAGCCTTGATGAATAAGTCAAAGCTTTGGTGCCATAGTAATGCCTTGTTGAACAGGTTGAATGCCTTCTTGAACAAGTCGAATGACAAGTTGACCAAGTCGTGCCTTGTTGACAAGTCGAATGCCTTGTTGAACAAGTTGAATGCATTTTTGAACAAGTCCAATGCCTTGTTGACCAAGTAGAATGCCTTGTTGAAGAAGTCAAATACCTTGTAGACCAAGTAGAATGCATTGTTGACCAAGTACAATGCCTTGGTCAACAAGTTGAATGTCGTGTTGACCAAGTCAAGTGTCTTGTTGACCAATTGGAATGCCTTGTTGACCAAGTGGCATGCCTTGTTAAACACGTCGAATGCCTTGTTAAGCAAGTATAATGTCTTTTTGAACAAGTCGAACGCCTTGTTCAAGAAATAGAATATCTTTTATTCGTTGTTGACATAGTCGAATGCCCTTTTGAACAAGTAGAATGCGTTGTTGAACAAGTCGAATGCCTTGTTGACCAAGGCCAATACCTTTTTGAACAAGTCGTATGCCTTGTTGAACAAGTCGAAAGCCTTGTTGACCAAGTAATGCCTTGTTGAATTAGTCGAATGATTTGTTGCAATAGTAATGCCTTTTGTTGAACAAGTTGAATGCCTTCTTGAAAAAGTCGAATGACAAGTAAACCATGTCATGCCTTGTTGACAAGTCGAATGCCTTGTTGAACAAGTTGAATGCCTTGTTGAACAAGTCGAGTGCCTTGTTGACTGACCAAGTCATGCCTTGTTGAACAAGTAGAATGCCTTGTTGAACAAGTCGAATACCTTGTTTACCAAGAGAATGCCTTGTTGAACAAGTCAAAAGTCTAGTTGACCATGTCAGATGCCTTGTTGACCTAGTAATGCCTTGTTCAACAAGTTGAATGCCATCTTGAACATGTCGAATGCCAAGTTGACCAAGCCATGCCTTGGTTACAAAGTAGAATGCCTTTTTGAGCAAGTCGAATGCCTTGTTGAACAAGTCGAATGCTCGTTGACCAAGTTATGCCTTGTTAACAAAGTAGAATGCTTTGTTAAACAAGTTTAATGCCTTGTTGAACCAGTCGAATGCCTTGTTAAACAACTCAAATGCCTTGTTGACCTAGTCAAATGTCGTGTTGAACAAGTCGAATGCCTTGTTGAACAAGTCGAATGCCTTGTTGAAAGAGTCGATGCCCTGTTGAACATGTCGAATGACTTGTTGACCAAGTCGAATGCCTTGTTTGAACAAGTTAAATGCCTTATTGACCTAGTAATGTCTTGTTGAACAAGTCGAATACCTAGTTGAACAATTCGAATGTGTTGTTGACCAAGTAATACCTTGTTGAACAAGTTGAATAGCAAGTTGACCAAGTCATGCCTTGTTGACCAAGTTTAATGCCTTGTTGAACAAGTCGAATGCTTCGTTGACAAAGTCATGCCTTGTTGACAAAGAGAATGTTTTTTTGAATAAGTAGGAATGCCTTGTTGACACAGTCGATGCCTTGTTGACCAAGTCGAATGCATAATTGACCAAGTACAATCACTTGGTGAAGAAGTCGAATGCCTTGTTCACCAAGTCATGCCTTGTTGACCAAGTGGAATGCCTTGTTGACAAAGTAGAATGACTTGTGACAAGTCGAATGCCTTGTTGAAGAAATAGAATATCTTGTATGCATTATTGACAGAGTCGAATGCCCTTTTGAACAAGTCGTATGCCTTGTTGAACAAGTCAAATGTCTTGTTGACCAAGTAAAGCCTTGATGAATAAGTCGAAGCTTTGGTGCCATAGTAATGCCTTGTTGAACAGGTTGAATGCCTTCTTGAACAAGTCGAATGACAAGTTGACCAAGTCGTGCCTTGTTGACAAGTCGAATGCCTTGTTGAACAACTTGAATGCATTTTTGAACAAGTCCAATGCCTTGTTGGCCAAGTAATTCCTTGTTGACCAAGTAGAATGCCTTGTTGAAGAAGTCAAATACCTTGTTGACATGGTCGAATCCCTTGTAGACAAAGTCGAATGCATTGTTGACCAAGTACAATGCCTCGGTGAACAAGTTGAATGTCGTGTTGACCAATTGGAATGCCTTGTTGACCAAGTGGCATGCCTTGTTGAACACGTCGAATGCCTTGTTAACCAAGTATAATGTCTTTTTGAACAAGTTGAATGCCTTGTTCAAGAAATAGAAAATCTTTTATGCGTTGTTGACACAGTCGAATGCCCTTTTGAACAAGTAGAATGCCCTTTTGAACAAGTCGAATGCCTTGTTAACCAAGTAGAATGCTTTGTTAAACAAGTTTAATGCCTTGTTGAACAAGTCGAATGCCTTGTTAAACAACTCAAATGCCTTGTTGACCAAGTCAAATGTCGTGTTGAACAAGTCGATGCCTTGTTGAAAGGGTCGAATGCCTTGTTGAACAAGTCGAATGCCTTGTTGAAAGAGTCGATGCCCTGTTGAACATGTCGAATGACTTGTTGACCAAGTCGAATGCCTTGTTCACCAAGTAATGCCTTGTTGAACAAGTTAAATGCCTTATTGACCTAGTAATGCCTTGTTGAACAAGTCGAATACCTAGTTGAACAATTCAAATGCGTTGTTGACCAAGTAATACCTTGTTGAACAAGTTCAATTGCAAGTTGACCAAGTCATGCCTTGTTGACCAAGTTCAATGCCTTGTTGAACAAGTCGAATGCCTTGTTGACAAAGGCATGCCTTGTTGACAAAGAGAATGCCTTGTTGAATAAGTAGGAATGCCTTGTTGACACAGTCGATGCCTTGTTGACCAAGTCGAATGCATTGTTGACCAAGTACAATCACTTGGTGAAAAAGTCGAATGCCTTGTTGACCAAGTCATGCCTTGTTGACCAAGTGGAATGCCTTGTTGACAAAGTAGAATGTCTTGTTACAAGTCGAATGCCTTGTTGAAGAAATAGAATATCTTGTATGTATTGTTGACAGAGTCGAATGCCCTTTTGAACAAGTCGTATGCCTTGTTGAACAAGTCAAATGTCTTGTTGACCAAGTAAAGCCTTGATGAATAAGTCGAAGCTTTGGTGCCATAGTAATGCCTTCTTGAACAAGTCGAATGACAAGTTGACCAAGTCGTGCCTTGTTGACAAGTCGAATGCCTTGTTGAACAAGTTGCATGCATTTTTGAACAAGCCCAATGCCTTGTTGACCAAGTCATGCCTTGTTGACCAAGTAGAATGCCTTGTTGAAGAAGTCAAATACCTTGTTGACACGATCGAATGCCTTGTAGACCAAGTCGAATGCATTGTTGACCAAGTACAATGCCTTGTTGAACAAGTTGAATGCCGTGTTGACCAAGTCAAATGTCTGTTGACCAATTGGAATGCCTTGTTGACCAAGTGGCATGCCTTATTGAACACGTCGAATGCCTTGTTAACCAAGTAAAATGTCTTTTTGAATAAGTCGAACGCCTTGTTCAAGAAACAGAATATCTTTTATTCGTTGTTGACATAGTCGAATGCCCTTTTGAACAAGTAGAATGCGTTGTTGAATAAGTCGAATGCCTTGTTGACCAAGGCCAATACCTTTTTGAACAAGTCGTATGCCTTGTTGAACAAGTCGAAAGCCTTGTTGACCAAGTAATGCCTTGTTGAATTAGTCGAATGATTTGTTGCAATAGTAATGCCTTTTGTTGAACAAGTTGAATGCCTTCTTGAAAAAGTCGAATGACAAGTAAACCATGTCATGCCTTGTTGACAAGTCGAATGCCTTGTTGAACAAGTTGAATGCCTTGTTGAACAAGTCGAGTGCCTTGTTGACTGACCAAGTCATGCCTTGTTGAACAAGTCGAATACCTTGTTTACCAAGAGAATGCCTTGTTGAACAAGTCAAAAGTCTAGTTGACCATGTCAGATGCCTTGTTGACCTAGTAATGCCTTGTTCAACAAGTTGAATGCCTTCTTGAACAAGTCGAATGCCAAGTAAAAATGTCATGACTTGTTGACAAGTCGAATGCCTTGTTGAACAAGTTGAATGCCTTGTTGAACAAGTCGAGTGCCCTGTTGACCAAGTCATGCCTTGTTGACCAAGTAGAATGCTTTGTTAAACAAGTCTAATGCCTTGTTGAACAAGTCGAAAGCCTTGTTGACCAAGTGCAATAGTAATGCCTTCGTTGAACAAGTTGAATGCCTTCTTGAAAAAGTCGAATGACAAGTAAACCATGTCATGCCTTGTTGACAAGTCGAATGCCTTGTTGAAGAATTTGAATGCCTTGTTGAATAAGTCGAGTGCCTTGTTGAACAAGTTGAATGCCTTGTTGAACAAGTCGAATGCCTTGTTGAACAAGTCCAATGCCTTGTTAAACAACTCAAATGCCTTGTTGACCAAGTCAAATGTCGTGTTGAGCATGTCGAATGCCTTGTTGAACAAGTCGAATGCCTCGTTGACCAAGTCATGCCATGTTAACCAAGTAGAATGCTTTGTTAAACAAGTCTAATGCCTTGTTGAACAAGTCGAAAGCCTTGTTGACCAAGTGCAATAATAATGCCTCTTTTGAACAAGTTGAATGCCTTCTTGAAAAAAGTCGAATGACAAGTAAACCATGTCATGACTTGTTGACAAGTCGAATGCCTTGTTGAACAAGTCGAGTGCCTTGTTGAACAAGTCGAGTGCCTTGTTGACCAAGTCATGCCTTGTTGAACAAGTAGAATGCCTTGTTGAACAAGTCGAATGCCTTGTTGAACAAGTCGAATGCCTTGTTGAACAAGTCGAATGCCTTGTTGAACAAGTCGAATGCCTTGTTCAACAACGCTAATGCCTTGTTGACCAAGTCAAATGTCGTGTTGAACAAGTCAAATGCCTTGTTGAACAAGTCGAATGCCTTGTTGAAAGAGTTGATGCCCTGTTGAACATGTCGAATGACTTGTTCGCCATATTAGCCTTGTTGAACAAGCTAAATGCCTTATTGAGCCAGTAATGCCTTGTTGAACAAGCTAAATGCCTCATTGAGCCATTAATGCCTTGTTGAACAAGTCGAATACGTGGTTGAACAATTCGAATGCCTTGTTGACCAAGTAATACCTTGTTGAACAAATTGAATACCTTGTTGAATAATTTGAATGCCAAGTTGACCAAGTCATGCCTTGTTGACCAAGTTCAATGCCTTGTTGAACAAGTTGAATGCCTCGTTGACAAAGTCATGCCATGTTGACCAAGAGAATGCCTTGTTCAATTAAGTAGGAATGCCTTGTTGACAAAGTAGAATGCCTTGTTGACCAAGTTGAATGCCTTGTTGACCAAGTCGAATGCATTGTTGACCAAGTAAAATCCTTTGCTGAATAAGTCAAATACCTTGTTGACCAAGTCATGCCTTGTTAACGAAGTGGAATGCCTTGTTGAATACGACGAATGCTTTGTTGACAAAGTAGATAGTCTTGTTACAAGTAGAATGCCTTGTTGAAGAAATAGAATATCTTGTATGCAATGTTGACAGAGTCGAATGCCCTTTTGAACAAGTCGTATGCCTTGTTGAACAAGTCAAATGTCTTGTTGACCAAGTAGAATGCCTTGTTGAACTGGTCAATTGTCTTGTTGACCAAGTAGAATGCTTTGTTGACCAAGTCAAAATCCTTGTGCAAGAAACATAATATCTTGTATTTGGTATTGACAGAGTTGAATGCCTTGTTGACCAAGTCGAATGCCTTGTTCAGCAAGTAATGCCGTGTTGAACAAGTTAAATGCCTTATCGACCAAATAATGCCTTGTTGAACAAATCGAATGCCTTGTTCAACAAGTCGAATGCCTAGTTGACCAAGTAATGCCTTGTTGAACAAACTGAATGCCTTGTTGACCAAGTAGAATGCTTTGTTGAACAAGTCAAATGCCTTGTTGACCAATTGGAATGCCTTGTTGACCAAGTGGCATGCCTTGTTGAACACGTCGAATGCCTTGTTAACCAAGTATAATGTCTTTTTGAACAAGTCGAACGCCTTGTTCAAGAAATAGAATATCTTTTATTCGTTGTTGACATAGTCGAATGCCCTTTTGAACAAGTAGAATGCGTTGTTGAACAAGTTGAATGCCTTCTTGAAAAAGTCGAATGACAAGTAAACCATGTCATGCCTTGTTGACAAGTCGAATGCCTTGTTGAACAAGTTGAATGCCTTGTTGAACAAGTCGAGTGCCTTGTTGACCAAGTCATGCCTTGTTGAACAAGTGGAATGCCTTGTTGAACAAGTCGAATGCCTTGTTGAACAAGTCGAATGCCTTGTTGAACAAGTCGCGTGCCTTGTTGACCAAGTCATGCCTTGTTGAACAAGTAGAATGCCTTGTTGAACAAGTCGAATGCCTTGTTGAACAAGTCGAATGCCTTGTTGAACAAGTCGAATGCCTTGTTGAACAAGTCGAATGCCTTGTTAAACAACTCAAATGCCTTGTTGACCAAGTTAAATGTCGTGTTGAACAACTCGAATGCCTCGTTGAACAAGTCGAATGTCTTGTTGAAAGAGTCGATGCCCTGTTGAACATGTCGAATGACTTGTTCGCCTTGTAATGACTTGTTGAACAAGCTAAATGCTTTATTGAGCCAGTAATGCCTTGTTGAACAAGCTAAATGCCTTATTGAGCCATTAATGCCTTGTTGAACAAGTCGAATACGTGGTTGAACAATTCGAATGCCTTGTTGACCAAGTAATACCTTGTTGAACAAATTGATACCTTGTTGAACAAGTTGAATGCCAAGTTGACCAAGTCATGCTTGTTGACCAAGTTCAATGCCTTGTTGAACAAGTTGAATGCCTCGTTGACAAAGTCATGCCATGTTGACCAAGAGAATGCCTTGTACAATAAGTAGGAATGCCTTGTTGACACAGTAGAATGCCTTGTTGACCAAGTTGAATGCCTTGTTGACCAAGTCGAATGCATTGTTGACCAAGTAAAATCCTTTGCTGAATAAGTCAAATTCCTTGTTGACCAAGTCATGCCTGGTTAACAAAGTGGAATGCCTTGTTGAATAAGACGATTGCCTTGTTGACAAAGTAGAAGTCTTGTTACAAGTAGAATGCCATGTTGAAGAAATAGAATATCTTGTATGCAATGTTGACAGAGTCGAATGCCCTTTTGAACAAGTCGTATGCCTTGTTGAACAAGTCAAATGTCTTGTTGACCAAGTAGAATGCCTTGTTCAAGAAACATAATATCTTGTATTTGGTATTGACAGAGTTGAATGCCTCGTTGACCAAGTCATGCCTTGTTAACCAAGTAGAATGCTTTGTTAAACAAGTTTAATGCCTTGTTGAACAAGTCGAAAGCCTTGTTGACCAAGTGCAATAGTAATGCCTTTGTTGAACAAGTTGAATGCCTTCTTGAAAAAGTCGAATGATAAGTAAACCATGTCATGCCTTGTTGACAAGTCGAATGCCTTGTTGAACAAGTTGAATGCCTTGTTGAACAAGTCGAGTGCCTTGTTGACCAAGTCATGCCTTGTTGAATAAGTAGAATGCCTTGTTGAACAAGTCGAATGCCTTGTTGAACAAGTCGAATGCCTTGTTCAACAACTCAAATGCCTTGTTGACCAAGTCAAATGTCGTGTTGAGCAAGTTGAATGCCTTGTTGAACAAGTCGAATGCCTTGTTGAAAGAGTCGATGCTCTGTTGAACATGTCGAATGACTTGTTCGCCATGTAATGCCTTGTTGAACAAGTTAAATGCTTTATTGAGCCAGTAATGCCTTGTTGAACAAGTCGAATACCTGGTTAAACAATTCTAATGCCTTGTTGACCAAGTAATACCTTGTTGAACAAATTGAATACCTTGTTGAACAAGTTGAATGCCAAGTTGACCAAGTCATGCCTTGTTGACCAAGTTCAATGCCTTGTTGAACAAGTTGAATGCCTCGTTGACAAAGTCATGCTATGTTGACCAAGAGAATGCCTTGTTCAATAAGTAGGAATGCCTTGTTGACACAGTAGAATGCCTTGTTGACCAAGTTGAATGCCTTGTTGACCAAGTCGAATGCATTGTTGACCAAGTACAATCCTTTGCTGAATAAGTCAAATTCCTTTTTGACCAAGTCATGCCTTGTTAACAAATTGGAATGCCTTGTTGAATACGACGAATGCCTTGTTGACAAAGTAGATAGTCTTGTTACAAGTAGAATGCCTTGTTGAAGAAATAGAATATCTTGTATGCAATGTTGACAGAGTCGAATGCCCTTTTGAACAAGTCGTATGCCTTGTTGAACAAGTCAAATGTCTTGTTGACCAAGTAGAATGCCTTGTTGAACAAGTCAAATGTCTTGTTGACCAAGTAGAATGCGTTGTTGACCAAGTCAAATGCCTTGTTCAAGAAATATAATATCTTGTATTTGGTATTGACAGAGTTGAATGCCTTGTTGACCAAGTCGAATGCCTTGTTCACCAAGTAAAGCCTTGTTGGACAAGTTAAATGCCTTATTGACCAAATAATGCCTTGTTGAACAAATCGAATGTCTTGCTGAACAAGTCGAAGGCCTTGTTGACCAAGTAATGCCTTGTTGAACAAACTGAATGCCTTGTTGACCAAGTAGAATGCTTTGTTGAACAAGTCAAATGCCTTGTTGACAAATCATGCCTTGTTCAACAAGAAAATGCCTTGTTGACAAAGTTTAATGCCTTTTCACCAAGTCGAATGCATTTTTGACCAAGTACAATCCCTTATTGAACAAGTCGAATGCCTTGTTGACCAAGTCAATGGCCTTGTTGACTAAGTAATGCCATGTTGTTAAGTCGAGTGCTTTGTTGCAATAGTAATACCTTGTTGAACAAGTCGAATTCCTTTTTAAACCAGTTAGAATTCTTTGTTGAACAAGTCGAATGCCTTGTTAACCAAGTTGAATGCCTTGTTGAATAAGTCGAATGCCTTGTTGAACAAGGAGAATGCCTGGTACGCCTTGTTGACCAAGTCGAATGCCCATTCGAATTAGTAGAATGCCTTGTTGAACAAGTCAAATGCCTTGTTGAACAACTCGAATGCCTTGTTGACCAAGTCGAATGTATTGTTGACCAAGTACAATGCCTATGTGACAAGTCGAATGCCTTGTTGACCAAGTCGAATGCCTTATTTACCAAGTGGAATGCCTTGTTTAAAACGTCGAATGTCTTGTTGACCAAGTAGAATGTCTTGTTGAACAAGTCGAACGTCTTGTTGAAGAAATAGAATATCTTGTATGCGTTAATAACAGAGTCGAATGCCCTTTTGAACAAGTAGAATGCCTTGTTGACCAAGTCGAATGCCTTGTTGATCATGTCCAATACCTTTTTTAACAAGTCGAAAGCCTTGTTGACCAAGTAATGTCTTGTTGAATAAGTCGAATGCTTGTTGCAATAATAATACCTTGTTAAACAAGTTGAATGCCTTCTTAAAAAAGTCGAGTGACACGTAAACCAAGTGATGCCTTGTTGAAGAGTCAAATGCCTTGTTGAACAAGTCGAGTGCCTAGTAGACCAAGTCATGTCTTCTTGAACAAGTAGAATGCCTTGTTAAACAAGTTGAATACCTTGTTTACCAAAAGAATGCCTTGTTGAACAAGTCAAAGGTCTGGTTGAACAATGTCGGATGCCTTGTTGACCGAGTAATGCTTTGTTGACCAAGTTGATTGCCTTCTTGAACAAGTCGAATGCGACGTTGACCAAGTTATCCTTGTTTACCAAGTAGAATGCTAACAAGGCATGAATTGGTAATCTTGGCATTCAACTTGTTCAAAAAGGCTTTCAACTTGTTCAACAAGTAGAATGCGTAGTTGAACAAGAAGAATGCCTTGTATGCTTGTTGACCGACTCGAATGCCTATACGAACAAGTAGAATGCCTTGTTAAACAAGTCGGATACCTTGTTGATCGAGTCGAATGCCCATTCGAACAACTCAAATGCCCTTTTAAACAAGTCGAATGCCTTGTTCACCATAATGCCTTGTTGAGTAAGTAATGCCTTTTTGAACAAGTCGAATGTCCATTCTAGCCAGTATAATGCCTTGTCAAAAAGTCGAATGCCTTGTTGAAGTAGTCGAATGCCTTGTTGAACAACTCAAATGCCTTGTTGACCAACTCGAATACCGTGTTGAACAAGTCGAATGTCATGTTGAGCAAGTGGAATGCCTTGTTGAGCAACTTGAATGCCTTGTTGACAAAGTCGAATGCCTTGTTAAGCGGGTCAAATGCCTTGTTAACCCAGTAATCCCTTGTTGAAAAAGTCGAATGCCTTGTTAAACAAACTGATGCGTTGTTGAACAAGTCGAATGCCAAGTTGACCATGTAGAATGCCTTGTTGAACAAGTCGAATGCCTTGTTGACAAAGTCATGCGTTGTTAACCAAGAGAATGCTTTGTTGACCAAGTTGAATGCCTTGTTGACAAAGTCGAATGCCCTTTTGAAAAAATAGAATGCCTTGTTAAACAAGTTGAATGCCTTGTTGACCAAGTAGAAAGCCTTGTTGAACACGTCAAATGTCGTTTTGAACAAGTAGAATGTATTGTTGAACTAGTCGAATGCGTTGTTGACCAAGTCGGATGCCTTGTTGAAGAAGTCGAATGCCTTGTTGACCAAGTCGAATGTCTTATTGAACAAGTCGAATGCCATGTTGAATAAGTCGAATGTTTTGTTGACCAAGTAGAATGCCTTGTTGAACAAGAAAAATGGCAGGTATGCCTTGTTGAATAAGTCGAATGCCTTGTTGAACAAGAAGAATGCTTTCTATGCCTTGTTGACCAAGTAGAATGCCCTTTCGAACAAATAGAATGCCTTGTTGAACAAGTAGAATGCCATGTTGAACAAGTCGTATGCCCTTTCAAACGAGTAGAATGCCTTGTTGAACATATAGAATGTGTTGTTTACCAAGTCAGATGCCTTATTGAACAAGTCGAATGCTTTGTTGACCAAGTCGATGCCTTGTTAACAAATTAATACTTTGTTGAACAAGTGTAATGCCTTGTTGAACAAGTCCGATGCCTTGTGAACCAAGTCGAATGCCTTGTTGACAAGGTCATGCCTTGTTGAGCAAGTAGAATGCCTTGGTTACCAAATATAATGTCTTGTTGAACAAGTCGAACGCCTTGCTTATCAAATAGAATGTCTTGTATACCTTGTTGACCAAGTCGAATGCTCTTTTGGACAAGTAGAATTCCTTGTTAAACAAGTTGAATGCCTTGTTGAACAAGTCATGCCTTGTTGACCAAGTATAATGCCTTGTCAAACAAGTCGAATACCTTGTTGATAAAGTAGAATGCCTTGTTGAACAAGAAGAATGCCTTGTATGCCTTGTTGGCGAAGTCGAATGTCCTTTCGAACAAATCGGATGCCCTGTTGAACAAGTCGAATACCTTGTTGACCAAGTCGAATGTCTTGTTGAACAAGTCGAATGCCTTATTGAACAAGAAAAATCGCTTTTATGCATTGTGTACAAAGTCGAATGCCCTTTCGAACAAGTAGAATGCATTTTTGAACTAGTCGAATGGCTTGTTGACCAAGTCGGATGCCTTGTTGACCAAGTCGAATGCCTTGTTGACCAAGTAACGCCTTAGTGAACAAATTGAATGACTTGTTGTACAAGTCGAATGTCAAGTTGAACAAGTCGAATTCCTTGTTAACAAAGTAAACTGCCAATAGAAAGAATTTTCGCTAGAGAGAGAAACTAGAGAGAGAAACTAGAGAGACTTACATCACCGGTGGGGCTGTTTTTCATCGCCTACCACCGCCGTTTCTGGCCACTCCTGGATAGGACGTGACCAGCCGGTGGAAGGGACCTTCATCACCGGCGTTAGTCCGGCGTTTGGAGGGTTACAACACGTGTTTTTACTCTTTGAATTTTTGAATTTTTGATTAGGAGCCTTGTTATGGCATCTTCTTCTTCCATGGATGGTTCAAGGATCTCGGCATCTTCCAATTCAAGCGATCCACGCTTGCAACGACCAGATCTTGATGGACTACATTCTGCACACCCGGCCACGCAATTATCGGCGTTAGCATCTTTGAAAGCGCGGGTTCAGGATCACGACCCGAAGATGGATGCATCGGCGGAGATGACGACATTTTTGCATGATCAGACCCATCATCCGGCCACCTCTAGAGTTCCGCATTGGGAATGGAGCGAATACACGCCTCTGGACTGACCCATGGCTGCTCATGATTCCGCTAATGGAACGGTACCCGTGTGGTCCATCTGTTATGGGCCTCCCACTTGATTCACGATTTAGCGCGGTGATTGATGAGTCGGGATGGCATTGGCCAGGACAGACGACGGTGGAGTTTATGGATTTTGCTGGTCTCCTACCTCCCATTCAACACGGTGTGATGGACACGATTCGATGGCGGGGGACTGCCAATGGCGTCTTCTCTATTGACTCCGCGAGAAATTGCATACGCCAACATTCTCCGACTAAATCCTGGACCAACCTGTTTGGAGGCCCTATCTCGATACCACGGCATGAACTCATTTTATGGCTGGCGATTAGAGAAGCCTGGCGACGAGGGACAAGTCATGGGTGGCCGCGGCAGCAAGAAGTTCAGCTTGCCTCTTTGTGTGATGGCCATGCTATAGAGACACACGACATCTTTTTTAGTGTTCATATTCGAGACATTGCCTACAGTCTTTGCAGGGAAGTTACGTTTGGTTGGCCTTACACGGACTGGATCGAAGGGGTTCACTGGGATGCTCAAAGGTGGCGGGGCAAGCATCTCGCATGGATGGGGCCGCGACATGCGTTTGCATCGCTTATCTATCACTATGGGCCGGCGCAACCTACGATGGCGGAAGGAAGACGACGACCTCCTACTCATATTGTTGCGGATGTCGAGTCTACACTCTGCTTACGGCTCTCTACTCGGGGGAAGTACCAGCTACAGTCCTGTACACTTCGACATGTTTGGCGCATTGCGTGGCCGAGCACGTAGCCAATTGCTTATAGTTTGCTTGCTTGTTTTTGATGTTTTTGCTTGCTTAAATGGATTGCTTGCGTTGTTTATCGGTAGTATGTTACTGAGCGGTGCAGCTTACTGTTGCTGAACATTGTATCTTTTCACCTTTTATTTTAATGACCTTTTCCCAAAAAAAAAAAAAAAAAAAAGTAAACTGCCTTGTTGAACAAGTCGAATGCACTTTTGAACAAGTAGAATACCTTGTTATACAAGTGGAATGCCTTGTTGAACAAGTCGAATGCCTGGTTAACCAAGTAAAATGCCTTGTTGAACAAGTCGAATGCCTTGTTGAACAAATAGAATGTCTTGTATACCTTGTTGAGCAAGTCGAATGCCCTTTTGAAAAAATTGAATGCCTTGTTAAACAAGTTGAATGCCTGTTGACCAAGTAGAAAGCCTTGTTGAACAAGTCGAATGCCTTGTTGAACAAGAAGAATTGTTTGTATGCATTGCTGACCAAGTCGAATGCCCTTTTGAACAAGTAGAATGCCATGGTAGACAAGTTGAATGCCTTGTTGACCAAGTAGAATGCAATGTTGAACAAGTCGATTGCCTTGTTGATCAAGTAGAATGCCTTGTTAAACAAGCTGTGGAGATGGAGCACTCTTACCTCTCCCAGAGAGCCAAGCTTGCCTGGCTCAAGGATGGCGATCAGTGCTCCTCCTTCTTTTTTAAGAAGGTGGCAATCAGACGATGTGGTAATCGTATCATCTCTCTTGAGAATGCGGATGGCCAGTTGATTGAGGGGTCCGGCCCGATTCGTGACGAGCTGATTCGCTTTTACCAGGATCTTCTGGGCCAGTGCGGTAGATCTACTCCTGTGTGTGCTGATGACGTGGAGGGCTTCATCACGCATACCTTGTCACGGGATCAGGCGGATGGGATGATCTCGAGAGTTTCTGACGCGGAGATTCGTGACGTTATTTTCGCTATGGATGACGAGAAGGCCCCTGCCCATGATGGCTATACGGCTGCCTTCTTCAAGGCGTCGTGGGGGATCTTGGGTGCTGATGTCACTCGTGCTGTGGAGGATTTCTTTCGGACGGGTCATCTTTTTCGGGGCGTCAACAGTACTCTCATCAGCCTCATCCCTAACGGGACTACTTCTAGACGTGCTTCTGACTTTAGGCAATCTCTTGCTGCAATGTCCTGTATAAGCTCATTGCCAAGATTTTGGCCAATCGGCTCAGATCGGTCCTTCCTGGCCTCGTTCAGCCGGTTCAGACGGCTTTCATCCCGGGTAGGCGTATCAGCGATAACATTCTGTTAGCTCAGGAGATTTCCAGGGGCTATCAGAACCAGAGTCTGCCCCCCCCCCCCCCCCCGTTCTGCCATCAAGGTCGACCTCGCGAAGGCATTTGATAAGGTGGATTGGAGCTTTGTTATCGCAATTCTTCAGGCCATGCGGTTCCACCCTCTCTTCATCCAGTGGATCAGGAAATGCATCACTACGACTGCCTTCTCCGTTTGCATCAATGGAGCGCCGGAAGTTTTTTTTGCGGGAAAGCGGGGTCTCCGCCAAGGCGACCCCCTCTCTCCTTACCTGTTCGTTTTGGTGATGGAGGTGCTTCATGGGATTCTTTCATCCCGCATCCAGTCCTCTCCCGGATTCCGTTACCATTGGAGATGCGAGACGAGTAAGCTGGCCATGCTGTCTTTTGCTGATGATCTGCTTGCTTTCCTGTCACGCTGATGCCTGCTCTGTTCGGACCCTCCGTGATGCTCTCGATACCTTCGGCTCTTTGTCGGGTCTCCTCCCTAACCCGGCTAAAAGTGAGATCTTTCTTTCCAGGAGGGCTGAGCCTCTTTCGGGACAACTTCTGAGTATCATGGGCTTCTCCCGTGGCCAGCTTCCTGTCCGCTACCTTGGAGTTCCTTTTATCCACTCTCGGCTCAGACTTGAGGACTGCACCCCTCTGCTTCAGTCTGTGGATGGACGGCTTGGATCCTGGCTCAACCGGTCCATCTCGTATGCCGGTCGGCTGCAGCTCATTAGGTCTGTCCTCTCTGCCATGCAGGCTTATTGGGCTGGGGTCTTCCTCCTCCCAAAAGGGGTGGTTAAGGCCTTGGAGTCTCGCTTTCGGAGGTTTCTGTGGGATGGATCTCCTGCTAAGGTGGCTTGGGATGACGTCTGCAAGCCAGTGGAAGAAGGAGGTCTTGGCGTTCGATCTCTCTTGATCGACAATCGGGCTCTCCTCTTCCATCACCTCTGGAGCATTGTCTCTCGTGATCCTAACTCGATTTGGGTTCAGTGGCTTTACGCCACTAAACTCAGGGATCGCTCTTTCTGGGATGTTCAGCCCACCTCCTCGGATGCTTGGAGCTGGCGTAAGCTGCTCCACCTCAGAGGTACTTTCCGTTCCCTTATCTCCTTTCGTATTGGAAATGGGAACTCTCTTTGGCTCTGGAAGGACCCTTGGCTGTCTGATACCCCTCTCATTGAGAGATTCCCGAGGGGCCTTTGGTTATGGGTCTCCCTTTGGATTCCCGGCTCTCTGCTGTTGTGACGGATGCTGGATGGACCTGGCCTACCCAGCAGTCGGTGGAATTTCTTCTGCTCCAGCCCCTTCTTCATTCTGTGGACCTTTCTGCTGCTGACTCCATTTGTTGGAAGGTGACTCCGGATGGGAAGTTCTCTGTTCGGAGCGCTCGTGAGGCTACCCGGACCCACTCCCCGAGGATTGCTTGGGCTTCTCTGTTTGGGGGCCCTTTTCGGGTCCCTAGATATGAATTTCTTTTGTGGCTTGCTATTCGTGACAGGTTGGCAACTCGGGACCGTGCTTGGGTGATGGCTCGTTCGGGTACGGATGCTTGCTCTCTTTGTGAGTCTCAGAGCACTGAGACGGTCTGTCACCTCTTCTTCGAGTGTTCATTCTCCAGAAGATGCGTTCTCTTGCTGAGAAGGAAGACCCACTGGAGGTGGCCGCATCGGGATTGGATTCACGGGATCGAGTGGGCCGCTGCTCGTTGGAGGAGTCATCATCTTCATCATGAGACCTCTCGTCATCTTCTCGCCTCTCTGGTCTACCATATCTGGCAAGAGAGGAATAGGCGTTGGCGGGATCAGACTCGCTCTCCAGAGCAAATTGTGAGTTTACTCTTAGGGATCGCGCGCTTGAGGCTGAGTCAGGCTCCCTCCCGCTTCACTCTGCAGGCTGCCTCGCTCCAGAGACTCTGGCACATTGCATGGTAGTCTGCTTTTGGATTGAACTGTGGCTTTTGCTTGGATGTGTCGGCTGCTGTTGTCGATTGTGTTTTTTGCTTCCTGATAGCTTGTTACCGGTTCTCTGCGGCATGGGTTCTTTCCCATGGGCGCTTTTCTGTTTTCATTCGGTTTTTATTTACGGGAAATTTTACCAAAAAAAAGTTGAGTGCTTTGTTGATCAATAGTGATTGCTAGGCTTCGTACTTTGGATGATCGATGGAGCCTTCAACTTAGTGGGATTAGACGACTTTGGCGCGTTGCTTGGATTTTGGACGACTGAAGGGCTTTGTCTATCTAGATAGATTCTTTGTGTTATTTTGGTATTATTAGCCTTGCTAATGGGCTTCTGTTTTTGGACACTAGTTTAGTGGGTCATTTGCTGTATCTCTCTCGTTATATATATAATATAGTGACTTTCCCCAAAAAAAAAAAGTTGAATGCGTTGTTGACCAAGTAGAATGTCTTGTTGAACAAGTCAAATTCCTTGTTGTACAAATAGCATGTCTTGTATGCCTAGTTGACAAAGTCTAATGCCCTTTTGAACAAGTAGAATTCCTTGTTATACAAGTTAAATGCCTTGTTGAACATGTCATTCCTTGTTAACCAAGTAGAATGTCTTGTTGAACAAGTCGAATGCCTTGTTGACCAAGTAAAATGCCTTGTTGAACAAGTCGAATGCCTTGTTGAACAAGTAGAAAAGCCTTGTGTGCCTTGTTAACCACGTCAAATGCCCTTTCGAACAAGTAGAATTCCTTGTTAAACAAGTCGAATGCCTAGTTGACCAAGTCGGATGCCTTGTAGTCGAATACCTTGTTGACCAAGTCGAATGCCTTGTTGACCAAGTAATACTTTGCTGAACAAGTTGAAAGACTTGTTGTACAAGTCGAATGTCAAGATGAACAAGTCGAATTCCTTGTTGACCAAGTCATGCCTTGTTAACCAAGTCATCCCTTGTTGACCAAGTCGAATGCCCTTTCAAACCACTAGAATGCCATGTTGAACAAGTCGAATGCTTTGTTAATCAAGTCGAATGCCTTGTTGACCCAGTAATGCATTGTTGAACAACTCCAATGCCTTTTTGAACAAGTCGGATGCCTTGTGAACCAAGTTGAATTCCTCGTTGACAAGGTCATGCCTTGTTGACCAACTAGAATGACATGTTGAACAAGTCAAATACCTTGGTTACCAAGCATAATGTCTTGTTGAAAAAGTCGAAAGCCTTGTTGTTCAATTAGAATGTATTCTATGCCTTGTTGACCAAGTCGAATGCCATTTTGGACAAGTAGAACGCCT
Source organism: Linderniella brevidens (assembly GCA_004919715.1). Taxonomy (NCBI): domain Eukaryota; kingdom Viridiplantae; phylum Streptophyta; class Magnoliopsida; order Lamiales; family Linderniaceae; genus Linderniella; species Linderniella brevidens. The sequence goes on from SWDC01000027.1 coordinate 126,453, forward strand.
TTTTAAACAAGTTGAATGCCTTGTTGACCAAGTAAAATGCCTTGTCGAACAAGTCAAAAGCCTTGTTGAACTAGAAGAACGCCTTATATGAATTGTTGACCAAGTAGAAGGCCTTGTTGAACAAGTAGAATGCCTTGTTGAACAAGTAGAATGCCTTGTTGAACTAGTCGAATGCCTTGTTGACCAAGTCGGATGCCTTGTTGAACATGTCGAATGCCTTGTTGACCAAGTAATGCCTTGTTGAAGAAGTCGAATGCCCTGTTAACCAAGTAGAGTGCCTTGTTAAAAAGGTCGAATGCCTTTATAAACAAGTAATGCCTTGTAGAACAAGTCAAATGCCTTGTTGACCAAGTAATGCCTTGTTGAACAAGGCAAATGCCAAGTTTACCAAGTCATGTCTTGTTGACCAAGAGAATGCCTTGTTGAACAAGTTGAATGCCTTGTTTACCAAGTCTCATGCCTTGTTGACCAATTCAAATGTATTGTCGACCAAGTATAATGCCTTGTTGAACAAGTCGAATGCCTTGTTGATCAAGTCGAATGCTTTGTTGACAATGTCATGCCTTGTTGACCAAGTGGAATGCCTTGTTGAACAAGTCGAATACATCGTTGAACAAGTCGAATGCCTTGTTGAGCAAGTCAAATGCCTTGTTCGCTATGTAATGCCTTGTTGAACAAGTCTAAAGCCTGACCAATGAATGCGTTGTTGAACAAACTGAATGCCTTGTTGAATAAGTCGAATGCCAAGTGGACCATGTCATGCCTGGTTGACCAAGTAGAATGCCTTGTTTAACAAGTCGAATGCCTTAGTGGCAATGTTATGCATTGTTGACCAAGAGAATGCCTTGTTGAACAAGTCGAATGCCTTGTTGAGAAAGTCGACTGCCTTGTTGAACAAGTCGAATGCCTTGTGGAGCAAGAAGAATGATTAGTACGCCTTGTACACAAGTCGAATGCCCTTTTGAACAAGTAGAATCCCTTCTTGAACAAGTCGAATGTCTTATTGACCATGTCGGATGCCTTGTTGACTTAGTAATGCCTTGTTAAACAATTTGAATTCCTTCTTGAACAAGTCAAATGCATAGTTGACCAAGTCATGCCTTGTTGAACAAGTCGAATGCCTTGTGAACAAAGTAAAATGCCTTGTTGACCAAGTCAAAGGCCTTGTTAAAAAAGTCGAATGCTTTGTCGAACAAGTCGAATGCCTAATTGACCAGGTAATGCCTTGTTGAACAAGTTGAAAGCCTTCTTGAACAAGTTGAATGCCAGGATGACCACTTCATGCCTTGTTAACAAGTCGAATGCCTTGTTGAACAAGTGGAATCCCTTGTTGAACAAGTCGAATGCCTTGTTCACCAAGTAGAATGCCTTGTAAAACAAGAAGAATGCCTTGTATGCCCTTTTGACCGACTCGAATGCCTATTCGAACAAGTAGAATGCCTGGTTAAACAAGTCGGATGCCTTGTTGATCGAGTCGAATGCCCATTCGAACAACTCAAATGCCTTGTTAAATAAATCCAATGCCTTGTTTTACAAGTCGAATGCCTCGTTTACCAAGTAATGCCTTGTTGAACAATCTGATGCGTTATTGAACAAGTCGAATGCCAAGTGGACCAAGTGATGCCTTGTTGACCAAGTAGAATGCCTTGTTGAACATGTCGAATGCATTGTTGAAAAAGTCATGCGTTGATTACCAAGGGAATGCCTTATTGAACAAGTTGAATGCCTTGTTTACCAAGTCGAATGCCTTGTTTTTAAAGTCAAAATCATTGTTGACCAAGTACAGTGCCTTGGTGAACGAGTAGAATGCCTTGTTGACCAAGTGGAATGCCTTGTTGACAATGTCATGCCTTGTTGACCAAGTGGAATGCCTTGTTAAGCAAGTCAAATGCCTTGTTTGCCAAGTAATACCATGTTAAACAAGTCAAATGCCTTGTTGTGCAAGTCTAATGCCAGACCAATGAATGCCTTGTTAAACAAACTGAATACCTTGTTGAACAAGTTGAATGTCAAGTTGACAAAGTATGCCTGGTTGACCAAGTAGAATTGCTTATTGAACAACTCGAATGCCTTATTGACAAAGTTATGCCTTGTTGACAAAGTCGACTACGTTGTTGAAGAAGTCGAATGCCTTGTTGAGCAAGAAGAATGATTAGTCGCTTTGTACACCAAGTTGAATGCCCTTTTGACAAGTAGAATCCCTTCTTGAACACGTCGAATGTCTTATTGACCATGTCGGAAAACTTGTCGACTTAGTAATGCCTTGTTGAACAATTTGAATTCCTTCTTGAACAAGTCAAATGCATATTTGACCAAGTCATGCCTTGTTAAGAAGTTTAATGTCTTGTTGAACAAGTCGAATGCCTTGCTGAACAAGTCGAATGCCTTGTTGACCAAGTCATGCCTTGTTAACCAAGTTGAATGCCTTGTTGAACAAATCGAATGCCTTGTTAACAAAGTAAAATGCCTTGTTGAACAACTCTAATGCCTTGTTGACCAAGTCAAAGGCCATGTTAAAAAAGTCGAATGCTTTGTTGATTAAGTCGAATGCCTTATTGAGCAGGTAATGCCTTCTTGAACAAGTTGAATGCAAAGATGACCAATTCATGCCTTGTGGACAAGTCGAATGCCTTGTGGACAAGTCGAATGCCTTGTTGAACAAGTCGAATGCCTTGTTGAACAAGTCGAATGCCTTGTTGAACAAGTTGAATGCATTGTTTAACAAGTCGAATGCCTGGTTGACCACTTGTTGAACTAGTCGAATGCCGTGTTGACCAAGTCGAATGCCTTGTAAAACAAGAAGAATGCCTTGTATGCCTTGTTAACCGACTCGAATGCCTATTCGAACAAGAAGAATGCCTTGTTAAACAAGTCGGATGCCTTGTTGATCGAGTCGAATGCCCATTGAACAACTCAAATGCCTTGTTAAACAAGTCGAATGCCTCGTTCACCAAGTAATGCCTTGTTGAACAAACAGATGCGTTCTTGAACAACTCGAATGCCAAGTTGACCAAGCCATACCTTGTTGACCAAGTAAAATGCCTTGTTGAACATGTCTAATGCATTGTTGAAAAAGTCATACGTTGTTTTCCAAGAGAATGCCTTGTTGAACAAGTCGAATGCCTTGTTCACCAAGTTGAATGCCTTGTTGACAAAGTGGAATGCCTTGTTGACCAAGTGGAACGCCTTGTTGAGCAAGTGATAATGCCTTGTTGAGCAAGTTGAATACCTTGCTGACAAAGTCGAATGCCTTGTTGACAAAGTCGAATGCCTTGTTGAACAGGTCAAATGCCTTGTTGACCCAGTAATGCATTGTTAAAAAAGTCTAATGCCTTGTTGAACAAACTAGTGCATTGTTGAACAAGTGGAATGCCAAGTTGACCAAGTCATTCCTTATTGTCCAAGTAGAATGCCTTGTTGAACAAGTCGAATGCCTTGGTGACAAAGTCATGCGTTGTTGACCAAGATAATGCATTGTTGAGCAAGTGAAAATGCCTTGTTGACCAAGTGGAATGCATTGTTCAACAAGTCGAATGCCTTGTTGAGCAAGTCGAATGCCTTGTTCCCCATGTAATGCCTTTGTGAACAACTCAAATGCCTTGTTTACCGAGTAATGCAAAAAGTCGAATGTCTTGTTCAACAAAATGAATGCCTTGTTGAACAAGTCGAATGCCAAGTTGGCCAAGTCATGCATGGTTGACCAAGTAAAATGCCTTGTTGAACAAGTCGAATGCCTTGTTGACCAATTAATGCCTTGTTGAACAAACTGAATGCCTTGTTGAACAAGTCAATTGCCTTGTTGACAAAGCCATGCGTTGTTGACCAAGGGAATGCCTAGTTGAACAAGTCGAATGCCTTGTTGACAAAGTGGAATGCATTGTTGACCAAGTGGAATGCCTTGTTGAGCAAGTGAAAATGCCTTGTTGAGCAAGTGGAATGCATTGGTCAACAAGTCGAATGCCTTGTTGAGCAAGTCGAATGTTTTGTTTGCCATGTAATGCCTTTGTGAACAAGTCAAATGCCTTGTTGACCGAGTAATGCCTTGTTGCAAAATTCGAATGCTTGTTGACGAGTTAATGCCTTGTTGAACAAGTCGAATGCCTTGCTGAAAAAGTTGAAAGCCTTCTTGAACAAGTTAAATGCATGGATGACCAATTCATTCCTTCTTGACAAGTCGAATGCCTTGTTGAACAAGTTGAATGCCTTGTTCAACAAGTTTAATGCGTTGTTTCACAAGTCAAATGCCTTGTTGACCAAGTAGAATGCCTTGTTGAACAAGTCGAATGCCTTGTTGAACAAACTGATGCGTTGTTGAACAAGTCGAATGCCAAGTGGACCAAGTCATACCTTGTTGACCAAGTGGAATTCCTTGTTGAACAAGTCGAATGCCTTGTTGACAAAGTCATGCGTTGTTGACCAAGAGAATACATTGTTGAAAAAGTGGAATGCCTTGTTGACCAAGTGGAATGCCTTGTTGACCAAGTGGAATGCCTTGTTAAGCAAGTGAAAATGCCTTGTTGAGCAAGTGGAATGCATTGTTGAACAAGTCGAATGCCTTGTTCGCCATGTAATGCCTTTGTGAAAAATTCAAATGCCTTGTTGACCGAGTAATGCCTTGTTGAAAAAGTTGAATGACTTGTTGAACAAAATGAATGCCTTGTTGAACAAGTCGAATGCCTTGTTGAACAAGTCGAATGCCAAGTTGGCCATGTCATGCCTGGTTGACCAAGTAGAATTCCTTGTTGAACAAGTCGAATGCCATGCTGAAAAAGGTGAAAGTCTTCTTGAACAAGTTAAATGCCAAGATGACCAATTCATGCCTTTTTGACAAGTCGAATGCCTTGTTGAACAAGTTGAATGCCTTGTTGAACATGTTGAATGCCTTGTTGAACAAGTTGAATGCCTTGTTGACCAGGTAGAATGCCTTATTGAACAAGTCGAATGCCTTATTCACCATGTAAAATGCCTTGTTGAACAAGAAGAATGTCTTGTATGCCTTCTTGAGCAAGTTGAATATCTTGTTGACAAAGTCGAATGCCTTCTTGAACAGGTCAAATGCCTTGTTGACCCAGTAATGCCTTGTTGAAAAAGTCGAAGGCCTTGTTGAACAAATTGACGCGTTGTTGAACAATTCGAATGCCAAGTTGACCAAGTCATGCCTTGTTGACCAAGTAGAATTCCTTGTTGAACAAGTCGAATGCCTTGTTGACAGAGTCATGCGTTGTTGACCAAGAGAATGCCTTGTTGAAAAAGTGGAATGCCTTGTTGACCAAGTCGAATGCGTTGTTGCCAAAGTCATGCGTTGCTGACCAAGAGAATGCCTTGTTGAAAAAGTGGAATGCCTTGTTGACCAAGTGGAATGCCTTGTTGACCAAGTGGAATGCCTTGTTGAACAAGTGGAATGCCTTGTTAAGCAAGTGAAAATGCCTTGTTGAGCAAGTGGAATGCATTGTTGAACAAGTCGAATGCCTTGTTGAGCAAGTCAAATGCCTTGTTCGCCATGTAATGCCTTTGTGAAAAATTCAAATGCCTTGTTGACCGAGTAATGACTTGTTGAACAAAATGAATGCCATGTTGAACAAGTCGAATGCCTTGTTGAACAGGTCGAATGCCAAGTGGGCCATGTCATGCCTGGTTGACCAAGTACAATTCCTTGTTGAACAAGTCGAATGCCTTGCTGAAAAAGGTGAAAGTCTTCTTGAACAAGTTAAATGCCAAGATGACCAATTCATGCCTCTTTGACAAGTCGAATGCCTTGTTGAACAAGTTGAATGCCTTGTTGAACAAGAAGAATGCCTTGTTGAAAAAGTTGAATGCCTTGTTGACCAAGTAGAATGCCTTGTTGAACAAGTCGAATGCCTTGTTGAACAAGAAGAATGTCTTGTATGCCTTCTTGAGCAAGTTGAATATCTTGTTGACAAAGTCGAATGCCTTGTTGAACAGGTCAAATGCCTTGTTGACCCAGTAATGCCTTGTTGAAAAAGTCGAAGGCCTTGTTGAACAAATTGACGCGTTGTTGAACAAGTCGAATGCCAAGTTGACCAAGTCATGCCTTGTTGACCTAGTAGAATTCCTTGTTGAACAAGTCGAATGCCTTGTTGACAAAGTCATGCGTTGTTGACCAAGAGAATGCCTTGTTGAACAAGTGGAATGCCTTGTTGACCAAGTGGAATGCGTTGTTGACCAAGTGGAATGCCTTGTTGACCAAGTGGATTGCCTTGTTGAGCAAGTGGAATACATCGGTGAACAAGTCGAATGCCTTGTTGAGCAAGTCAAATACCTTGTTCGCCATGTAATGCCTTTGTGAAAAAGTCAAATGCCTTGTTGACCGAGTAATGCCTTGTTGAAAAAGTCGAATGCCTTGTTGAACAAAATGAATGCCTTGTTGAACAAGTCGAATGTCTTGTTGAACAAAATGAATGCCTTGTTGAACAAGTCGAATGCCAAGTTGGCCATGTCATGCCTGGTTGACCAACTAGAATGCTTTGTTGTACAAGCCGAATGCCTTGTTGAGCAATTAATGCCTTGTTGAACAAACTAAATGCCTTGTTGAACAAGTTGAATGCCTTGTTGACAAAGTCATGCGTTGTTGACCAAGGGAATGCCTTGTTGACCAAGTTGAATGCCTCGTTGACAAAGTGAAATGCATTGTTGACCAAGTGGAATGCCTTGTTGACCAAGTGAAAAATGCATTGTTGAGCAAGTGGAATGCATTGTTCAACAAGTCGAATGACTTGTTGAGCAAGTCGAATGCCTTGTTTGCCATGTAATGCATTTGAGAACAAGTCAAATGCCTTGTTGACCGAGTAATGCCTTGTTGAAAAAGTCGAATGCTTGTTGACGAATTAATGCCTTGTTGAACAAGTCGAATGCCTTGCTGAAAAAGTTGAAAGCCTTCTTGAACAAGTTAAATGCCAAGATGACCAATTCATGCCTTCTTGACAAGTCGATTGCCTTGTTGAACAAGTTGAATACCTTGTTGAACAGGTTGCATGCATTATTTCACAAGTCAAATGCCTTGTTCACCAAGTAGAATGCCTTGTGGAACTAGTCGAATGCCTTTTGACCCAGTAATGCCTTGTTGAAAAAGTCGAATGCCTTGTTGAACAAACTGATGCGTTGTTAAACAAGTCGATTGCCAAGTTGACCAAGTCATGCCTTGTTGACCAAGTAGAATTCCTTGTTGAACAAGTCGAATGCCTTGTTGACAAAGTCATGCGTTGTTAACCAAGAGAATGCCTTGTTGAAAAAGTGGAATGCCATGTTGACAAAGTCGAATGTGTTGTTGCCAAAGTCATGCATTGTTGACCAAGAGAATGCCTTATTGAACAAGTGGAATGCCTTGTTGACCAAGTGGAATGCCTTGTTGACCAGGTGGAATGCCTTGTTGAACAACTGGAATGCATTGTTAAGCAAGTAAAAATGCCTTGTTGAGCAAGTGGAATGCATTGTTGAACAAGTCGAATGCCTTGTTGAGCAAGTCAAATGCCTTGTTCGCCATTTAGTGCCTTTGTGAAAAATTCAAATGCTTTGTTGACCGAGTAATGCCTTGTTGAAAAACTCGAATGCCTTGTTGAACAAAATGAATGCCTTGTTGAACAAGTCGAATGCCTCGTTGAACTAGTCGAATGCCAAGTTGGCCATGTCATGCCTGGTTGACAAAGTAGAATTCCTTGTTGAACAAGTCGAATGCCTTGCTGAAAAAGGTGAATGCCTTCTTGAACAAGTTAAATGCCAAGATGACCAATTCATGCCTTTTTGACAAGTCGAATGCCTTGTTGAACAAGTTGAATGCCTTGTTGAACAAGTTGAATGCCTTGTTGAACAAGTTGAATGCCTTGTTGACCAAGTAGAATGGCTTGTTGAACAAGTCGAATGCCTTGTTCACCATGTAGAATGCCTTGTTGAACAAGAAGAATGTCTTGGATGCCTTCTTGAGCAAGTTGAATACCTTGTTGACAAAGTCGAATGCCTTGTTGAACAGGTCAAATGCCTTGTTGACTCAGTAATGCCTTGTTGAAAAAGTCGAATGCCTTGTTGAACAAATTGATGCGTTGTTGAACAAGTCGAATGCCAAGTAGACCAAGTCATGCCTGGTTAACCAAGTAGAACTCCTTGTTGAACAAGTCGAATGCCTTGTTGACAAAGTCATACGTTGTTGACCAAGAGAATGCCTTGTTGAACAAGTGCTCGCCTTGTAGACCAAGTCTAATGCGTTGTTGACAAAGTCATGCGTTGTTGACCAAGAGAATGCCTTGTTGAACAAGTGGAATGCCTTGTTGACCAAGTGGAATGCGTTGTTGACCAAGTGGAATGCCTTGTTGACCAAGTGGAATGCCATGTTGAGCAAGTGGAATGCATTGTTGAACAAGTCGAATGCCTTTTGAGCAAGTCAAATGCCTTGTTCGCCATGTAATGCCTTTGTGAAAAAGTCAAATGCCTTGTTGACCGAGTAATGCCTTGTTGAGCAATTAATGCCTTGTTTAACAAACTAAATGGCTTGTTGAACAAGTCGAATGCCTTGTTGACAAAGTCATGCGTTGTTGACTAGGGGAATGCCATGTTGACCAGGTCGAATGCCGTGTTGACAAAGTGGAATGCCTTGTTGACCAAGTGGAATGCCTTGTTGAGCACGTGAAAATTCATTGTTGAGCAAGTTGAATGCATTGTTCAACCAGTCGAATGCCTTGTTGAGCAAGTCGAATACCTTGTTTGCCATGTAATGTCTTTGTGAACAAGTAAAATGTCTTGTTGACCGAGTAATGCCTTGTTGAAAAAGTCGAATGCTTGTTGACCAATTAATGCCTTGTTGAACAAGTCGAATGCCTTGCTGAAAAAGTTGAAAGCCTTCTTGAACAAGTTAAATACCAAGATGACCAATTCATGCCTTTTTGAAAAGTCAAATGCCTTGTTGAACAAGTTGAATGTCTTGTTGAACAAGTCGAATGCGTTGTTGACCAAGTGGAATGCCTTGTTGACCAAGTGGAATGCCTTGTTCAGCAAGTGAAAATGCCTTGTTGAGTAAGTGGAATGCATTGTTGAACAAGTCGAATGCCTTGTTGAGCAAGTCAAATGCCTTGTTCGCCATGTAATGCCTTTGTGAAAAAGTCAAATGCCTCGTTGACCGAGTAATGCCTTGTTGAAGAAGTCGAATGCCTTGTTGAACAAAATGAATGCCTTGTTGAACAAGTCGAATGCCAAGTTGGCCATGTCATGCCTGGTTGACCAAGTAGAATGCTTTGTTGTACAAGTCGAATGCTTGTTGAGCAATTAATACCTTGTTGAACAAACTAAATGCCTTGTTGAACAAGTCGAATGCCTTGTTGACAAACTGGAATGCCTTGCTGACCAAGTGGAATGCCTTGTTGAGCACGTGAAAATGCCTTGTTGAGCAAGTCGAATGATTGTTGACCAATTAATGCCTTCTTGAACAAGTCGAATGCCTTGCTGAAAAAGTTGAAAGCCTTCTTGAACAAGTTAAATGCCAAGATAACCAATTCATGCCTTCTTGACAAGTCGAATGCCTTGTTGACCAAGTAGAATGCCTTGTTGAACAAGTCGAATGCCTTGTTGACAAAGTCATGCGTTGGTGACCAAGAGAATGCCTTGTTGAACAAGTGGAATCCCTTGTTGACCAAGTCGAATGCGTTGTTGACCAAATGGAATGCCTTGTTGACCAAGTGGAATGCCTTGTTGACCAAGTGGAATGCATTGTTGAACAAGTGAAAATGCCTTGTTGAGCAAGTGGAATGCCTTGTTGACCAAGTGGAATGCCTTGTTGAGCAAGTGAAAATGCCTTGTTGAGCAAGTCGAATACCTTGTTGAACAAAATGAATGCCTTGTTGAACAAGTCGAATGCCAAGTTGGCCATGTAATGCCTGGTTGACCAAGTAGAATGCCTTGTTGTACAAGTCTAATGCCTTGTTGAGCAATTAATGTCTTGTTTAACAAACTAAATGCCTTGTTGAACAAGTCGAATGCCTTGTTGACAAAGACATGCGTTGTTGACCAAGGGAATGCCTTCTTGACCAAGTGGAATGCCGTGTTGACAAAGTGGAATGCCTTGTTGACCAAGTGGAATGCCTTGTTGAGCACGTGAAAATTCCCTTTTGAGCAACTGGAATGCATTGTTCAACCAGTCGAATGCCTTGTTGAGCAAGTCGAATGTCTTGTTTGCCATGTAATGTCTTTGCGAACAAGTCAAATGTCTTGTTGACCGAGTAATGCCTTGTTGAAAAAGTCGAATGCTTGTTGACCAATTAATGCCTTGTTGAACCAGTCGAATGCCTTGCTGAAAAAGGTGAAAGCCTTCTTGAACAAGTTAAATGCCAAGATGACAATTTCATGCTTTTTGACAAGTCGATTGCCTTGTTGAACAAGTTGAATGCCTTGTTGAACAAGTTGAATGCGTCGTTTAACAAGTCAAATACCTTGTTGACCAAGTAGAATGCCTTGGTGAACAAATCGAATGCCTTGTTCACCATGTAGAATGTCTTGTTGAACAAGAAGAATGTCTTGTATGCCTTCTTAAGCAAGTTGAATAGCTTGTTGACAAAGTCGAATGCCTTGTTGAACAGGTCAAATGCCTTGTTGACCCAGTAATGCCTTGTAGAAAAAGTCGAATGCCTTGTTGAACAAATTGATGCGTTGTTGAACAAGTCGAATGCCAAGTTGACCAAGTCATGCATTGTTGACCAAGAAGAATGCCTTGTTGAACAAGTTGAATGCCTTGTTGACAAAGTCATGCGTTGTTGACCAAGAGAATGCCTTGTTGAACAAGTGGAATGCCTTGTTGACCAAGTCGAATCCGTTGTTGACCAAGTGGAATGCCTTGTTGACCAAGTGCAATGCCTTGTTGAGCAAGTGGAATGCATTATTGAACAAGTCGAATGCCTTGTTGCACAAGTCAAATGCCTTGTTCGCCATGTAATCCCTTTGGGAAAAAGTCAAATGCCTTGTTGACAGAGTAATGCCTTGTTGAAAAAGTCGAATGCCTTGTTGAACAAGTCGAATGCCTTGTTGAACAAAATGAATGCCTTGTTGAACAAGTAGAATGCCAAGTTGGCCATGTAATGCCTGGTTGACCAAGTCGAATGCCTTGTTGTACAAGTCTAATGCCTTGTTGAGCAATTAATGCCTTGTTTAACAAACTAAATGCCTTGTTGAACAAGTCGAATGCCTTGTTGACAATGTCATGCGTTGTTGACAAGGGAATGCCTTGTTGACCAAGTCGAATCCCTTGTTGACAAAGTTGAATGCCTTGTTGACCAAGTGGAATGCATTGTTCAACCAGTGAAAATGCCTTGTTGAGCAAGTGGAATGCATTGTTCAACCAGTCGAATGCCTTGTTGAGCAAGTCGAATGCCTTGTTTGCCATGTCATGTCTTTGTGAACAAGACAAATGTCTTGTTGACTGAGTAATGCCTTGTTGAAAAAGTCGAATGCTTGTTGACCAATTAATGCCTTGTTGAACAAGTCGAATGCCTTGCTGAAAAAGGTGAAAGCCTTCTTGAACAAGTTAAATGCCAAGATGACCAATTCATGCCTTTTTGACAAGTCGATTGCCTTGTTGAACAAGTTGAATGCCTTGTTGAACAAGTTGAATGCGTTGTTTAACAAGTCAAATGCCTTGTTCACCAAGTAGAATGCCTTGTTGAAATGGTCGAATGCCTTGTTCACCATGTAGAATGCCTTGTTGAACAAGAAGAATGTCATGTATGCCTTCTTGAGCAAGTTGAATACCTTGTCGACAAAGTCGAATGCCTTGTTGAACAGGTCAAATGCCTTGTTGACCCAGTAATGCCTTGTTAAAAAAGTCGAATGCCTTGTTGAACAAATTGATGCGTTGTTGAACAAGTCGAATGCCAAGTTGACCAAGTCATGTCTTGTTGGCCAAGTAGAATGCCTTGTTGAACAAGTTGAATGCCTTGTTGACAAAGTCATGCGTTGTTGACCAAGAGAACGCCGTGTTGAACAAGTGAAATGCCTTGTTGACCAAGTCAAATGCGTTGTTGACCAAGTGGAATGCCTTGTTGACCAAGTGCAATGCCTTGTTGAGCAAGTGGAATGCATTGTTGAACAAGTCGAATGCCTTGTTGAGCAAGTCAAATGCCTTGTTCGCCATGTAATGCCTTTGTGAAAAAGTCAAATGCCTTGTTGACCGAGTAATGCCTTGTTGAAAAAGTCGAATGCCTTGTTGAACAAAATGAATGCCTTGTTGAACAAGTCGAATGCCTTGTTGAACAAAATGAATGCCTTGTTGAACTAGTCGAATGCCAAGTTGGCCATGTGATGCCTGGTTGACCAATTAGAATGCCTTGTTGTACAAGTCTAATGCCTTGTTGAGCAATTAATGCCTTGTTTAACAAACTAAATGGCTTGTTGAACAAGTCGAATGCCTTGTTGACAAAGTGGAACGCATTGTTGACCAAGTGGAATGCCTTGTAGAGCAA
>SWDC01000028.1:0-136706 GCA_004919715.1 Linderniella brevidens
GTACACAAACACGTTCAAAATCAATACGCTCTCCACTTGTTGTAACGCCATCAGCAACAAGGGCTGCCCCACAGCACTAGCAACGATACCCAAACCAGCCTGAGTCCAGAATTCGCTTGGGACATTCCATAACGTTAGCCCATAGAGGTACTTCTAAACAGATCCCGCTTCGCAAACGACATTCCTGGCCTCCAACCTCCTAGAAGAGTGGCTGCCCTTAGAAGAGCCAAGGTCCCAATTCAAGGACACCATGCATTGCATCCACCGACATAAAACGAAACTTAAAGAAACCATTAATGGTAGCCCTGACCTCGGCAAGGTCAGCCATATTCGCCCGCACAAATCGCTCCACAAAGGGAAAATATGGCTCTTTCCCAAAAAATAGCTCACCAGTGTATGCTCCCATCGAGCAAAACCTTGACGGGCCACCTCCCACGTAGGTCGAACCTCCGCCACCCCCATCTATGACTGCCGGCGCAGTGTAAACAACGGAAGTCGCCGCACTCCGGTGCGGTTAGCCTGCCTCGCCGACCCCTTGCAACCACCGCAAACGTCGGCTTTGGCGGATTTACCTTAGCCGGCACCGAAACCGTATCCGTCACCTTTGCCACCACTGTAGAAACTGTAGGTCCGTCATCAAGGATAAAAATTTTTTCCACGGTAGCCGTCGGCGCTGACGTCGTCATCCCCTCTTTCGCACCATCCCCAATCGTGAGATTGCATCTACCAGCCTCCCGTTCCGGAGAAAAACCTAGGCCCAAGACCACGTGGATGCTTGTGGCCCATATCAATCAAAGAAACCCTAGCCTTCATATGATGATCATGCAAATTTCCCGCATCGGGCTGTGCGTCATCCCCAACCACCGTATGATCAACGCGTGGAGTATGATGCGTGACAAATGGCGCAACCGCATCAACCAATATCTCGTTATCCCATTCAAAATCTTTACGAAGATATTGTAGTATCCTTTCCAAAGACGATTAGTAGCAGATTCCTTCATTAAATATACGAGATCCTCTCCCAAAATAGAAGCATTTTCCATATCTTCAAGATCTCCCAGCGATTTCTTACCATCCAGCTTGATCCTTTCCAAAGACGGATTAGTAGCGGATTCCTTCATTGAGTATACGAGATCTCCTCCCAAAATAGAAGCACTTTCCATATCTTCAAGATCTCCTACCGATTTCTTACCATCCGGCCTGATCCTTTCCAAAGACGGATTAGTAGCAGATTCCTTGAGTATACGAGATCTCCTCCCAAAATAGAAGCACTTTCCATATCTTCAAGATCTCCCAACGATTTCTTACCATCCGACCTTCGTTGATCTTCAAGATCTCCCAGCGATTCTTTACCATCCAGCCTTCGCTGATCACGAGTAGGTGGTGGTGTATCCGGCCTTCGTCGGATCAGATCTCGGACCGGAGATCCTGATCCACGTAGTGGCAGTAGAATCGTGATACCAGCCCCCGATTGTGGCATCTCGCGCGTTTGGGCAACGACACCGGATCTACCATGAGAACTTTCTCCATCAACGCATTAATACGTTCCCCGTAAAATGCTTAGCAAACGTAGGATAGTCTTGCAGTAAAGAATCTATCTCGAGCGACCGGGGTCCTCAACAATCACCATCTCAACTGAAGAGATCGAATTCATCGTTGATCCACACATCAACGAGCATGAAGCCATAACAACACCGTAAAAGTGAATTAATTAACGAATTGAAACTAATTGAAAGAGACACAACCCTCCAAAGCCATCTGATCCCGGCGATGGAGGCGGCCGATCGTGATCCACCGCCCTACAAAGTGGCGTTAGGTTGGTGATTATAAAAAGAGTGAAGATTTGGCCGATTGTGGACGAAAATGTTAGAGAAACTCTAGAGAGAGGAGAGAGCAAAATCGCCTAGAGAGAGAGAGAGAGCGAACCAGTAGACAAGGCATTTACTTGTTCAACAAGGCATTCTACTTGGTCAACTAGGCATTCGACTTGTTCAACAAGGCATTCAACTTGTTCAACAATGCATTGGACTTGGTCAACAAGGCATTCGACTCGGTCAACAAGTCATTCGACATTTTCAACAAAGCATTCGACTCAGTCAACAAGGCATTCGACTTTTTCAACAAGGCATTCGACTTTTTCAAGAAGGCATTCGACTTGTTCAACAAGGCATTCAACGTGTTAACAAGGCAGTCCACTTGTTCAACAAGCATCGGAGTTGGTCAGCAACGCAATTCGACTTGGTCAGCAACGCAATTCGACTTGTTCAACAAGGCATTGGACCTGGTCAACAAGGCATTCGACTTGTTCAACAAGGCATTGGACTGGTCAACAAGGCATTCGACTCGGTCAACAAGGCATTCGACATTTTAAACAAGGCATTCGACTTGTTCAACAAGGCATTCGACGTGTTAACAAGGCTTTCCAGTTGTTCAACAAGGCATTGGACGTGCTGGACAAGGCATTCGACTTCTTCAACAAGGCATTCCACTCGATCAACAAGGCATTCGACTTCTTCAACAAGGCATTCGACTTGGGCAATAATGCACGTGTTAACAAGGCATTCGACTTGGTCAACAAGGCATTCGACTTGTTCAAGAAGGCAATTTTACCTTGCCAATAAGGCATTTGACTTGGTCAAGAAGGCATTCGACTTGGTCAAGAAGGCATTCGACTTGGTTAACAAGGCATTCGACTGATTTAACAAGGAATTCAACTTGTTCAAGAAAGCATTCCACTCGTTCAACAAGGCATGACTTGGTCAAAAAGGCATTCGAGTTGTTCAACAAGGGCATTTCACTTGTTCGACAAGGCATGATCAACAAGGCATTCGACTTGTTCACCAAGGCATTATTAGACTTGGTCAACAAGGCATTCTACTTGTTCAACAAAACATCCAACTTGGTCGACAAGGCATTTGAGTTGTTTGACAAGACATTCTATTATTTCAAAAGGACATTCGACTTTCTCAACAATGCATACCAGACATTCTACTTGTTCAATAAGGCATTCGACTAGTTGAACATGGCATTCTCCTTGGTCAACGAGGCATCCGACTTGTTCAACAATGCATTTTACTTGGTCAACAAGGCATTTGACGTGCTCAACAAGGCATTCGACTTTTTCAACAAGGTATTTGACCTTGTCAATAAGCCATTTGACTTCTTTAACAAGGCATTCGACTTGTTCAACAAGGCATTCGACGTGTTAACAAGGCTTTCCAGTTGTTCAACAAGGCATCAGACGTGCTGGACAAGGCATTCGACTTCTTCAGCAAGGCATTCCACTCGATCAACAAGGCATTCGACTTCTTCAACAAGGCATTCGACTTGGTCAACAATGCACGTGTTAACAAGGCATTCGACTTGGTCAACAAGGCACTCGATATGCTCAACAAGGCATTCGACTTGTTCAAGAAGGCAATTTGACCTTGCCAATAAGGCATTCGACTTGGTCAAGAAGGCATTGGACTTTGTTAACAAGGCATTCGACTGATTCAATAAGGAATTCAACTTGTTCAACAAAGCATTCCACTCGTTCAACAAGGAATGACTTGGTCAAAAAGGAATTCGACTTGTTCAACAAGGCATTTCACTTGTTCGACAAGGCATGATCAACAAGGCATTCGACTTGTTCACCAAGGCATTATTAGACTTGGTCAGCAAGGCATTCTACTTGTTCAACAAAACATCCAACTTGGTCAACAAGGCATTCGACTTGTTTAACAAGGCATTGAAATTGGTCAACAAGACATTCAACTTTTTCAACAAGGCATTCGACTTAGTCAACAAGGCATTCGACTTGTTCAACAAGGCATTCGACGTATTAACACGGCATTCCACTTGATCAACAAGGCATTCCACTTGGTCAACTAGGCATTCGACTTGTTTAATAAGGCATTCGACTTGTTCAACAAGGCATTAGACTTGGTCAACAAGACATTCGACTTGTTCAACAAGGCATTGGACTTGGTCAACAAGGCATTCGACTCGGTCTACAAGGCATTCGACTTGTTCAACAAGGCATTGGAATTGGTCAACAATGGATTCGACTTGTTCAACAAGGCATTCGACTCGGTCAACATGGCATTTGACATTTTAAACACGGCATTCGACTTGTTCACAAGGCATTCGACGTGTTAACAAGGCTTTCCAGTTGTTCAACAAGGCATCAGACGTGCTGGACAAGGCATTCGACTTCTTCAACAAGGCATTCCACTCGATCAACAAGGCATTCGACTTGGTCAACAATGCATGTGTTAACAAGGCATTCGACTTGGTCAACAAGGCATTCGACATGCTCAACAAGGCATTCGACTTGTTCAAGAAGGCAATTTGACCTTGCCAATAAGGCATTCGACTTGGTCAAGAAGGCATTCGACTTTGTTAACAAGGCATTCGACTGATTTAACAAGGAATTCAACTTGTTCAACAAAGCATTCCACTCGTTCAACAAGGAATGACTTGGTCAAAAAGGAATTCGACTTGTTCAACAAGGCATTTCACTTGTTCAACAAGGCATGATCAACAAGGCATTCGACTTGTTCACCAAGGCATTATTAGACTTGGTCAGCAAGGCATTCTACTTGTTCAACAAAACATCCAACTTGGTCAACAAGGCATTCGACTTGTTTAACAAGGCATTGAAATTGGTCAACAAGACATTCAACTTTTTCAACAAGGCATTCGACTTAGTCAACAAGGCATTCGACTTGTTCAACAAGGCATTCGACGTATTAACACGGCATTCCACTTGATCAACAAGGCATTCCACTTGGTCAACAAGGCATTCGACTTGGTCAACAAGGCATTCGACATGCTCAACAAGGCATTCGACTTGTTCAAGAAGGCAATTTGACCTTGCCAATAAGGCATTCGACTTGGTCAAGAAGGCATTCGACTTGGTTAACAAGGCATTCGACTGATTCAACAAGGAATTCAACTTGTTCAACAAAGCATTCCACTCGTTCAACAAGGAATGACTTGGTCAAAAAGGATTTCGACTTGTTCAACAAGGCATTTCACTTGTTCAACAAGGCATGATCAACAAGGCATTCGACTTGGTCACCAAGGCATTATTAGACTTGGTCAGCAAGGCATTCTACTTGTTCAACAAAACATCCAACTTGGTCAACAAGGCATTCGACTTGTTTAACAAGGCATTGAAATTGGTCAACAAGACATTCAACTTTTTCAACAAGGCATTCGACTTAGTCAACAAGGCATTCGACTTGTTCAACAAGGCATTCGACGTATTAACACGGCATTCCACTTGGTCAACAAGGCATTCGACTTGGTCAACAAGGCATTCGACATGCTCAACAAGGCATTCGACTTGTTCAAGAAGGCAATTTGACCTTGCCAATAAGGCATTCGACTTGGTCAAGAAGGCATTCGACTGATTCAACAAGGAATTCAACTTGTTCAACAAAGCATTCCACTCGTTCAACAAGGAATGACTTGGTCTAAAAGGAATTCGACTTGTGCAACAAGGCATTTCACTTGTTCGACAAGGCATGATCAACAATGCATTCGACTTGTTCACCAAGGCATTATTAGACTTTGTCAGCAAGGCATTCTACTTGTTCAACAAAACATCCAACTTGGTCAACAAGGCCTTTCAGTTGTTTTACAAGACATTCTACTATTTCAAAAAGACATTCGACTTGCTCAACAATGCATACCAGACATTCTACGTGTTCAACAAGGCATTCGACTAGTTGAACATGGTATTCTCCTTGGTCAACGAGGCATCCGTCTTGTTCAACAATGCATTTTACTTGGTCAACAAGGCATTTGACGTGTTCAACAAGGCATTTAACTTGTTCAACAAGGAATTTGACTTTGTCAATAAGGCATTTGACTTCTTCAACAAGGCATTCGTCTTGGTCAACAAGGCATTCGGCTTGTTCAACTAGGCATTCGAAGTGTTAACAAGGCATTATTTGGTCAGTAAAGCATTGGACTTGGTTAACAGGGCTTGTTCGGTAAGGCATTCGGCTTGGTCAACATGGCATTTGAGTGTTTTTTTTTTGGGAAAACATGGCATTTGAGTTGTTCAAAAGGGCATTTGACTTGTTGAACAATGCATTTTACTTGTTCAGAAGGGTATTTAACTTGGTTAAAAAGCCATACAAAGACATTTACTTGTTCAACTAAGCATTCAACTTGCTTCAAGATTGACCTGGCTAAGGCTTATGATAAGGTTGAGTGGAGCTTTGTGTTAGCCACGCTCACGGCTATGAAGTTTCATCCTACCTTTATCCATTGAGTGAGATGTTGTATGACCACGACGACTTTCTCGATTAATATCCATGGACACCCAGCGGGATACTTTGCAGGGAAGCGTGGTCTTCGGCAAGGTGATCCTATATCGCCGTATATATTTACATTAGTTATGGAGGTGCTACATGGCATCGTCACAGATCGGATCAGCCGTGAGCCTCAGTTCCGTTATCATTGGCGATGCGAGGCAAATAGACTTTCTATGCTCTCTTTTGCTGACGATCTCCTCATGTTCTGTCACGCCGATCTTGTATCGGCCGGAGTTATCAAGGAAGCATTGGTGGAATTTGCAATGCTTTCTGGGCTGCATCCGAACCCGGCCAAAAGCGAGATGTTTGTTGCCAAGCGGACGGAGAGCCTTGCGAATGACCTCCACGGTCTCATGGGTTTTCTAAGGGGACAGTTGCCTGTACGATATCTAGGAGTTCCGCTACTTCACTGTCGATTGACGCTAGCAAATTGTAACACATTGTTGCATAAGGTTGATGCGCGACTGGGATCATGGCTTAACCGCTCCCTGTCATATGCGGGGCGGGTACAACTTATCAAGTCGGTACTGACTGCCACGCATGCGTATTGGTCGGGGGTCTTCCTATTGCGGAAGGGGATCATTGTGGCTTTGGAGGCTCGTTTTCGACGCTTTCTTTGGGCAGGGTCGCCAGAAAAAGTTACATGGGTGGACATTTGCTTACCTATTGCTGAGGGAGGCCTTGGAATTCGTTCGATTGCAACGGATAACAAGGCCCTCCTTTTGCGGCATTTATGGAGTGTTGTCTCCCGAGAGGAGAACTCGATTTGGGTGGAATGGTTGCTTCTCAATCGACTCCGCTCCAATTCTTTTTGGGTGGTGCGTCCTGCACCTAATGACGCTTGGACCTGGAAGACGATGCTGAAGTTACGGCCTCTACTTAGGTCACTCATTTCTTTTCATATAGGGAATGGTTCTTCTATTTCCCTATGGAAGGACCCCTCGTTGTTTTCATATCCATTGATGGATCGTTTTCCACGAGGCCCGCTGGTTATGGGACTACCACATTATGCTCCTCTTAGCGCTGTTATCTCGACACATGGGGGGATGTGGCATGCTAAATCTACTGTTGAGTTCATCGAGCTTAGTCCACATCTACCGGCAGTGGACCCGTCACGTAGTGACTTACAAATGGCATTCTACGTGGTCAACAATGCAATCGACTTGTTTAACAATGAACAAGGCATTCAAATGTCATATCGAACAAGTAGAATGCCTTGTTAAAAAACTCAATTGCCTTTTTGAACAAGTCGAATACCTTGTTGAACAAGTCGAATGCCTTGTTTTTTTTTGGGGGAACGTTCACTAAATTAATGAAATAAAGGACAGTAAAGCGCACATGATAGGATTCATGTCGCAAAGACCAGTAACATGCCACTATGTTCAAGATGGATATAATCTTTATCCATCAAAACAAACTACCGTAAATAACGATGAAGTAGATTTGGCTTTCTATATTTATCAAGGCATCCGACTTGTCAACAAAGTATCCGACTTGGTCAACAAAGAATTTGAGTTGTTCAACAATGCATTCTACTTGTTCAAAAGGGCATTCGACTTGGTGTACAAGTCATACCATACATTCTACTTGTTCAATAAGGCATTTCACTCAATCAACAAGACATTTTACTTGGTCAACAAGGATCTATACTAGGTCAACCAGGCATGACTTGGTCATTAAGGCATTTGACTTGGTCAACAAGGCATTCTACTTGGTCAACAAGGTCATTCGACTTGTTCAAGAAGCCTTCAAATTGTTCAAAAGGGCATTCGACTTGGTCAACACAACATACAAGGCATTCTACTTATTGTATAAGTCATTCGCTTTTTTCAAGAAGGCATTCGAGTTGTTCAACAAGGCATTTTCTTGATCAACAAGGTCACTAAACCTGTTCAACAAAGCCTTCAACTTGGTCAACAATGCATCGACTTTGTCAACAAGGCATTCGACTTTGTTCAACAAGGCATTACTTGGTCAACAAGGCATTACTTGGTCAACAAGGCACTGGACTTGGTCTACAAGGCATTCGACTTGTTAAACAACACATTGGACTTGGTCAACAAGGCATTCGACTTCTTCAACAAGGCAGTCGACTTGTTCAACAAGACATTCGACATGTTAACAAGGCATTTGACTTGGTCAACAAGGCAGTCGACTTGTTCAACAAGGCATTCGACATGTAAACAAGGCATTCGACTTGGTCAACAAGGTATTCGACGTGCTCAACAAGGCATTCTACTTATTCAACAAGGAATTGGACATTGTCAATAAGGCATTTGACTTCTTCAACAAGGCATTCGACTTGGTCAACAAGGTATTCGCTTGTTCAACAAGGCATTTCACGTGTTAACAATACATTCGACTTGTTCAACAACGAATTATTTGGTCAATATGGCATTGAACTTGGTTAACAATGCTTGTTTAGTAAGGCATTCGACTTGGTCAACATGGCATTTGAGTTTTTGTTTTTGGGGAAAAATGGCATTTGAGTTGTTCAACAAGGAATTTGAGTCCACTTGTTGAACAAGACATTATATTTGTTCAGAAGAGCATTTAACTTGGTCAAAGAGCCATACCAGGCATTTAATTATTCAACTAAGCATTCGACTACTTCAACAAGGCAGTGTCGACTTGGTAAACAAGGCATTCGACTTGTTCAACAAGGCATTCGACCTGTTAACAAGGCATTCGACTTGGTCAACGAGGTATTCGACGTACTCAACAAGGCATTCGACTTCTTCAACAAGGCATTGGACTTGGTCAACAAGGCATTCGACTTGGTCAACAAGGCATTCAACTTGGTCAACAATGCATTCGACTTGGTTAACAAGGCATTCGACATGCTCAACAAGGCATTCGACTTGTTCAAGAAGGCAATTTGAGCTTGTCAATAAGTCAATTGACCTGGTCAAGAAGGCATTCAACTTGGTTAACAAGGCATTCGACTGAGTCAACAAGGAATTCAACTTGTTTAACAAAGAATTCCACTCTTTCAACAAGGCATTCAACTTGTACAACAAGGCATGACTTTGTCAAAAAGGCATTTGACTTGTTAAAAAATGAATTCCACTTGTTCGACAAGGCATGATCAACAAGGCATTCAACTTGTTCACCAAGGCATTCGACTTGAACAACAAGACATTCTACTTGTTCAACAAACTATCCAACTTGGCCAACAAAGCATTTGAGTTGTTTAACAAGGCATTCTACTATTTCAAAAGGACATTCGACTTGCTCAGCAATGCATACCAGACATTCAACTTGTTGAACAAGGCATTCGACTAGTTGAACAAGGCATTCTCCTTGGTCAGTGAGGCATCCGACTTGTTCAACAAGGCAATTTACTTGGTCAACAAGGCATTCGACTTTTTCAACAAGACATTGGACTTGGTCAACAAGGCACTCGACGTGCTAAACATGGCATTCGACTTGTTCAACAAGGCATTTGACCTTATCAATAAGGCATTTGACTTCTTCAACAAAGCATTCGACTTGGTCAACAAGGCATTCGGCTTGTTCAACAAGGCATTTGATGTGTAACAATGCATTATTTGGTCAATAAGGCATTGGGCTTGGTGAACATGGCTTATTCAGTAAGGCATTCCACTTGGTCAACATGGCATTGGAGTTTTTTTTTGGGGAAACATGGCATTTGAGTTGTTCAACAAGGCATTCGATTTGTTGAACAATGCATTTACTTGTTCAGAAGGGCATTCAACTTGGTTAAAAAGTCATACAAGGCATTTACTTGTTCATTTTAGCATTCAACTTGTTCAACAAGGCATTCTACTTGGTCAATAAGGTATGACTTGGTCAACTAGGCATTCGACTTATTCAACAAGGCATTCAACTTGTTCAACAATGCATTGGACTTGGTCAACATGGCATTTGAGTCGTTCAACAAGCCATTCTACTTGTTCAGAAGGGCACTCGATTCGGTAAACAAGGCGTACAAGACATTCTACTTGTTTAATTAGGCATTTGAGTTGTTCAACAAGGCATTCTACGTTGTGAACAAGGCATTCGACTTGTTCAACAAGGCTTTCTACTTGGTCAACAAGGCATTTGACGTACTCAACAAGGCATTCGACTTGTTCAACAAGGCATTGGACTTGGACAACAAGGCATTCGACTTGTTCAACAAGGCATTGTACTTGGTCAACAAGGCATTCGACTTCTTCAACAAGGTATTCAACTTGTTCAAGAAGGCATTGGACATCTTCAACAAGGCATTCAACTTAGTCAACAAGGCATTCGACTTGTTCAACAAGGTATACGTCTTGTTCAACAAGGCCTTCGACTTGTTCAACTAGGCATTGGACTTTGTCAACAAGGCATTCGACTTTGTTAACATGGCATTCGACCTGTTAACAAGGTATTCGACGTGTTCAACAAGGCATTCGACTTGTTCAAATAGGCATTTGACATTGTCAATAAGGCATTTGACTTCTTCAACAAGGCATTCCACTTGTTCAACAAAGCATTCAGCTCATTCAACAAGGCATTTAACTTGTTCAACATGGCATGACTTGGTCAAAAAGGCATTCGACTTGTTCAACAAGGCATTCCACTTGTTCGACAAGGCATTACTTGATCAATAAGGCGTTCAACTTTTTCACCAAGGCATTCGACTTGGTCAGCAAAGCATTCTACCTGTTCAACAAAGCATCCAACTTGGTCAACCAGGCATTTGAGTTGTTCAACAAGGCATTCTACTATTTCAAAAGGACATTAGACTTGCTCAACAATGCATACCAGACATTCTACTTGTTCAACAACGCATTCGACTTGTTGAACAAGGGATTTTTCTTGGTCAACGAGGCATCCAACTTGTTCAACAAGGCATTTTACTGGTCAACAAGGCATGACTTGGTCAACAAGGAATTCGACTTGGTCAGAAGGGCATTCAACTCGGTCAAAAAGCCAGAAAAGGCATTTTACTTCTTCAACTAGGCATTCGACTTGTTCAACAAGGCATGACGTGGTGAACAAGGCATTTGAGTTGTTCAATAAGACATTCGACTAGTTAAACAAGGCATTCCACTTGTTCAATAAGGCATGCGACTTATTCAACAAGGCATTCGACTTGTTCAACAAGGATTTATACTTGGTATACAAGACAAGACTTGGTCAATAACGCATTTGACGTGCTCAACAACGCATTCGACTTCTTCAACAAGGCATTGTACTTGGTCAACAAGGCATTCGACTTGTTCAACATGGCATTGGACTTGGTCAACAAGGCATTCGACTACTTGAACAAGGCATTCTCCTTGGTCAACAAGGCATTCGACGTGTTAACAATGCATTATTTGGTCAATAAGGTATTGGATGTGTTTAACAAGGCATTTTACTTGGTCAACAAGGCATTCTACTTGGTCAACAAGGCATTTGAGTGGTTCAACATGGCATTCGACTTGTTCAACAAGGCATTCTACTTGTTCAGAAGGGCACTCGATTCGGTAAACAAGGCGTACAAGGCATTCTACTTTTTAATAAGGCATTCTACTTGTTCAACAAGGTATTCTACGTTGTCAACAAGTCATTCGACTTGTTCAACAAAGCTTTCTACTTGGTATACAAGGCAAGACATGGTCAACAAGGCATTTGACGTGCTAAACCAGGCATTCGACTCGTTAAACAAGACATTGGACTTGGTCGACAAGGTATTCGACTTCTTCAACAAGGTAGTCGACTTGGTCAACAAGGCATTCAACTTGTTAAACAAGGCATTCAACCTGCTCACAAGGCATTCGACGTGGTCAACAAGATATTCGACGTGCTCAACAAGGCATTCGACTTGTTCAACAAGGCATTTGACATTGTCAATAAGGAATTTGACTTCTTCAACAAGGCATTCGACTTGGTCAACAAGGCATTCAGGTTGTTCAACAAGGCATTCCAGTTGTTAAAAAGACATTCGATTTGTTCAACAAGGCATTATTTGGTCAATAAGGAATTGGACTTGTTGACATGGCTTGTTCATTAAGGAATTTGACTTGGTCAACATGGCATTTGAGTTTTTGTTTTTGGGGAAACATGGCATTTTTGTTGTTCAACAAGGCATTTGAGTCCACTTGTTGAACAAGACATTCTACTTGTTCAGAACGGCATTCAACTTGGTAAAAAAGCCATACAAGGCATTTAATTATTCAATAAGCATTCGACTTGTTCAACAAGGCATTCTACTTGGTCAACAAGGTATGACTTGGCCAACAAGGCATTCGACTTGTTCCACAAGGCATTCAATTTGTTAAACAAGGCATTGGACTTGGTCAACATGGCATTTGAGTTGTTCAACAAGGCATTCGACTTGTTCAAAAAGACATTCTACTTGTTCAGAAAGGCACTCGATTCGGTAAACAAGGCGTACAAGACATTTTACCTGTTTAATAAGGCATTTGACTTGTTCAACAAGGCATTCCACTTTGTAACAAGGCATTCAACTTGTTCAACAAGGCTATCTACTTGGAATACAAGGCAAGACTTGGTCAAAAAGGCATTTGACGTGCTCAATAAGACATTCGACTTGTTCAACAAGGCATTCTACTTGTTAAACAAGACATTGGACTTGGTCGATAAGTCATTCGACTTCTTCAACAAGGCCATCGACTTGTTCAACAAGGCATTCGACATGTTAACAAGCCATTCGACTTGGTCAACAAGTTATTCGACGTGCTCAACAAGGCATTCTACTTATTAAACAAGGCATTGGACATTGTCAATAAGGCATTTGACTTCTTCGAAAAGGCATTCGACTTGGTCAACAAGGCATTTGGCTTGTTTTACAAGGCATTCCACGTGTTAACAAGGCATTCGACTTGTTCAACAACGCATTATTTGGTCAATAAGGCCTTGGACTTGGTGAACAAGGCTTGTTCAGTAAGACATTCGACTTGGTCAACATGGCATTTGAGTTTTTGTTGTTGCGGAACCATGGCATTTGAGTTGTTCAACAAGGCATTCGATTTGTTGAACAAGACATTCTACTTGTTTAGAAGGGCATTCAACTTGGTAAAAAAGCTATACAAGGCATTGACTAGTTCAACTAAGCATTCGACTTGTTTAACAAGGCATTCAACTTGGTGAACAAGGTATGACTTGGCGAACAAGGCATTCGACTTGTTCAACAAGGCATTGGACTTAGTCAACATGTCATTTGAGTTGTTCAACAAGGCATTCGACTTGTTCAACAAGGCATTCGACTTTTTCAACAAGGCATTGGACTTAGTCAACATGTCATTTGAGTTGTTCAACAAGGCATTCGACTTGTTAAACAAGGCATTCGACTTCTTCAACAAGGCAGTCGACCTGGTGAACAAGGCATTCGACTTGTTCTACAAGGCATTCGACTTGTTCTACAAGGCATTCGACATGTTAACAATGCATTCGACTTGGTCAACAAGGTATTCGACGTGCTCAACAAGGCATTCGACTTCTTCAACAAGGCATTGGACTTGGTTAACAAGGCATTCAACTTATTCAACAAGGCCTTCGACTTGGTCAACAATGCATTCGACGTGTTAACAAGGCATTCGACATGCTCAACAAGGCATTCGACTTGTTCAAGAAGGCAATTTGACCTTGTCAATAAGGCATTCGACTTGGTTAAGCAGGCATTCGACTTGTGCAACAAGGAATTTCACTTGTTCGACAAGGCATAATCAACAAGGCATTCAACTTGTTCACCAAGGCATTCGACTTGGTCAACAAGGCATTCTACTTGTTCAACAAAGTATCCAACTTGGCCAACAAAGCATTTGAGTTGTTTAACAAGGCATTCTACTATTTCAATCAGACATTTGACTTGCTCAACAATGCCTACGAGATATTCTACTTGTTCAACAAGGCATTCGACTAGTTGGTCAGCGAGGCATCGGACTTGGTGAACAAGGAATTTTACTTGGTCAACAAGGCATCAGACTTGTTCAACAAAGAATTTTACTTGGTCAACAAGGCATTCGACGTGCTCAACAAGGCATTCGACTTGTTCAACAAAGCATTTGACCTTGTCAATAAGGCATTTGACTTCTTCAACAAGGCATTCGACTTGGTCAACAAGGCATTCGGCTTGTTCAACAAGGCATTCGATGTGTAACAAGGCATTATTTGGTCAATAAGGCATTGGGCTTGGTGAACATGGCTTATTCAGTAAGGCATTCCACTTGGTCAACATGGCATTTGAGTTTTTTTTTTGGGGAAACATGGCATTTGAGTTGTTCAACAAGGCATTCGATTTGTTGAACAATGCATTTTACTTGTTCAGAAGGGCATTCAACTTGGTTAAAAAGTCAATCAAGGCATTTACTTGTTCATCTAAGCATTCGACTTGTTCAACAAGGCATTCTAATTGGTCAACAAGGTATGACTTGGTCAACTAGGCATTCGACTTGTTCAACAAGGCATTCAACTTGTTCAACAACGCATTGGACTTGGTCAACATGGCATTTGAGTTGTTCAACAAGGCATCCGACTTGTACAGAAGGGCACTCGATTCGGTAAACAAGGCGTACAAGACATTTTACTTGTTTAATAAGGGATTGGCTTGTTCATTAAGACATTATAGTTTGTGAACAAGGCATTCGACTTGTTCAACAAGGCTTTCTACTTGGTATACAAGGCAAGACTTGGTCAACAAGGCATTTGACGTACTCAAGAAGGCATTCGACTGGTTCAACAAGGCATTGGACTTGGTCAACAAGGCATTCAACTTGTTCAACAAGACATTCTACTTTGTCAACAAGGATTTTTTTTTTTTGGGAACGTTCACTAAATAAATGAAATAAAGGACATTAAAGCACACATGATAGGATTCATGTCGCAAAGACCAGTGACATGCCACTGTGTACAAGATGGATCTAATCTCTATCCACC
This sequence comes from Linderniella brevidens, assembly GCA_004919715.1. NCBI lineage: Eukaryota > Viridiplantae > Streptophyta > Magnoliopsida > Lamiales > Linderniaceae > Linderniella > Linderniella brevidens. The sequence continues at coordinate 15,186 of SWDC01000028.1, forward strand.
AAACAAACTACCGTAAATAACGATGATACATCTACCAAGCAATGTGCCACAGGCGACGCAGGGCACAATACTGTAGCTCATATCGACACGGTAGTAATGACAGGTGCATAAGCAATATCCTCAACGAGCTGCTGGGGATGCTGTTGTCTGCCATCAGTCCAACGATGGTTTCGCTCAGTCCAAATGTGGTGAATCGTCGAAGCCAGAACATGTCGATATGCCAGATGCTGGAGGTGCATACCTTTCCCCCGCAGAGCAGCCGACCTAATCCCGTGCTGCCACGCGGTAAGGCCAGAGAAACCGAATCTACTGCTGAAGAGGTCGTAAGCATCGAGATGTGTGTGGGCAATCAAAGAAAAGGTGATTGATCGTCTCCATCTCATCTGCATCACACAATAAGCATGCACTCGACGCGGCCTTGAGGGCAACCCAAGGCTAATCTCTGGTAGCTATGCGTTCACGAATAGCAAGCCATAAGATGAATTCATAGCTTGGGACCCTATGCACCCCCCAAATAGGGTTGCCCAATGAACCGATGAGCGTTTCTGCCGGAACGCATCCCGAGCAGAAGTCGTGGTGAAAAGGCCTGTGGGAGACGGTAGCCATTGGTAAGAATCAGCTTCCAATGGGTGAACCTCCGGGAGCATGGGTTCAATCATCAGAAATTCCATCGAGGAAGTCGTTAACCACCTCCAACCATCACTAGCAATGACTCGACTCAAACGTGAATCATCATAAAGGCCCATAATCATTGGTCCTCGTGGCAATCGCTCCAGAAGTGGCCTATCATCGATCCATGGGTCCTGCCACAACCAAATAGTTTCACCATTAACAATACGGATACTAACCTTTGACCAAAGCATAGGGCATAGTTGTAAGAGTTTCGTCCATCTCCACGCCGATTGGGCGGTTCTAGATATAGTCCACAATGAGCAATTTTGCAGCCGCGTCTGGAGAAGCCACGATAGCCAAATAGAATTGGGATCCTTGGTCAGAATACTCCATAGGTGCTTAAGAAGAAGAGCCTTGTTATCGTCCACAAGCGAGCGAATGCCCAAACCACCCTCATCCACCGGGAGACATACATCATCCCAAGCAACCTTGGCAGCAGAACCCACCCAGAGAAAGATGTGAAAAGTTGCTCGATCACTATAATAACGCCTTTGGGCAGGATGAACACCCCGGAGGACCAATACCGATGCAGCGCAGCAAGGACTGAACGGATCAACTGTACCCTCTTGGTATACAAGACAAGACTTGGTCAACAAGGCTTTCGACGTGCTCAACAAGGCATTCAACTAGTTCAACAACGCATTTGACATTGTCAATAAGGTTTCGACTTCTTCAACAAGACATTCACTTGGTCAAGAAGGCATTCGGCTTGTTCAAAAAGGCATTCGACTTGTTCAACAAGGCATTTCAGTGGTTTAACATGGCATTCGACTTGTTCAACATGGCATTCGACTTGTTCAACAAAGCATTCGACTTGTTCAACAAGACATTCTGCTTTGTTAACAAGGCATTCGACTTGTTCAACATGGATTTCTACTTGGTATACAAGACAAGACTTCGTCAACAAGGCTTTCGACGTGCTCAACAAAGCATTCGACTTGTTCAACAAGGCATTTGACTTGGTCAACAAGGCATTCGGCTTGGTCAACAAGGCATTCGACTTGTTCAACAAGGCATTCAACTTGGTCAGCAAGGCATTTGAGTGGTTCAACATGGCATTCGATTTGTTCAACAAGGAATTCTACTTGTTTAGAAGGGCACTCAATTCGATAAACAAGGCGTACATGGCATTATACTTGTTAAGGCATTCGACTTGTTCAACAAGGCATTCTACTTGGTCAACAAGGCATTCTGCTTTGTTAACAAGGCATTCGACTTGTTCAACATGGATTTCTACTTGGTATACAAGACAAGACTTGGTCAACAAGGCTTTCGACGTGCTCAACAAAGCATTCGACTTGTTCAACAAGGCATTTGACATTGTCAATAAGGCATTCGACTTCTTCAACAAGGCATTTGACTTGGTCAACAAGGCATTCGGCTTGGTCAACAAGGCATTCGACTTGTTCAACAAGGCATTCAACTTGGTTAGCAAAGCATTTGAGTGGTTCAACATGGCATTGGACTTGTTCAACAAGGAATTCTACCTGTTTAGAAGGGCACTCGATTCGATAAACAAGGCGTACAAGGCATTATACTTGTTTAATAAGGCATTCCACTTGTTCAACAAGGCATTCTACTTGGTCAACAAGGCATTCGGCTTGTTCAACAAGGCATTCGACGTGTAACAAAGCATTATTTGGTCAGTAAGGCATTGGACTTGGTGAACATGGCTTATTCAGTAAGGCATTCCACTTGATCAACATGGCATTTGAGTTTTCTTTTTTTGGGGAAACATGGCCTTTGAGTTGTTCAACAAGGCATTCGATTTGTTGAACAATGCATTTTACTTGTTCAGAAGGGCATTCAACTTGGTTAAAAAGCGGCTTTTTCAACAAAATAAATCGAAAAAAATAATAATTTTCAAAATAGGGCGTTTTTTGCAACTATTACTAAAATAGAGTCATTTGCGGGTATTACCCACGACGTCGCGCCTAATGGCCGCGACGTCGCACCCATTAAACGCGACGATCCATTTTTCGCCTCGTGGTAGGCCAGTGGTACGGGGCCGGTGTAGTGGGCCAATATTTTTTGCCCAGTACGTAGTCGTCGCGCCTATTACCCGCGACGTCGGGGAAATATAGATCTCAGATCTATATTTCTCCCTCCCTCATTCTCTCCCTCACTCTCTCTCTCTAAAACGTAACCCTAACCCTAAGCTCCTCCGCCTCCGCCGCCTCCGCCGCCTCCGTCCGCCGCGCAGCTCGCCCGCCCGCCCGCCCTCTCTCTCGGTTCTCTTCGCTACCGCCTCTCGCCGCGTCCGCCGCTCACCCCGCGCAGCTCGGCCGCCCACCCGCCCTCTCTCTCTCTCTCTCGGTTTCTCTTCGCCACCGTCTCTCGCCGCCTCCGTCCGCCGCTCATCCCGCCGAGGTCACCCCGCGCAGCTCGCCCGCCCGCCCTCTCTCTCTCTATCTCTCTCTCTATCTAGCTCTCTCTCTCTCTCTCTCTCTCTCTCTCTCTCTCTCTCTCCGCCGCGTCCACCACCCCCGCCGCGACCCCCGTTGTCGTGTCCCCCGTCGCCGCCGCCGCCGCCCCTCCGTACGTTTTATTATGTATTTTGTTTGATTATGGTTAAATTGAGTTGTTCGTTTATTATAACATTAGATGGATTCGTATAGTAATTAGTCGGATCTATATTGTTTGATTGGTTATAACATTGTTTTGTTCGATTTAGGATGGACACGAATGATTTCTACGGTCCGATCAATCGTTCGCTGTTGATTTTTCAGGATAGTCATCGTTGTAACGATGTGCTATCGGACACGGATGGTGCTATTTGACACCCCGTTGACGGTGAGGGGGTTAGAAAACGTAGTGTGGGGTAAGATTTCACGACCGGTGCATTTACACGGTCGTGTTTTGGAGAAGTTAGATACTATGTCGTTGTATGGCGTCTATAGTTGTGGATCTCAGAAAATAGATCCACACTTGATTACTGCACTCGTAGAACGGTGGAGAAAGGAGACACACACGTTTCCCTACCGGTGGGGGAGGCGACTGTCACTTTAGAGGACATAGGGTTGATGTAGGCACTCCCCGTGGACGGTATTTCCGTAAGCGGTGTGATCCCTCGTAAGACGCAGGAGCAGTGGTTCGATTACTGCGAGGAGCTGACTGGGTACAGACCTCCCGAAGGAGCATACCACGGGACCAAGTTGTCTCTCCAGAAGTTTGCGGCCTGGTTAGAAGAAAATCCAGTCGACGACATGACCGACGAGCTAATCGTCGATCAACATGCGCGTGCCTACGCATTGCTGCTGTTCGGGTCGGTGATGTTTCCCGACTCGAGTGGAAGTCACACGTCGATGACCTACCTTACGCTGCTCGAGGACATCGACGAAGTTCATCATTACAGCTGGGGCAGCGCCGTGTTAGAATTCCTCTACAGAGAGCTCCGCATATCATGTCAGTCGAGGAAGATGAAAATAGGTGGAGCTTTGCGGTTGCTGCAGGTACGAAAGATAGTTTTTAATTCAACAACTTGTAAAGCGTAAATGATACTTATGTATTTAAATAATTAAAATATAGGTTTGGGCATGGATGCGTATATTACAAGTCCAGCCCATTATCGTCCACCCTCGAGTGGTAATGCAGCCTAGTGTAGTCGATGGCATTCAGTTACCCATTCCACCGCATGCGGCGAGGTAGTTGCTCTCCTAATTATTCGAACTTTCAATTAAAAGTTTTATAATAATTAAATTTTATTCATTTAGATGGAATGCATTGTTTGACCATACGACCTCCGCATATTCAAATTTGCGTGCGATACTGGAGTCCATCGATAGTATGTCGATGGAGCAATTTGTTTGGAGTACAACTATCACGCACCGGAGATTTTGGCGCTACGCCCGGAATGCCGTCCTCAGTCCTCTCGGTCGTCGTGCCCGCTGATGTTACAACATCGTCGAGTGGCACTATCCAGATCGCGTGATGCGATAGTTCGAATTGATTCAGTCGGTGCCACAACCACCGGCGTATCTTACTGTAGATCTTCATCGCTTTAGCACTCGGAATGTCCCCGGAAAAGATTGGAGATCGCAGCACGAACTAGACGAGGCGTTTTGGAGTCAAAGGCACTCGAGGATTTTCAATGGACTGGAGATAGGTTCCGGACCGCAGTGCACCAGTGACTTTCACGACTGGTACCGGTCCGTGACCCGTCGATATATATCTCCGTCGTCTATACACATGTCGCGAGGCTTTCAGATGGGAGATGGAGCATTCATCGACGTGATGGTTAGTTTATATATTAATTTTATTTATTATATTTAATTTCGATTTATTCGCGGCAAAATAATATTTGAATATGCTAAATAACAGGCACAACATCTCGATGACGTGGAGTCAAGACTACGTCGTCGTGAAGTGGACGGAGGATTAGATGTTGTACATCGTATGCAGCGTCTAATCATCGATAGGCGTCAGCGACGTGATACACAGTTCACCGACATTCATCCTACGCAAGATCGTGGGACATCATCCTCGCATCATGTCACTCAAGGTGTTGGGCCGTCGTCATCGCGTATTCCGACGGATTTGTACGGCGATGGTGGATATGGGACGTCGATGCCATCGGGGTACACTACGCCGATGCAGTACACTTACGAGGACGACGAAGACGACACGCCACCTTACCGTTCATCTTCCCATCAGACTCCAGTTCCACGTCAGCAACATCGTCGTCCATCCGAGCGTGAGGCCCCAGTTGACCGTCGTCATCTGCATAGAGAGCAGCGTCCTCGTAGATGCGGTACCGGAGGGCATTATATGCCATAGCTTTTATTGTATTTATTCAGACGATGTTTTTTTGTTATATGTTATTATGACTTACGGTTTTATTTTAGCGATGTTATTATCTTATTTTGCGTATCTTTATGGTGGATGTTTATAAAATTGGATGTTATATAATTATTAGAGCCGTCAAAAAGGCCCGAAGCCCGCGGGCCGCCCCGCCCAGGCCCGCCAAATGGATTTTTTAAGCCCTCGAGGAGTGGGCCTAAGCGGGCCGCGGGAAATAGCGGGGCGGGGCGGGGCGGGCTACCCGCCTGTTTTTTAAAAAATAAATATAATATATTTTTATTAATAACTTTAATATATACGTAAATAATTAAATTTAAATCAACGCTACCTGCAACTTCAGCAACTTTTATCATCCGCGTGCAGCTTAAATCAACGCTACCTGCAACTTCAGCAACTTTTATCATCCGCGTGCAGCTTTAATCAACGCTACCTGCAACTTCAGCAACTTTTATCATCCGCGTGCAGCTTTAATCAACGCTACCTGCAACTTCAACAACTTTTATCATGCGCGTGCAGCTTTAATCAAAGCTATCTTTAATCTATCTTTAATCTAACTGTACACAACAATATTGACATTCAAGAAATACAATCCAGAACATCTATAAAAATCCCACAAATTAAGAAAATAACATACAACATTTGAGATACGATGCACCTATTTGGTAGAGACCCGCGTCTTAATCGCTTCAATGGAAAAAAGATGAATGAGGGTCATCCGATATTCGGGAATTTAAAGGTCCTTGGTGATTACTTTTACGACGAACTGTGGACGTACGATATTGAAAGATGGTTCGTTGAAACATTTTTGGCAAAAGCATCTATGGGTGATATCACGAATGACAATTTGTCCGAATATACAATCAACCGGAATTCATTTCACCGTACCTTTTCTAACGGAGAAACTTGGTCATTTGAAGCGTCGCTACCTTTTATGGACAAAACTACGCGCCGAAATGGGAGATTGGGGAGAATATGACAGAGGATGGATTCATGCAGATACTGAGCAATCGCTTAAGTGGTTTCAGGTGGTTATTTTACTCAACGATTTATTCGGATGCAATAAATTTTTTTAATTATGCAATTTGTCATATTCTTGCAGGAGGATCCTCTTTCAACAATTTACTTATATGAGCAAGAGCCACATGAATATTATCTGTTTAGAATTTTCGCTAGATATATCAACCCAGACATTGTTCCAGACATTGACGTGCTTGCAATTCCTAACAACGAATGTCCAATAGTTCATACCCAGACAGAAGAATCATCAAAAAGACAGTCGGTGAAACATGTCAGCTCGAGTTCGAGAGTCAAAGATGATACGGGTGACGATGACTTCGTCGACCCGCCACCGAAAGGGAAACCGATACAATAGGTCGAGTAAGATCGGCAACGCTGGCAAAAACCAAGGCGATGATGACTTCGTCAACCCACCTCCGAAAGGAAGCAAAAAGGTATGTATAGAAAGACGCACAACAAAGGCAAACATCATGCAATGTCGAGTTCCAGAGTTGAAGAAGATAATAGTGACGATGACTTCGTCACCCCCGAAGGGTTGGAGAAAAAAATTTCCAAAGTGATTGTTTGTAACTTCAGTAACCTTTGTCATGTGTGTTTGCAACTAATATGAGGTAAATTCGGACATAACTGAAAAATTGTAATAATTTACTTAAAGATTTAGTACAACATATGAATACTAAAAGTACTTAAAAATAAGAATAAATCAACGTTGACCACTACCTCCGCCACTTCGACCTTGTCTCCGCCTTGAACCACCACGATCCATTTCGTTCTGTATACGAGTTGTACGGATTCTCCCCGGACCTCTTCGGGTACGCAAAGCGTCGTTATGTATAAGAGAGAATTCAGCAGGCTCCCAATAACATTCGTCATGTAGAGGATGAAAAAACCCCTTGTATGTTTTACGGTACGCTTGTTTGTTATAGAAAGGAGCAATATGATGCATGCTAGGAACTCCCCACATACTGCAGGCTGCTTGGGCATGAGAACATGGGATGAAATACGTGTCCCATTTTCCGCACGTGCGCGTCTTTCCTAAGATGTTTACCAGGTGCTTCCTTTGATTCACGGCCGAAGTATAAACTTCAGCTATTTGCATACGTGGGTCAAAATTAAAGACGACGTGACTCCAAGAACGACTTGTCCAGTCGTTGAACTTATTCCACGCATACGGAGACCAATCGCTTTCGGTGTTAGCCATCGCTGCAGAGCACTCTGTAAATCAATTGCGAAAGTATTCAACGCATCGATGAAAGCTAAAGTCCACTATTGCTTTCGGAGGCAAACACCTCACCCGTTTGAAAACTCCGTTAAGGTCCTCGGAGGTATTAGTGATCATCACCTCGCATCGGAATCCACGCAAACGTCCACTGCTCTTTGTCAATCTTATCTAACCACTTCCAGGCCGGTTCATTGAGAACTTTAATGTGTTCCATAATGCGATTGAACTTCTCCAATGTGTGGGCCATTCCAGCTCTATGGCATAGCTGTTTTAGGTCATTGTTCTTGAATTCAGTGTTGAAGTTTGATACGACATGGCGTAGACAAAACTGGTGTACACCATTCGGCGGCCTAAACGCTGCTAATTCGCTTACCGCATCCAATATTCCTATAACAAATTACGATCAATCTATTAAAAGGGTGTCAAATTAAGTACCTCGATGACGATCAGAAATGAGGCATACACCTTGTTCATCCAACACGTGGATGTTAAGTAAGTTCAGGAACCAACGCCAAGAATGTCTGCTTTCCGTTGAAACAATGGCAAAAGCAAGGGGGAGAATATTTTGATTTGCATCGAGCCCAGATGCAATCAACATTTTATGCTCGTATTTGGAGTATAAGTGTGTACCGTCAACGCAAACAACTCTACGACAATGCCTAAACCCATCAATACAAGGTTTCAAAGCCCAGAAAACATACCCCAATTCCTTCACACCGGGGGCTTCAGTTGGAAGATTCAAACACTTGACGACCGTGTCGGGGTTGTAACGTTTCAAAGCTTTCATGAAGATAGGAAGTTGTTGGACTGAAGTTTCCCAGGTGCCGTAAACATTTTCTTTCACCCTTTTGAGGCCATGCCATGCTTGAATGTATGAGATGTCGTACCCGGTATTGACCTTCACCAGCTGCTTTACGTTTTTTGTTAGAAATTGAGGGCCTGTCTTCATTATTCCAATAACATTCTCGCAATTGTGTTTCGCGAAATGTTGCGGTGTGTTCTCGTCAACTCGTTCATGTAGCATGTGTGTGGCCCCCCATATATCGTAATCTTTCAATAACATTTTTTCGGTTTGAAGCATGCTCGTAACCTCTAGTGACAGTCATTGCTATGGTTGCATTTCACGCCCCATACGGTTTTGTTACTTTCTGAGACGTGAAACTCACGTCTAGCCACCCTGTAAGAATAATCGCCAACAGCTTCTTGTAAGTGAGCTTTGGTACTAAATGTCATACCGACTCTGAACCTGGGATTTTTCCTACTATAAAAATCACCGCCGCCCTCGTTGGCTTCTGGAGGCGCCATTTGATATGTTGAATAAAAAGGCACGGGTTGGTAAGACGCACGAGCATCTTCCGCCGGCAATGGAATGTCATTCTCGGGACCATCATTATTTCCATCATCGTCGCTATCGTCGTTATCATCTGCGGGATCCGGAAAATCATCCAGTGCACCACCAACGTCATCAGCTCCAAAGTCGCTAGCGTCACTATTTTGCAAGTCTTCGGGCACAGGCTCAGGTTGTGATACATTCGACATATTAGGAATATCACGACTGCTCGAAGGAATGTCTATATGAGGAGGGTGGAGTGAAAAGTCACTCATTCCTTGAGTAACTGCCGTGAGATCAGGGAACGAGTGGCTGGATGTGATTTTGGTGAACGCGTCGGGTGTGTCTTCATTACGGTCGGGATGAACGTTCTCGCTGGCCTCGACAAACACTTCAATTAAATTAAGTTCTGCATCAACATCAAAGAAGTACGATAGTTTCGCGTCGTTTGAAATTTGAAAGAGCCTCTGATAGAGTCGAGAATGCTGATAGTATTCATTCTTAACATGAACGGTTAAGGAGGAAAAATTGTTGTCGAGGCGAATAACCTCATATAGCATGCCCAGAAATTGAGCAAAGCTAGTGTCGACGAATTCGTCTAAGAGAAATGGGTGGGATGCTGTAACGAATGGAGTTTGATTCAGTAATGATTTCGCCACCGTAGTAGATAGAGACTTGAATTTTACGGGATGTCATAATTTGAGGAGAAATTTAAATACTTCAAGTTCTTTTTTTACATATTAATGTATATGGAATTATAGTACTTTATATAGGGAAAATCGTCGCATTTAATAATAGGGACGTCGCATCTATTGGACGCGACGATTCTTCTGCAAAACTCGTGATGTTACGTACACATCAGTTCTGCAAAAAGAAAAAGAAAATTACAGAGAACGCGTGATCGAGTTGTCACATCGTCGCGCCCAATGGACGCATCGTCGCGTTTATTAAACGCGACGACGGGCCCAAATTCGTTATTGGCCCGTTTAAACACTTAAACGAGCCAAATTAGATCGTCGCGTTTAATGGGTGCAAATGACTGTATTTTAGTAATAGTTGTAAAAAACGCCATATTTTGAAAATTATTTTTTTTTCGATTTATTTTGTTAAAAAAGCCTTAAAAAGCCATACAAGGCATTTACTTGTTCAACTAAGCATTCGATTTGTTCAACAAGGCATTCTAATTGGTCAATAAGGTATTACTTGGTCAACTAGGCATTCGACTTGTTCAACAAGGAATTCAACTTATTCAACAATGCATTGGACTTGGTCAACATGGCATTTGAGTTGTTCTACAAGGCATCCGAATTGTACAGAAGGGCACTCGATTTTGTAAATAAGGGCGTACAAGACATTCTACTTGTTTAATAAGGGATTGAACTTGTTCATTAAGATATTATACTTTGTGAACAAGGCATTCGACTTGTTCAACAAGGCTTTCTACTTTAGTATACAAGGCAAGACTTGGTCAACAAGGCATTTGACGTACTCAACAAGGCATTCGACTTGTTCAACAAGGCATTTGACTTGGTCAACAAGGCATTCCACTTGTTTAACAAGACATTCTACTTTGTCAACAAGGTATTCGACTAGTTCAACAAGGATTTCTACTTGGTATACAAGGCAAGACTTGGTCAACAAAGCTTTCGACGTGATAAAAAAGGCATTCGACTTGTTCAACAAGGCATTTGACATTGTCAATAAGGCATTCGACTTCTTCAACAAGACATTCAACTTGGTCAACAAGGCATTCGGCTTGTTCAACAAGGCATTCGCCTTGTTCAACAAGGCATTCGACTTGGTCAACAAGGCATTTGAGTAGTTCGACATGGCATTCGACTTGTTCAACAGGGCATTCGACGTGGTCAACAAGGCATTTGAGTGGTTCGACATGGCATTCGACTTGTTCAACAAGGCATTTTACTTGTTCAGAAGGGCACTCGATTCGGTAAACAAGGCGTACAAGGCATTCTACTTTTTTAATAAGGCATTCGACTTATTCAACAAGGTATTCTACTTTGTCAACAAGGCATTCGATTTGTTCAACAAAGCTTCTACTTGGTATACAAGGCAAGACATGGTCAAAAACGTATTTGACGTGCTAAACCAGGCATTCGACTCGTTAAACAAGACATTGGACTTGGTCGATAAGGTATTCGATTTCATCTACAAGGCAGTCGACTTGGTCAACAAGGCATTTAACTTGTTCAACAAGGCATTCAACCTATTCACAACGCATTCGACGTGGTCAATAAGGTATTCGACGTGCTCAACAAGGCATTTGACATTGTCAATAAGGCATTTGACTTCTTCAACAATGCATTCGACTTGGTCAACAAGGCATTGTTAACAAGACATTCAACTTGTTCAACAAGACATTGGACTTGGTGAACATGGCTTGTTCAGTAAGGCATTGGACTTGGTCAACATGGCATTTGAGTTTTTGTTTTGGGGAAAAATGGCATTTGAGTTGTTCAAAAAGGCATCTGAGTCCACTTGTTGAACAAGACATTCTACTTGTTCAGAAGAGCATTCAACTTGGTCAAAAAGCCATACAAGGCATTTAATTATTCAACTAAGCATTCGACTTGTTCAACAAGACGTTCTACTTGGTCAAAAAGGCATTCGACTTGCTCAACAAGGCATTCGACTTGTTCAACAAGGCATCGGACTTGGTCAACATGGCATTCGACTTCTTCAATAAGGCATTCGACTTGTTCAACAAGACATTCTACTATGTTAACAAGGCATTGGACTTGTTCAACAAGGATTTCTACTTGGTATACAAGACAAGACGTGGTCAACAAGGTATTCGACGTGCTCAACAAGGCATTCAACTTGTTCAACAAGGCATTGGACATTGTCAGTAAGGCATTGGACTTCTTCAACAATGCATTCGACTTGGTCAACAAGGCATTTAATTTGTTCAACAAGGCATTCCACGTGTTAACAAGGCATTCAACTTGTTCAACAAGGCATTGGACTTGGTGAACAGGTCTTGTTCAGTAAAGCATTCGACTTGGTCAAATTAGCATTTGAGTTTTTGTTTTCGGGGAAAAATGGCATTAGAGTTATTCAACAAGGCATTTGAGTCCACTTGTCTAACAAGACTCTACTTGTTCAGAAGGGCATTCAACTTTGTCAAAAAGCCATACAAGGCATTTAATTATTCTACTAAGCATTCGACTTGTTCAACAAGACATTCGACTTGTTCAACAAGACATTCTACTTTGTTAACAAGGCATTGGACTTGTACAACAAGGATTTCAACTTTGTATACAAGACAAGACTAGGTCAACAAGGCTTTCGACGTGCTCAACAAGGCATGCGACTTGTTCAACAAGGCATTTGACATTGTCAATAAGGCATTCGACTTCTTCAACAAGGCATTCGACTTGGTCAACAAGGCATTCCGCTTTGTCAACAAGGCATTCGACTTGTTCAACAAGGCATTCGACTTGGTCAACAAGTCATTTGAGTGGTTCAGAATGGCATTCGACTTGTTCAAGAAGGCATTCTACTTGTTCAGAAGGGCACTCGATTCGGTAAACAGGGCGTACAAGGCATTCTACTTCTTTAATAAGGCATTCGACTTATTGAACAAGGTATTCTACTTTATCAACAAGGCATTCGACTTGTTCAACAAAGCTTTCTACTTGGTATACAAGGCATTCGTCTTGGTCAACCAGGCATTCGACTCGTGAAACAAGACATCTGACTTTGGTCGACAAGGCATTCGACTTCTTCCACAAGGCAGACGACTTGGTCAACAAGGCATTCAACTTGTTCAACAAGACATTCAACCTGTTCACAAGACATTCAACGTGGTCAACAAGGTATTCGACGTGCTCAACAAGGCATTCGACTTGATCAACAAGACATTTGACATTGTAAATAAGGCATCTGATTTCTTCAACAATGCATTTGACTAGGTCAACAAGGCATTCAACTTGTTCAACAAGGCATTTGAGTTCACTTGTTGAACAAGACATTCCACTTGTTCAGAAGGGCATTCAACTTGGTCAAAAAGTCATACAAGGCATTTAATTATTCAACTAAGCATTCGATTTGTTCAATAAGGCATTCTACTTGATCAACAAGGCATTCGACTTGTTCAACAAGGCATTCGACTTGTTCAACAAGGCATTCCACTTGTTCAACAAGGCATTGGACTTGGTCAACATGGTATTTGAGTTGTTCAATAAGGCATTCGACATGTTCAAAAAGACATTCTACTTTCTTAACAAGGCATTCGACCTGTTCAACAAGGATTTCTACTTGGTATACAAGACAAGACTTGGTCAACAAGGCTTTCGACGTGCTCAACATGGCATTCGACTTGTTCAACAAGGCATTTGACATTGTCAATAAGGCATTCGACTTCTTCAACAAGGCATTCGACTTGGTCAACAAGGTATTCCGCTTTGTCAACAAGGCATTCGACTTGTTCAACAAGGCATTCGACTTGGTCAACAAGTCATTTGAGTGGTTCAGCATGGCATTTGACTTGTTCAAGAAGGTATTCTACTTGTTCAGAAGGGCACTCGATTAAGTAAACAAGGCGTACAAGGAATTCTACTTCTTTAGTAAGGCATTCGACTTGTTGAACAAGGTATTCTACGTTGGCAACAAGGCATTCGACTTGTTCAACAAAGCTTTCTATTTGGTATACAAGGCATTCGACTTGTTCAACAAAGCTTTCTATTTGGTATACAAGGCATTCGACTTTTTCAACCAGGCATTCGACTCGTTAAACAAGACATTGGACTTGGTCGACAAGGAATTCAACTTCTTCCAATGGGCAGTCGACTTGGTCCACAAGGCATTCAACTTGTTCAGCAAGGCATTCAACCTGTTCACAAGACATTCGACGTGGTCAACAAGGTATTCGACGTGCTCAACAAGGCATTCGACTTGTTCAACACGGCATTTGACATTGTCAATAAGGCATTTGACTTCTTCAACAAGGCATTCAACTTGGTCAACAAGGCATTCCGCTTTGTCAACAAGGCATTCCACTTTATCAACAAGGCATTCGACTTGGTCACAAAGTCATTTGAGTGGTTCAGCATGGGATTCGACTTGTTCAAGAAGGCATTCTACTTGTTCAAAAGGGCACTCGATTCGGTAAACAAGGCGTAATAGGCATTCCGCTTGGTCAACAAGGCATTCCGCTTGGTCAACAAGGCATTCCGCTTGGTCAACAAGGCATTTGACTTACTCAACAAGGCATTCTACTTGTTCAGAAGGGCACTCGATTCGGTAAACAAGGCGTACAAGGCATTCTACTTCTTTAATAAGGCATTTGACTTGTTCAACAGGTATTCAACTTTGTCAACAAGGCATTCAACTTGTTCAACAAAGCTTTCTACTTGGTATACAAGGCACTCGACTTGGTCAACAAGGCATTCGACTTGTTCAACAAGGCATTCAGCTTGTTCAACAAGGCATTCCACTTGTTCAACAAGGCATTGGACTTGGTCAACATGGAATTTGAGTTGTTCAACAAGGCATTCGACTTGTTCAACAAGACATTCTGCTTTGTTAACAAGGCATTTGACTTGTTCAACATGGATTTCTACTTGGTATACATGAAAAGACTTGGTCAACAAGGCTTTCGACGTGCTCAACAAGGCATTCGACTTGTTCAACAAGGCATTTGACATTGTCAATAAGGCATTCGACTTCTTCAACAATTCATTCGACTTGGTCAACAAGGCATTGCGCTTGGTCAACAAGGCATTCGACTTGTTCAACAAGGCATTCAAATTGGTCGACAAGTCATTTGAGTGGTTCAGCATGGCATTCGACTTGTCCAAGAAGGCATTCTACTTGTTCAGAAGGGCACTCGATTCGGTAAACAAGGCGTACAAGGCATTCTACTTCTTTAATAAAGCATTCGACTTGTTCAACAAGGTATGCTACTTTGTCAACAAGGCATGCGACTTGTTCAACAAAGCTTTCTACTTGGTATACAAGGCATTCGACTTTGTCAACCAGGCATTCGACTCGTTAAACATGACATTGGACTTGGCGACAAAACATTCGACTTCTTCCACATGGGAGTCGACTTGATCAACAAGGGCATTCAACCTATTCACAAGACATTCGACGTGGTCAACAAGGTATTCGTCGTGCTCAACAAGGCATTCGACTTGTTCAACAAGGCATTTGACATTGTCAATAAGGCATTTGACTTCTTCAACAAGGCATTCGACTTGGTCAACAAGTCATTTGAGTGGTTTAGCATGGCATTTGACTTGTTCAAGAAGGCATTCTACTTGTTCAGAAGGGCACTCGATTAAGTAAACAAGGCGTACAAGGAATTCTACTTCTTTAGTAAGGCATTCGACTTGTTGAACAAGGTATTCTACGTTGGCAACAAGGCATTCGACTTGTTCAACAAAGCTTTCTATTTGGTATACAAGGCATTCGACTTTTTCAACCAGGCATTCGACTCGTTAAACAAGACATTGGACTTGGTCGACAAGGAATTCAACTTCTTCCAATGGGCAGTCGACTTGGTCCACAAGGCATTCAACTTGTTCAGCAAGGCATTCAACCTGTTCACAAGACATTCGACGTGGTCAACAAGGTATTCGACGTGCTCAACAAGGCATTCGACTTGTTCAACACGGCATTTGACATTGTTAATAAGGCATTTGACTTCTTCAACAAGGCATTCAACTTGGTCAACAAGGCATTCCGCTTTGTCAACAAGGCATTCCACTTTATCAACAAGGCATTCGACTTGGTCACAAAGTCATTTGAGTGGTTCAGCATGGGATTCGACTTGTTCAAGAAGGCATTCTACTTGTTCAAAAGGGCACTCGATTCGGTAAACAAGGCGTAATAGGCATTCTACTTCTTTAATAAGGCATTTGACTTGTTCAACTAGGTATTCTACTTTGTCAATAAGGCATTCAACTTGTTCAACCAAGCTTTCTACTTGGTATACAAGGCACTCGACTTGGTCAACAAGGCATTCGACTTGTTCAACAAGGCATTCAGCTTGTTCAACAAGGCATTCCACTTGTTCAACAAGGCATTGGACTTGGTCAACATGGAATTTGAGTTGTTCAACAAGGCATTCGACTTGTTCAACAAGACATTCTGCTTTGTTAACAAGGCATTCGACCTGTTCAACAAGGATTTCTACTTGGTATACATGACAAGACTTGGTCAACAAGGCTTTCGACGTGCTCAACAAGGCATTCGACTTGTTCAACAAGGCATTTGACATTGTCAATAAGGCATTCGACTTCTTCAACAATTCATTCGACTTGGTCAACAAGGCATTGCGCTTGGTCAACAAGGCATTCGACTTGTTCAACAAGGCATTCAAATTGGTCGACAAGTCATTTGAGTGGTTCAGCATGGCATTCGACTTGTCCAAGAAGGCATTCTACTTGTTCAGAAGGGCACTCGATTCGGTAAACAAGGCGTACAAGGCATTCTACTTCTTTAATAAAGCATTCGACTTGTTCAACAAGGTATGTTACTTTGTCAACAAGGCATGCGACTTGTTCAACAAAGCTTTCTACTTGGTATACAAGGCATTCGACTTTGTCAACCAGGCATTCGACTCGTTAAACATGACATTGGACTTGGCGACAAAACATTCGACTTCTTCCACATGGGAGTCGACTTGATCAACAAGGCATTCAACCTATTCACAAGACATTCGACGTGGTCAACGAGGTATTCGTCGTGCTCAACAAGGCATTCGGCTTGTTCAACAAGGCATTTGACATTGTCAATAAGGCATTTGACTTCTTCAACAATGCATTCCACTTGGTCAACAAGGCATGCAACTTGTTCAAAAAGGCATTCCACGTGTTAAAAAGGCATTCGACGTGTTCAACAAGGCGTTGGACTTGGTGAACAGGGCTTGTTCAGTAAGACATTCGACTTGGTCAACATGGCATTTGAGTTTTTGTTTTTGGAGAAAAATGGCATTTGAGTTGTTCAACAAGGAATTTGAGTCCACTTGTTGAACAAGACGTTCTACTTATTCAGAAGAGCATTCAACTTGGTCAAAAAGCCATACAAGGCAATTTAATTATTCAACTAAGCAGTCGACTTGTACAACAAAGCATTCTACTTGGTCAACAAGGCATTCGACTTGTTCAACAAGGCATTCCACATGTTCAACAAGGCATTGGACTTGGTCAACAAGGCATTTGTGTTGTTCAAGAAGGCATTCGACTTGTTCAACAAGACATTCTACTTTGTTAACAATGCATTGGACTTGTTCAACAAGGATATCTACTTGGTGTACAAGACAAGACTTGGTTAACAATGCTTTCGACGTGATCAACAAGGCATTCGACTTGTTCAACAAGTCATTTGACATTGTCAATAAGACATTCGACTTCTTCAACAACTCATTCGACTTGGTCAAAAAGGCATTCGACTTTATCAACACAAGGCATTCGACTTGGTCACCAAGTCATTTGAGTGGTTCAGCATGGGATTCGACTTGTTCAAGAAGGCATTCTACTTGTTCAGAAGGGCACTCGATTGGGTAAACATGGCGTAATAGGCATTCTACTTCTTTAATAAGGCATTCGACTTGTTCAACAAGGTATTCTACGTTGTCAACAAGGCATTCGACTTGTTCAACAAAGCTTTCTACTTGGTATACAAGGCATTCGACTTGGTCAACAAGGCATTCGACTCGTTAAACAAGACATTGGACTTGGTCGACAAGGCATTCGACTTCTTCCACAAGGCAGTCGACTTGGTCAACAAAGCTTTTCTACTTGGTATACAAGGCATTCGACTTAGTCAACAAGGCATTCGACTCGTTAAACAAGACATTGGACTTGGTCGACAAGGCATTCGACTTCTTCCAGAAGGCAGTCGACTTGGTCTACAAGGCATTTAACTAGTTCAGCAAGGCATTCAACCTGTTCACAATGCATTCGACTTGGTCAATAAGGCATTCAACTTGTTCAACAAGGCATTCCACGTGTTAACAAGGCATTCGACTTGTTCAACAAGGCATTGGACTTGGTGAACAGGGCTTGTTCAGTAAGGCATTGGACATGGTCAACATGGCATTTGAGTTTTTGTTTTTGGGGAAAAATGGCATTTGAGTTGTCCAACAAGGCATCTGAGTCCACATGTTGAACAAGACATTCTACTTGTTAAGAAGAGCATTCAACTTGGTCAAAAAGCCATACAAGGCATTTAATTATTCAACTAAGCATTCGATTTGTTCAACAAGACGTTCTACTTGGTCGACAAGGCATTCGACTTGTTCAACAAGGCATTGGAGTTGGTCAACATGGCATTTGAGTTGTTGAACAAGGCATTCGACTTGTTCAACAAGACATTCTGCTTTGTTAACAAGGCATTCGACTTGTTCAACATGGATTTCTACTTGGTATACAAGACAAGACTTGGTCAACAAGGCTTTCGACGTGCTCAACAAGGCATTCGACTTGTTCAACAAGGCATTTGACATTGTCAATAAGGCATTCGACTTCTTCAACAAGGCATTCGACTTGGTCAACAAGGCATTCCGCTTGGTCAACAAGGCATTCGACTTGTTCAACAAGGCATTCGACTTGGTCGACAAGTCATTTGAGTGGTTCAGCATGGCATTCGACTTGTCCAAGAAGGCATTCTACTTGTTCAGAAGGGCACTCGATTCGGTAAACAAGGCGTACAAGGCATTCTACTTCTTTAAAAAGGCATTCGACTTGTTCAACAAGGTATTCTACGTTGTCAAAAAGGCATTCGACTTGTTCAACAAAGCTTTCTACTTGGTATACAGGGCATTCGACTTGGTCAACCAGGCATTCGACTCGTTAAACAAGACATTGGACTTGGTCAACAAGGCATTCGACTTTTTCCACAAGGCAGTCGACTTGGTCAACAAGGCATTCAACTTGTTCCACAAGTCATTCAACCTGTTCACAAGATATTCGACGTGGTCAACAAGGTATTCGACGTGCTCAACAAGGCATTTGACATTGTCAATAAGGCATTTGACTTCTTCTACAATGCATTTGAGTTGGTCAACAAGGCATTCAACTTGTTCAACAAGGCATTCCACGTGTTAAAAAGGCATTCAACTTCTTCAACAAGGCATTGGACTTGGTGAACAGGGCTTGTTCAGTAAGGCATTCGACTTGGTCAACATGGCATTTGAGTTTTTGTTTTGGGGAAAAATGGCATTTGAGTTGTCCAACAAGGCATCTGAGTCCACATGTTGAACAAGACATTCTACTTGTTCAGAAGAGCATTCAACTTGGTCAAAAAGCCATACAAGGCATTTAATTATTCAACTAAGCATTCGACTTGTTCAACAAGACGTTCTACTTGGTCGACAAGGCATTCGACTTGTTCAACAAGACATTCGACTTGTTCCACAACGCATTGGAGTTGGTCAACATGACATTTGAGTTGTTGAACAAGGCATTCGACTTGTTCAACAAGACATTCTGCGTTGTTAACAAGGCATTCGACTTGTTCAACATGGATTTCTACTTGGTACACAAGACAAGACTTGGTCAACAAGGCTTTCCACATGCTTCAACAAGGCATTCGACTTATTCAACAAGGCATTTGACATTGTCAATAAGGCATTCGACTTCTTCAACAAGGCATTCGACTTGGTCAACAAGGCATTCCGCTTGGTCAACAAGGCATTCGACTTGTTCAACAAGGCATTCGACTTGGTCGATAAGTCATTTGAGTGGTTCAGCATGGCATTCGACTTGTCCAAGAAGGCATTCTACTTGTTCAGAAGGGCACTCGATTCGGTAAACAAGGCGTACAAGGCATTCTACTTCTTTAATAAGGCATTCGACTTGTTCAACAAGGTATTCTACGTTGTCAAAAAGGCATTCGACTTATTCAACAAAGCTTTCTACTTGGTATACAGGGCATTCGACTTGGTCAACCAGGCATTCGACTCGTTAAACAAGACATTGGACGTTGTCGACAAGACATTCGACTTTTTCCACAAGGCAGTCGACTTGGTCAACAAGGCATTCAACTTGTTCCACAAGGCATTCAACCTGTTCACAAGACATTCGACGTGGTCAACAAGGTATTCGACGTGCTCAACAAGGCATTTGACATTGTCAATAAGGCATTTGACTTCTTCTACAATGCATTTGAGTTGGTCAACAAGGCATTCGACTTGTTCAACAAGGCATTCCACGTGTTAAAAAGGCAATCGACTTCTTCAACAAGGCATTGGACTTGGTGAACAAGGCTTGTTCAGTAAGGCATTCGACTTGGTCAACATGGCATTTGAGTTTTTGTTTTTGGGGAAAAATGGCATTTGAGTTGTTCAACAAGGCATCTGAGTCCACTTGTTGAACAACACATTCTACTTGTTCAGAAGAGCATTTAACTTGCTCAAAAAGCCATACAAGGCATTTAATTATTCAACTAAGCATTCGACTTGTTCAACAAGGCATTGGACTTGGTCAACAAGTCATTTGAGTGGTTCAGCATGGCATTTGACTTGTTCAAGAAGGCATTCTACTTGTTCAGAAGGGCACTCGATTAAGTAAACAAGGCGTACAAGGAATTCTACTTCTTTAGTAAGGCATTCGACTTGTTGAACAAGGTATTCTACGTTGGCAACAAGGCATTCGACTTGTTCAACAAAGCTTTCTATTTGGTATACAAGGCATTCGACTTTTTCAACCAGGCATTCGACTCGTTAAACAAGACATTGGACTAGATCGACAAGGAATTCAACTTCTTCCAATGGGCAGTCGACTTAGTCCACAAGGCATTCAACTTGTTCAGCAAGGCATTCAAGCTGTTCACAAGACATTCGACGTGGTCAACACGGTATTCGACGTGCTCAACAAGGCATTCGACTTGTTCAACAAGGCATTCGACTTGTTCAACACGGCATTTGACATTGTCAATAAGGCATTTGACTTCTTCAACAAGGCATTCAACTTGGTCAACAAGGCATTCCGCTTTGTCAACAAGGCTTCCACTTTATCAACAAGGCATTCGACTTGGTCACAAAGTCATTTGAGTGGTTCAGCATGGGATTCGACTTGTTCAAGAAGGCATTCTACTTGTTCAAAGGGCACTCGATTCGGTAAACAAGGCGTAATAGGCATTCTACTTCTTTAATAAGGCATTTGACTTGTTCAACTAGGTATTCTACTTTGTCAACAAGGCATTCAACTTGTTCAACAAAGCTTTCTACTTGGTATACAAGGCACTCGACTTGGTCAACAAGGCATTCGACTTGTTCAACAAGGCATTCAGCTTGTTCAACAAGGCATTCCACTTGTTCAACAAGGCATTGGACTTGGTCAACATGGAATTTGAGTTGTTCAACAAGGCATTCGACTTGTTCAACAAGACATTCTGCTTTGTTAACAAGGCATTCGACTTGTTCAACATGGATTTCTACTTGGTATACATGACAAGACTTGGTCAACAAGGCTTTCGACGTGCTCAACAAGGCATTCGACTTGTTCAACAAGGCATTTGACATTGTCAATAAGGCATTTGACTTCTTCAACAATGCATTCCACTTGGTCAACAAGGCATGCAACTTGTTCAAAAAGGCATTCCACGTGTTAAAAAGGCATTCGACTTCTTCAACAAGGCGTTGGACTTGGTGAACAGGGCTTATTCAGTAAGACATTCGACTTGGTCAACATGGCATTTGAGTTTTTGTTTTTGGAGAAAAATGGCATTTGAGTTGTTCAACAAGGAATTTGAGTCCACTTGTTGAACAAGACATTCTACTTATTCAGAAGAGTATTCAACTTGGTCAAAAAGCCATACAAGGCAATTTAATTATTCAACTAAGCAGTCGACTTGTACAACAAAGCATTCTACTTGGTCAACAAGGCATTCGACTTGTTCAACAAGGCATTCCACATGTTCAACAAGGCATTGGACTTGGTCAACAAGGCATTTATGTTGTTCAAGAAGGCATTCGACTTGTTCAACAAGACATTCCACTTTGTTAACAATGCATTGGACTTGTTCAACAAGGATTTCTACTTGGTGTACAAGACAAGTCTTGGTCAACAATGCTTTCGACGTGATCAACAAGGCATTCGACTTGTTCAACAAGTCATTTGACATTGTCAATAAGACATTCGACTTCTTCAACAACGCATTCGACTTGGTCAACAAGGCATTCCACTTTATCAACACAAGGCATTCGACTTGGTCACCAAGTCATTTGAGTGGTTCAGCATGGGATTCGACTTGTTCAAGAAGGCTTTCTACTTGTTCAGAAGGGCACTCGATTGGGTAAACATGGCGTAATAGGCATTCTACTTCTTTAATAAGGCATTCGACTTGTTCAACAACGTATTCTACTTTGTCAACAAGGCATTCGACTTGTTCAACAAAGCTTTCTACTTGGTATACAAGGCATTCGACTTGGTCAACAAGGCATTCGACTCGTTAAACAAGACATTGGACTTGGTCGACAAGGCATTCGACTTCTTCCACAAGGCAGTCGACTTGGTCAACAAAGCTTTTCTACTTGGTATACAAGGCATTCGACTTAGTCAACAAGGCATTCGACTCGTTAAACAAGACATTGGACTTGGTCGACAAGGCATTCGACTTCTTCCACAAGGCAGTCGAATTGGTCTACAAGGCATTTAACTAGTTCAGCAAGGCATTCAACCTGTTCACAAGACATTCGACGTGGTCAACAAGGTATTTAACGTGCTCAACAAGGCATTCGACTTGTTCAACAAGGCATTTGACATTGTCAATATGGCATTTGACTTCTTCAACAATGCATTCGACTTGGTCAACAAGGCATTCCACGTGTTAACAAGGCATTCGACTTGTTTAACAAGGCATTGGACTTGGTGAACAGGGCTTGTTCAGTAAGGCATTGGACATGGTCAACATGGCATTTGAGTTTTTGTTTTTGGGGAAAAATGGCATTTGAGTTGTCCAACAAGGCATCTGAGTCCACATGTTGAACAAGACATTCTACTTGTTCAGAAGAGCATTCAACTTGGTCAAAAAGCCATACAAGGCATTTAATTATTCAACTAAGCATTCGACTTGTTCAACAAGACGTTCTACTTGGTCGACAAGGCATTCGATTTGTTCAACAAGGCATTGGAGTTGGTCAACATGGCATTTGAGTTGTTGAACAAGGCATTCGACTTGTTCAACAAGACATTCTGCTTTGTTAACAAGGCATTCGACTTGTTCAACATGGATTTCTACTTGGTATACAAGACAAGACTAGGTCAACAAGGCTTTCGACGTGCTCAACAAGGCATTCGACTTATTCAACAAGGCATTTGACATTGTCAATAAGGCATTCGACTTCTTCAACAAGGCATTCGACTTGGTCAACAAGGCATTCCGCTTCGTCAACAAGGCATTCGACTTGTTCAACAAGGCATTCGACTTGGTCCAAGAAGGCATTCTACTTGTTCAGAAGGGCACTCGATTAAGTAAACATGGCGTACAAGGCATTCTACTTCTTTAGTAAGGCATTCGACTTGTTGAACAAGGTATTCTACGTTGTCAAAAAGGCATTCGACTTGTTCAACAAAGCTTTCTACTTGCTATACAGGGCATTCGACTTGGTCAACCAGGCATTCGACTCGTTAAACAAGACATTGGACTTTTGTCGACAAGGCATTCAACTTCTTGCACAAGGCAGTCGACTTGGTCAACAAGGCATTCCACTTGTTCAACAAGGCATTCCACGTGTTAAAAAGGCATTCGACTTCTTCAACAAGGCATTGGATTTGGTGAACAGGGCTTGTTCACTAAGGCATTCGACTTGGTCAACATGGCATTTGAGTTTTTATTTTTGGGGAAAAATGGCATTCGAGTTGTTCAACAAGGCATCTGAGTGCACTTGTTGAACAAGACATTCTACTTGTTTAGAGGAGCATTTAACTTGGTCAAAAAGCCATACAAGGCATTTAATTATTCAACTAAGCATTCGACTTGTTCAACAAGGCATTGGACCTGGTCAACATGGCATTTGAGTTGTTGAACAAGGCATTCGATTTGTTCAACAAGACATTCTGCTTTGTTAACAAGGCATTCGACTTGTTCAACAAGGCATTCAAGTTGTCCAACAAGGCATTCCACGTGTTAAAAAGGCATTCGACTTGTTCAACAAGGAAATGGACTTGGTGAACAGGGCTTGTTCAGTAAGGCATTGGACTTGGTCAACATGGCATTTGAGTTTTTGTTTTTGGGGAAAAATGGCATTTGAGTTGTCCAACAAGGCATCTGAGTCCACATGTTGAACAAGACATTCTACTTGTTCAGAAAAGCATTCAACTTGGTCAAAAAGCCATACAAGGCATTTAATTATTCAACTAAGCATTCGACTTGTTCAACAAGACGTTCTACTTGGTCGACAAGGCATTCGACTTGTTCAACAAGACATTTGACTTGTTCAACAACGCATTGGAGTTGGTCAACATGACATTTGAGTTGTTGAACAAGGCATTCGACTTGTTCAACAAGATATTCTGCGTTGTTAACAAGGCATTCGACTTGTTCAACATGGATTTCTACTTGGTATACAAGACAAGACTTGGTCAACAAGGCTTTCGACATGCTCAACAAGGCATTCGACTTATTCAACAAGGCATTTGACATTGTCAATAAGGCATTCGACTTCTTCAACAAGGCATTCGACTTGGTCAACAAGGCATTCCGCTTGGTCAACAAGGCATTCGACTTGTTCAACAAGGCATTCGACTTGGTCGACAAGTCATTTGAGTGGTTCAGCATGGCATTCGACTTGTCCAAGAAGGCATTCTACTTGTTCAGAAGGGCACTCGATTCGGTAAACAAGGCGTACAAGGCATTCTACTTCTTTAATAAGGCATTCGACTTGTTCAACAAGGTATTCTACGTTGTCAAAAAGGCATTCGACTTGTTCAACAAAGCTTTCTACTTGGTATACAGGGCATTCGACTTGGTCAACCAGGCATTCGACTCGTTAAACAAGACATTGGACTTTGTCGACAAGACATTCGACTTTTTCCACAAGGCAGTCGACTTGGTCAACAAGGCATTCAACTTGTTCCACAAGGCATTCAACCTGTTCACAAGACATTCGACGTGGTCAACAAGGTATTCGACGTGCTCAACAAGGCATTTGACATTGTCAATAAGGCATTTGACTTCTTCTACAATGCATTCGAGTTGGTCAACAAGGCATTCAACTTGTTCAACAAGGCATTCCACGTGTTAAAAAGGCATTCGACTTCTTCAACAAGGCATTGGACTTGTTGAACAGGGCTTGTTCAGTAAGGCATTCGACTTGGTCAACATGGCATTTGAGTTTTTGTTTTTGGGGAAAAATGGCATTTGAGATGTTCAACAAGGCATCTGAGTCCACTTGTTGAACAAGACATTCTACTTGTTCAGAAGAGCATTTAACTTGCTCAAAAAGCTATACAAGGCATTTAATTATTCAACTAAGCCTTCGACTTGTTCAACAAGGCATTGGACTTGGTCAACATGGCATTTGAGTTGTTGAACAAGGCATTGGACTTGTTCAACAAGACATTCTGCTTTGTTAACAAGGCATTCGACTTGTTCAACAAGGCATTCAAGTTGTTCAACAAGGCATTCCACGTGTTAAAAAGGCATTCGACTTGTTGAACAAGGAAATGGACTTGGTGAACATGGCTTGTTCAGTAAGGCATTGGACTTGGTCAACATGGCATTTGAGTTTTTTGTTTTTGGGGAAAAATGGCATTCGAGTTGTTCAAAAAGGCATCTGAGTCCACTTGTTGAACAAGACATTCTACTTGTTCAGAAGAGCATTCAACTTGGTCAAAAAGCCATACAAGGCATTTAATTATTCAACTAAGCATTCGACTTGTTCAACAAGACGTTCTACTTGGTCAAAAAGGCATTCGACTTGCTCAACAAGGCATTCGACTTGTTCAACAAGGCATCGGACTTGGTCAACATGGCATTCGACTTCTTCAATAAGGCATTCGACTTGGTCAACAAGGCATTCCGCTTGGTCAACAAGGCATTCGACTAATTAAAAAAGACATTGGACTTGGTCGACAAGGCATTCGACTTCTTCCACAAGGCAGTCGACTTGGTCAACAAGGCATTCAACTTGTTCAATAAGGCATTCAACCTGTTCACAAGACATTCGACGTGGTCAATAATGTATTCGACGTGCTCAACAAGGCATTCGACTTGTTCGACAACGCATTTGACATTATCAATAAGGCATTTAACTTCTTCAACAATGCATTCGACTTGGTCAACAAGCCATTCAACTTGTTCCACAAGGCATTCCACGTGTTAACAAGGCATTCGACTTGTTCAACAAGGCATTGGACTTGGTGAACAGGGCTTGTTCAGTAAGGCATTCGACTTGGTCCACATGGCATTTGAGTTTTTGTTTCTGGGGAAAAATGGCATTTGAGTTGTCCAACAAGGCATCTGAGTCCACATGTTGAACAAGACATTCTACTTGTTCAGAAGTGCATTCAACTTGGTCAAAAAGCCATACAAGGCATTCAATTATTCAACTAAGCATTCGACTTGTTCAATAAGACGTTCTACTTGGTCGACAAGGCATTCGACTTGTTCAACAAGGCATTCGACTTTTTCAACAAGGCATTAGAGTTGGTCAACATGGCATTTGAGTTGTTGAACAAGGCATTCGACTTGTTCTACAACTCATTCTGCTTTGTTAACAAGGCATTCGACTTGTTCAACATGGATTTCTACTTGGTATACAAGAGAAGACTTGGTCAACAAGGCTTTCGACGTGCTCAACAAGGCATTCGACTTGTTCAACAAGGCATTTGACATTGTCAATAAGGCATTCGACTTCTTCAACAAGGCATTCTACTTGGTCAACAAGGGCACTGGATTCGGTAAACAAGGCGTACAAGGCATTCCACTTCTTTAATAAGGCATTCGACTTGTTCAACAAGGTATTCTACGTTTTCAAAAAGGCATTCGACTTGTCCAACAAAGCTTTCTACTTGGTATACAGGGCATTCGACTTGGTCAACCAGGCATTCGACTCGTTAAACAAGACATTGGACTTGGTCGACAAGGCATTCGACTTCTTCCACAAGGCAGTCGACTTGGTCAACAAGGCATTCAACTTGTTCAACAAGGCATTCAACCTGTTCACAAGACATTCGACGTGGTCAACAATGTATTCGACGTGCTCAACAAGGCATTGGACTTGTTCAACAAGGCATTTGACATTGTCAAAAAAGGCATTTGACTTCTTCTACAATGCATTCGACTTGGTCAACAAGGCATTCAACTTGTTCAACAAGGCATTCCACGTGTTAAAAAGGCATTCGACTTCTTCATCAAGGCATTGGACTTGGTGAACAGGGCTTGTTCAGTAAGGCATTCGACTTGGTCAACATGGCATTTGAGTGGTTCAGCATGGGATTCGACTTGTTCAAGAAGGCTTTCTACTTGTTCAGAAGGGCACTCGATTGGGTAAACATGGCGTAATAGGCATTCTACTTCTTTAATAAGGCATTCGACTTGTTCAACAACGTATTCTACTTTGTCAACAAGGCATTCGACTTGTTCAACAAAGCTTTCTACTTGGTATACAAGGCATTCGACTTGGTCAACAAGGCATTCGACTCGTTAAACAAGACATTGGACTTGGTCGACAAGGCATTCGACTTCTTCCACAAGGCAGTCGACTTGGTCAACAAAGCTTTTCTACTTGGTATACAAGGCATTCGACTTAGTCAACAAGGCATTCGACTCGTTAAACAAGACATTGGACTTGGTCGACAAGGCATTCGACTTCTTCCACAAGGCAGTCGAATTGGTCTACAAGGCATTTAACTAGTTCAGCAAGGCATTCAACCTGTTCACAAGACATTCGACGTGGTCAACAAGGTATTTAACGTGCTCAACAAGGCATTCGACTTGTTCAACAAGGCATTTGACATTGTCAATATGGCATTTGACTTCTTCAACAATGCATTCGACTTGGTCAACAAGGCATTCCACGTGTTAACAAGGCATTCGACTTGTTTAACAAGGCATTGGACTTGGTGAACAGGGCTTGTTCAGTAAGGCATTGGACATGGTCAACATGGCATTTGAGTTTTTGTTTTTGGGGAAAAATGGCATTTGAGTTGTCCAACAAGGCATCTGAGTCCACATGTTGAACAAGACATTCTACTTGTTCAGAAGAGCATTCAACTTGGTCAAAAAGCCATACAAGGCATTTAATTATTCAACTAAGCATTCGACTTGTTCAACAAGACGTTCTACTTGGTCGACAAGGCATTCGATTTGTTCAACAAGGCATTGGAGTTGGTCAACATGGCATTTGAGTTGTTGAACAAGGCATTCGACTTGTTCAACAAGACATTCTGCTTTGTTAACAAGGCATTCGACTTGTTCAACATGGATTTCTACTTGGTATACAAGACAAGACTAGGTCAACAAGGCTTTCGACGTGCTCAACAAGGCATTCGACTTATTCAACAAGGCATTTGACATTGTCAATAAGGCATTCGACTTCTTCAACAAGGCATTCGACTTGGTCAACAAGGCATTCCGCTTCGTCAACAAGGCATTCGACTTGTTCAACAAGGCATTCGACTTGGTCCAAGAAGGCATTCTACTTGTTCAGAAGGGCACTCGATTAAGTAAACATGGCGTACAAGGCATTCTACTTCTTTAGTAAGGCATTCGACTTGTTGAACAAGGTATTCTACGTTGTCAAAAAGGCATTCGACTTGTTCAACAAAGCTTTCTACTTGCTATACAGGGCATTCGACTTGGTCAACCAGGCATTCGACTCGTTAAACAAGACATTGGACTTTTGTCGACAAGGCATTCAACTTCTTGCACAAGGCAGTCGACTTGGTCAACAAGGCATTCCACTTGTTCAACAAGGCATTCCACGTGTTAAAAAGGCATTCGACTTCTTCAACAAGGCATTGGATTTGGTGAACAGGGCTTGTTCACTAAGGCATTCGACTTGGTCAACATGGCATTTGAGTTTTTATTTTTGGGGAAAAATGGCATTCGAGTTGTTCAACAAGGCATCTGAGTGCACTTGTTGAACAAGACATTCTACTTGTTTAGAGGAGCATTTAACTTGGTCAAAAAGCCCTACAAGGCATTTAATTATTCAACTAAGCATTCGACTTGTTCAACAAGGCATTGGACCTGGTCAACATGGCATTTGAGTTGTTGAACAAGGCATTCGATTTGTTCAACAAGACATTCTGCTTTGTTAACAAGGCATTCGACTTGTTCAACAAGGCATTCAAGTTGTCCAACAAGGCATTCCACGTGTTAAAAAGGCATTCGACTTGTTCAACAAGGAAATGGACTTGGTGAACAGGGCTTGTTCAGTAAGGCATTGGACTTGGTCAACATGGCATTTGAGTTTTTGTTTTTGGGGAAAAATGGCATTTGAGTTGTCCAACAAGGCATCTGAGTCCACATGTTGAACAAGACATTCTACTTGTTCAGAAAAGCATTCAACTTGGTCAAAAAGCCATACAAGGCATTTAATTATTCAACTAAGCATTCGACTTGTTCAACAAGACGTTCTACTTGGTCGACAAGGCATTCGACTTGTTCAACAAGACATTTGACTTGTTCAACAACGCATTGGAGTTGGTCAACATGACATTTGAGTTGTTGAACAAGGCATTCGACTTGTTCAACAAGATATTCTGCGTTGTTAACAAGGCATTCGACTTGTTCAACATGGATATCTACTTGGTATACAAGACAAGACTTGGTCAACAAGGCTTTCGACATGCTCAACAAGGCATTCGACTTATTCAACAAGGCATTTGACATTGTCAATAAGGCATTCGACTTCTTCAACAAGGCATTCGACTTGGTCAACAAGGCATTCCGCTTGGTCAACAAGGCATTCGACTTGTTCAACAAGGCATTCGACTTGGTCGACAAGTCATTTGAGTGGTTCAGCATGGCATTCGACTTGTCCAAGAAGGCATTCTACTTGTTCAGAAGGGCACTCGATTCGGTAAACAAGGCGTACAAGGCATTCTACTTCTTTAATAAGGCATTCGACTTGTTCAACAAGGTATTCTACGTTGTCAAAAGGCATTCGACTTGTTCAACAAAGCTTTCTACTTGGTATACAGGGCATTCGACTTGGTCAACCAGGCATTCGACTCGTTAAACAAGACATTGGACTTTGTCGACAAGACATTCGACTTTTTCCACAAGGCAGTCGACTTGGTCAACAAGGCATTCAACTTGTTCCACAAGGCATTCAACCTGTTCACAAGACATTCGACGTGGTCAACAAGGTATTCGACGTGCTCAACAAGGCATTTGACATTGTCAATAAGGCATTTGACTTCTTCTACAATGCATTCGAGTTGGTCAACAAGGCATTCAACTTGTTCAACAAGGCATTCCACGTGTTAAAAAGGCATTCGACTTCTTCAACAAGGCATTGGACTTGTTGAACAGGGCTTGTTCAGTAAGGCATTCGACTTGGTCAACATGGCATTTGAGTTTTTGTTTTTGGGGAAAAATGGCATTTGAGATGTTCAACAAGGCATCTGAGTCCACTTGTTGAACAAGACATTCTACTTGTTCAGAAGAGCATTTAACTTGCTCAAAAGCTATACAAGGCATTTAATTATTCAACTAAGCCTTCGACTTGTTCAACAAGGCATTGGACTTGGTCAACATGGCATTTGAGTTGTTGAACAAGGCATTGGACTTGTTCAACAAGACATTCTGCTTTGTTAACAAGGCATTCGACTTGTTCAACAAGGCATTCAAGTTGTTCAACAAGGCATTCCACGTGTTAAAAAGGCATTCGACTTGTTGAACAAGGAAATGGACTTGGTGAACATGGCTTGTTCAGTAAGGCATTGGACTTGGTCAACATGGCATTTGAGTTTTTGTTTTTGGGGAAAAATGGCATTCGAGTTGTTCAAAAAGGCATCTGAGTCCACTTGTTGAACAAGACATTCTACTTGTTCAGAAGAGCATTCAACTTGGTCAAAAAGCCATACAAGGCATTTAATTATTCAACTAAGCATTCGACTTGTTCAACAAGACGTTCTACTTGGTCAAAAAGGCATTCGACTTGCTCAACAAGGCATTCGACTTGTTCAACAAGGCATCGGACTTGGTCAACATGGCATTCGACTTCTTCAATAAGGCATTCGACTTGGTCAACAAGGCATTCCGCTTGGTCAACAAGGCATTCGACTAATTAAAAAGACATTGGACTTGGTCGACAAGGCATTCGACTTCTTCCACAAGGCAGTCGACTTGGTCAACAAGGCATTCAACTTGTTCAATAAGGCATTCAACCTGTTCACAAGACATTCGACGTGGTCAATAATGTATTCGACGTGCTCAACAAGGCATTCGACTTGTTCGACAACGCATTTGACATTATCAATAAGGCATTTAACTTCTTCAACAATGCATTCGACTTGGTCAACAAGCCATTCAACTTGTTCCACAAGGCATTCCACGTGTTAACAAGGCATTCGACTTGTTCAACAAGGCATTGGACTTGGTGAACAGGGCTTGTTCAGTAAGGCATTCGACTTGGTCCACATGGCATTTGAGTTTTTGTTTCTGGGGAAAAATGGCATTTGAGTTGTCCAACAAGGCATCTGAGTCCACATGTTGAACAAGACATTCTACTTGTTCAGAAGTGCATTCAACTTGGTCAAAAAGCCATACAAGGCATTCAATTATTCAACTAAGCATTCGACTTGTTCAATAAGACGTTCTACTTGGTCGACAAGGCATTCGACTTGTTCAACAAGGCATTCGACTTTTTCAACAAGGCATTAGAGTTGGTCAACATGGCATTTGAGTTGTTGAACAAGGCATTCGACTTGTTCTACAACTCATTCTGCTTTGTTAACAAGGCATTCGACTTGTTCAACATGGATTTCTACTTGGTATACAAGAGAAGACTTGGTCAACAAGGCTTTCGACGTGCTCAACAAGGCATTCGACTTGTTCAACAAGGCATTTGACATTGTCAATAAGGCATTCGACTTCTTCAACAAGGCATTCTACTTGGTCAACAAGGGCACTGGATTCGGTAAACAAGGCGTACAAGGCATTCCACTTCTTTAATAAGGCATTCGACTTGTTCAACAAGGTATTCTACGTTTTCAAAAGGCATTCGACTTGTCCAACAAAGCTTTCTACTTGGTATACAGGGCATTCGACTTGGTCAACCAGGCATTCGACTCGTTAAACAAGACATTGGACTTGGTCGACAAGGCATTCGACTTCTTCCACAAGGCAGTCGACTTGGTCAACAAGGCATTCAACTTGTTCAACAAGGCATTCAACCTGTTCACAAGACATTCGACGTGGTCAACAATGTATTCGACGTGCTCAACAAGGCATTGGACTTGTTCAACAAGGCATTTGACATTGTCAAAAAAGGCATTTGACTTCTTCTACAATGCATTCGACTTGGTCAACAAGGCATTCAACTTGTTCAACAAGGCATTCCACGTGTTAAAAAGGCATTCGACTTCTTCATCAAGGCATTGGACTTGGTGAACAGGGCTTGTTCAGTAAGGCATTCGACTTGGTCAACATGGCATTTGAGTTTTTATTTTTGGGGAAAAATGGCATTTGAGTTGTTCAACAAGGCATCTGAGTCCACTTGTTGAACAAGACATTCTACTTGTTCAGAAGAGCATTCAACTTGGTCAAAAAGCCATACAGGTCATTTAATTATTCAACTAAGCATTCGACTTGTTCAACAAGACGTTCTACATGGTCAACAATGCATTCGACTTGTTCAACAAGGCATTGGACTTGGTCAACATGGCATTTGAGTTGTTGAACAAGGCATTCGACTTGTTCAACAAGACATTCTACTTGTTCAACATGACATTCTACTTGTTCAACAAGACATTCTACTTTGTTAACAAGGCATTGGACTTGTTCAACAAGGATTTCTACTTGGTATACAAAACAAGACTTGGTCAACAATGCTTTCGACGTGCTCAACAATGCATTCGACTTGTTCAACAAGGCATTTGACATTGTCAACAAGGCATTCGACTTGTTCAACAAGGCATTTGACATTGTCAATAAGGCATTCGACTTCTTCAACAAGGTATTCGACTTGGTCAACAAGGTATTCCGCTTGGTCAACAAAGCATTCGACTAATTAAACAAGACATTGGACTTGGTCGACAAGGCATTCGACTTCTTCCACAAGGCGTCGACTTGGTCAACAAGGCATTCAACTTGTTCAACAAGGCATTCAACCTGTTCACAAGACATTCGACGTGGTCAACAATGTATTCGACGTGCTCAACAAGGCATTCGACTTGTTCAACAAGGCATTTGACATTGTCAATAAGGCATTTGACTTCTTCAACAATGCATTCGACTTGGTCAACAAGGCGTTTAACATGTTCAACAAGGCATTCCACGTGTTAACAAGGCATTCGACTTGTTCAACAAGGCATTGGACTTGGTGAACAGGGCTTGTTCAGTAAGGCATTGGACTTGGTCAACATGGCATTTGAGTTTTTGTTTTTGGGGAAAAATGGCATTTGAGTTGTCCAACAAGGCATCTGAGTCCACATGTTGAATAAGACATTCTACTTGTTCAGAAGAGCATTCAACTTGGTCAAAAAGCCATACAAGGCATTTAATTATTCAACTAAGCATTCGACTTGTCCAACAAGACGTTCTACTTGGTCGACAAGGCATTCAACCTGTTCACAAGACATTCGACGTGGTCAACAAGGTATTCGACGTGCTTAACAAGGCATTCGACTTGTTCAACAAGGCATTTGACATTGTCAATAAGGCATTTGACTTCTTCTACAATGCATTCGAGTTGGTCAACAAGGCATTCAACTTGTTCAACAAGGCATTCCACGTGTTAAAAAGGCATTCGACTTCTTCAACAAGGCATTGGACTTGGTGAACAGGGCTTGTTCACTACGGCATTCGACTTGGTCAACATGGCATTTGAGTTTTTATTTTTGGGGAAAAATGGCATTTGAGTTGTTCAACAAGGCATCTGAGTCCACTTGTTGAACAAGACATTCTACTTGTTCAGAAGAGCATTTAACTTGGTCAAAATGCCATACAAGGCATTTAATTATTCAACAAAGCATTCGACTTGTTCAACAAGGCATTGGACTTGGTCAACATGGCATTTGAGTTGTTGAACAAGGCATTCGACTTGTTCAACAAGAAATTATGCTTTGTTAACAAGGCATTCGACTTGTTCAACAAGGCATTCAAGTTGTTCAACAAGGCATTCCACGTGTTAAAAAGGCATTCGACTTGTTGAACAAGGCATTGGACTTGGTGAACAGGGCATGTTCAGTAAGGCATTGGACTTGGTCAACATGGTATTTGAGTTTTTGTTTTTGGGGAAAAATGGCATTTGAGTTGTCCAACAAGGCATCTGAGACCACATGTTGAACAAGACATTCTACTTGTTCAGAAGAGCATTCAACTTGGTCAAAAAGCCATACAAGGCATTTAATTATTCAACTAAGCATTCGACTTGTTCAACAAGACGTTCTACTTGGTCGACAAGGCATTCGACTTGTTCAACAAGGCATTGGAGTTGGTCAACATGGCATTTGAGTTGTTGAACAAGGCATTCGACTTGTTCAACAGGACATTCTGCTTTGTTAACAAGGCATTCGACTTGTTCAAGATGGATTTCTACTTGGTATACAAGACAAGACTTGGTCAACAAGGCTTTCGACGTGCTCAACAAGGCATTCGACTTTTTCAACAAGGCATTCGACTTGTTCAACAAGGCATTTGACATTGTCAATAAGGCATTCGACTTGTTCAACAAGGCATTCGACTTGTTCAACAAGACATTCCACTTGGTCGACAAGTCATTTGAGTGGTTCAGCATGGCATTGGACTTGTCCAAGAAGGCATTCTACTTGGTCAACAAGGGCCCTTGATTCGGTAAACAAGGCGTACAAGGCATTCTACTTCTTTAATAAGGCATTCAACTTGTTCAACAAGGTATTCTACGTTGTCAAAAAGGCATTCGACTTGTTCAACAAAGCTTTCTACTTGGTATACAGGGCATTCTACTTGGTCAACCAGGCATTCGACTCGTTAAACAAGACATTGGACTTTGTCGACAAGGCATTCGACTTCTTCCACAAGGCAGTCGACTTGGTCAACAAGGCATTCAACTTGTTCAACAAGGCATTCAACCTGTTCACAAGACATTCGACGTGGTCAACAAGGTATTCGACGTGCTCAACAAGGCATTCGACTTGTTCAACAAGGCATTTGACATTGTCAATAAGGCATTTGACTTCTTCTACAATGCATTCGACTTGGTCAACAAGGCATTCAACTTGTTCAACAAGGCATTCCACGTGTTAAAAAGGCATTCGACTTCTTCAACAAGGCATTGGACTTGGTGAACAGGGCTTGTTCAGTAAGGCATTCGACTTGGTCAACATGGCATTTGAGTTTTTGTTTTTGGGGAAAAATGGCATTTGAGTTGTTCAACA
The DNA here is from genome assembly GCA_004919715.1 of Linderniella brevidens. Classification (NCBI taxonomy): domain Eukaryota; kingdom Viridiplantae; phylum Streptophyta; class Magnoliopsida; order Lamiales; family Linderniaceae; genus Linderniella; species Linderniella brevidens. The sequence goes on from SWDC01000028.1 coordinate 50,728, forward strand.
AGGCATCTGAGTCCACTTGTTGAACAAGACATTCTACTTGTTCAGAAGAGCATTCAACTTGGTCAAAAAGCCATACAAGGCATTTAATTATTCAACTAAGCATTCGACTTGTTCAACAAGACGTTCTACATGGTCAACAATGCATTCGACTTGTTCAACAAGGCATTGGACTTGGTCAACATGGCATTTGAGTTGTTGAACAAGGCATTCGACTTGTTCAACAAGACATTCTACTTGTTCAACAAGACATTCTACTTTGTTAACAAGGCATTGGACTTGTTCAACAAGGATTTCTACTTGGTGTACAAAACAAGAATTGGTCAACAAGGCTTTCGACGTGCTCAACAAGGCATTCGACTTGTTCAACAAGGCATTTGACATTGTCAATAAGGCATTTGACTTCTTCTACAATGCATTCGAGTTGGTCAACAAGGCATTCAACTTGTTCAACAAGGCATTCCACGTGTTAAAAAGGCATTCGACTTCTTCAACAAGGCATTGGACTTGGTGAACAGGGCTTGTTCACTAAGGCATTCGACTTGGTCAACATGTCATTTGAGTTTTTATTTTTGGGGAAAAATGGCATTTGAGTTGTTCAACAAGGCATCTGAGTCCACTTGTTGAACAAGACATTCTACTTGTTCAGAAGAGCATTTAACTTGGTCAAAATGCCATACAAGGCATTTAATTATTCAACAAAGCATTCGACTTGTTCAACAAGGCATTGGACTTCGTCAACATGGCATTTGAGTTGTTGAACAAGGCATTCGACTTGTTCAACAAGACATTCTGCTTTGTTAACAAGGCATTCGACTTGTTCAACAAGGCATTCAAGTTGTTCAACAAGGCATTCCACGTGTTAAAAAGGCATTCGACTTGTTGAACAAGGCATTGGACTTGGTGAACAGGGCTTGTTCAGTAAGGCATTGGACTTGGTCAACATGGCATTTGAGTTTTTGTTTTTGGGGAAAAATGGCATTTGAGTTGTCCAACAAGGCATCTGAGTCCACATGTTGAACAAGATATTCTACTTGTTCAGAAGAGCATTCAACTTGGTCAAAAAGCCATACAAGACATTTAATTATTCAACTAAGCATTCGACTTGCTCAACAAGACGTTCTACTTGGTCGACAAGGCATTCGACTTGTTCAACAAGGCATTGGAGTTGGTCAACATGGCATTTGAGTTGTTGAACAAGGCATTCGACTTGTTCAACAGGACATTCTGCTTTGTTAACAAGGCATTCGACTTGTTCAAGATGGATTTCTACTTGGTATACAAGACAAGACTTGGTCAACAAGGCTTTCGACGTGCTCAACAAGGCATTCGACTTGTTCAACAAGGCATTTGACATTGTCAATAAGGCATTCGACTTGTTCAACAAGGCATTCGACTTGTTCAACAAGGCATTCCACTTGGTCGACAAGTCATTTGAGTGGTTCAGCATGGCATTGGATGGATCTGGTAACATACCATGAACAAGGCGGCTTTCTCTCTCTAAAACTCTCTCCCTTCTCTCTTAATTTTAAAAACCCTTCGGTCACGGCTCCACCTCCCGCCGGCGAGCTTTCTCCTCCATCCCGCCTCCACCACCTGGTCCGGCGCGGCCTCTCTCGCGGTCCTTCATCGCCGGGCTCAAACGGCGTTTGGAGGCCCGCCGTTTAAGGGTTTCCCGTCCCGCGTCTCGTCCTTCTCCGCTCCCCTCCTCCCGCCGGCGTGCTCCCTCATCCCTTCCGTCAACACCACCTGCTCCGGCGAGGTCTCGCGGTCCTTCATCGCCGGGCTCAAAAAGCGTTTGGAGGAGCGCCGCTTTAGGGTTTTCCAGGCCCGCGTCGTTCCAACTTCTCCGCGCTCCACCATCCCGCTTCTCTTGGGCTGCCTTCCACCGCCCTCCGCCGCCGCTGTGGGCGGCGGACTCGCCTCGCATCTCCACTGCCGGGTCCAGACGGCGATCGGAGCTGCTCCGGCGAGACTTTGAACCGAGTCTCTTCACCTCCCGCCTACGTGACTTTTCACCTTCCGCCTTTTCGTTCCGCGGTCATGGCATCCTCTTCATCTTCATCATCATCTTCTTCATCGCTTTGTGGTTCCAACATGGCGGGACCTTCGTCCTCATCGATGGCAACGGGAGGTTCCGAGGTCACCACCGCTCTCTCGGCAAATTTCCCCGACTTTGCCGCGGATTTCAAAGGCGAGGCGTTTCACGAGCTCTTCCGCCGTGTTCTCGGGATTGAATCAATGCTTGCATCAAAAGCTAAGGTGGGACCCTTTACGGACGTTGCTTCGGGATCGGAAGAGTTCGCCTCCCTCGTGGCCGCGTCTTCGGGAATTCCCGACGTTCCCGACGTTCACATGAGCCTTGCGCCCTCCCAACATATAGAATTGGTGACTGCCGTTGATGCCACGACTGCCCGCGTTGATTCACGGCTTTCGGAAGTTCCCTTGCCGACGAACCCTCAACAACGGGAGGGGGAAGCGAGGAAGGTGCCCTCTCATGGGTCGAACCCGGTTGTTAGGGCTGTTCGTACCCTTCCTCGTCGTGGGGTCGTTATCTCTCAACCTCTCCGTGATGAGCCGCGCGTGAATTCCATGGGCAAGAGGCGGCCGGGCACCCCGCCACCCTCTAAGGCCGGAGTGGACCGCGAGGCTAAAGCCGGAGTGGACTGCGGGGCTGTGGGTCATGGTGCCGCCCCGAGTGTCAAACCTCTTGAGTTAACGGAGAACATCGAGAGGGCTGCCCCCTCTTTGGCTAGCCCGAACGGCGAGAAGAAGTCCTTCGTGGCAGCCCTTCATGGGGAGCACACGCAAACTTTGGGACTGCAGCGCATTCCTCTTGCTTACACCCCGCCGGAGGTCGTGGACGGTGTTGCTGTGGTTTGCCCGACGTGGGAGGTGGCATGCAAAGGAATGGCGCGTTGGAGCCATACCCTTATTGGGTACTTTCTCGGGAAACGGCCATACTTCCCCTTTGTTGAGAAATACTTCCGAGCTACTTGGACTGGAGTGGTGGAGGTGCGGGCCTCTATTAACGGATTCTTCAAGTTCCGTTTCCAGTCGGAGGAGGCCATGAACGCTGTGTTGGAGGGCGGTCCGTGGCTTTTGCATGGGCAGCCTCTCTTTCTTGAGGCTTGGAAGCCTGGGATGTCCTTCGAAAAGAAGGAACATGACGAAGTTCCGTTATGGATCAAGTTGTGGAATATTCCGGGAGAATTCTGGACTCCCGAGGGTTTAGGAATCATTGCAAGTGCTGTGGGCCAGCCGCTTTTTGCTGATTCGGCTACGAATCGCACGGCCCGGATTGACTTTGCTCGGGTTTGTGTTCTGAAGAACCTGAAGGACGACTTCATGGATCGCTTCACCATCCGTCTCCCTAAAGAAGGAGGAGGATCGGTGGGGGCTGTTACGGTTCTCGTTGAGTACGAGTGGAGGCCGACCATGTGTGACGAATGTAAGTCTTGGAGCCATACCAAGACTAAATGCCCACGGATCGTTCAACCCATTTTGGCGCATGCCCCTAACCCGCCGAGGAAGATTGACGTGGCTGCCCCGTCTGCTGCCCCGATGGCTGCTCAGGCCGCTTCCCAAACCAAGGCTACCCCCACTACGCTAACGGCCCCACAGGCCAAGGATGCATGGAAAAAGCTGAAGCAGCGGAAGAAGGGGAAGGCGGTGATGGTTACCTCAGCGAAGGAGGTGGAGGCAACCCCGTCTCCTCGGGGTGGAGGAGGTAGTGCCGCGGTTGCCCAGGCTCATCGGGACGGTGTTGCGAGTGATGGCGGGGGACTGAACGCCCCGTCTCCTCTGCGTGGCGCTGGCAGTGGGGCTAATGAAAAATCTTCCTCCCAACCTGTAGAGGAATTCCGTAACCACTTTCATGTCCTTCAGAGTCTGAACGAGGACTCTCCTTCTTCCATGGGCCCTGAATATGCAGCCCGCTCCGGTGTTTCCTTATGATTCCGACAGGTGTATGGAATGTGAGGGGTCTCAACAAGAGGGACCATGGGAGGGCTGTTCGGGATCTTATTTCTCGGTTTGATCTTCATCTTGTGGGTCTCCTTGAGACTCGTGTCTCTTTCTCTAATGCCACTCTGCTTTCTTCTGGTATTAGAGATCGGTGGGACTGGTTCTTTGATTATGATGGCGGACCTGGAACGAGGATCTGGATTGGTTGGGACCCCAGCTTCCTCCACCTCTCCGTTTTGAGCTTTTCGGAGCAGGCGGTTCATTGCAGAGTCACTTCACTGGAGAGCAGGGGGACTGTTTTCCTCTCCTTTGTCTACGGCAGGAGTCGGAGGGAGGAGCGTGTCTTGCTTTGGTAGGAGCTTGTCGTGACCTCTGCAGACCGGGTTGGTGTTCCTTGGCTCGTTCTCGGGGACTTCAACGCCATTGCTGACCTTTCTGAGGCCAAAGGGGGATCCCCCTCTCTTCAGGATGTGACCGATCTTCGCGACTGCCTTATCCAGGCTGACCTGACCACTTTGGGATCGTCGGGCCCCTTCTTTACGTGGCATAATCAGCAGCGGGCTGAGGCGGGCATCTGGAGACGGATTGACCGCATTGTGGGCAATCCGTCGTGGTTCTCTCTCTTCCCGGATCTTCACTACCAGGCTGCCCTCCCTGCTACCTCTGATCACTCTCCTCTTGTGCTCTCGGTTGCCAGGACGGGACGTCGGAATGCCCATTTCAGGTTCGATAACCTCCTCACGAAGGACCCAGCCTTCTTGGGGGTTGTGGAGCAGGTTTGGGCCTCCCCGCCTCAGGGTTTTCCCATGCATTCGCTTGTTCGCCGTCTGAAGTCACTTAAGCCCCGTCTTAAGGAGCTTCGGCGTGCTAAGGGCGATTTGAGTCGGAACGTGTTGGAGGCTAGGGAGTTTCTGGATCTCAGCCAATCTTTCACGGCTCGTTACCCTGACGAGCCTCTCTTTCACGAGTTCGAACGTATCTGCCGAATGATCTTCTCTGGTGCTGTGGAGATGGAGCACTCTTACCTTGCCCAGCGAGCCAAGTTAGCCTGGCTCAAGGATGGCGATCAATGCTCCTCCTTCTTTTTTAAGAAGGTGGCGATCCATCGTTGTGGCAATCGTATTCTCTCTCTTGAGAATGCGGATGGCCAGTTGATTGAGGGGTCTGGCCCTATTCGTGACGAGCTGATTCGCTTCTACCAGGATCTTCTGGGCCAGTGTGGTAGATCTTCTCCTGTGTGTGCTGAGGAAGTGGGGAGCTTCATCACGCATACTTTATCTCGGGATCAGGCGGATGGGATGATCTCGAGAGTTTCTGAAGCGGAGATCCGTGATGTTATTTTCGCTATGGATGACGATAAGGCCCCTGGCCCTGATGGCTATACGGCCGCCTTCTTCAAGGCATCGTGGGGGATCTTGGGTGCTGATGTCACTCGTGCTGTGGAGGACTTCTTTCGGACGGGTCATCTTCTTCGGGGCGTCAACAGTACTCTCATCAGCCTCATCCCTAAGGGGACCTCTTCTAGACGTGCTTCTGACTTTAGGCCAATCTCTTGCTGCAATGTCCTGTATAAGGTCATTGCAAAGATTTTGGCCAATCGGCTCAGATCTGCCCTTCCTGGCCTCGTCCATCCGGTTCAGACGGCTTTCATCCCGGGCAGACGCATCAGCGATAACATTCTGTTAGCTCAAGAGATTTGCAGGGGCTACCAGAACCAGAGTCTCCCACCCCGTTCTGCCATCAAGGTCGACCTTGCGAAGGCTTTTGATAAGGTGGATTGGAGCTTTGTTATCGCTACTCTTCAAGCCATGCGGTTCCACCCTCTCTTCATCCATTGGATCAAGGAATGCATCACTTCTACTGCCTTCTCCGTTTGCATCAACGGAGCGCCGGAAGGTTTTTTTGCGGGTAAGCGGGGCCTCCGCCAAGGCGACCCCCTCTCTCCTTACCTGTTCGTTCTTGGTCATGGAGGTGCTCCATGGGATTCTTTTATCCCGCATCCAGTCTTCTCCCGGATTCCGTTACCATTGGAGATGTGATACGAGTAAGCTGGCCATGCTGTCTTTTGCTGACGATCTGCTGCTTTTCTGTCACGCGGATGCCTGCTCTGTTCGGACCCTCCGTGATGCTCTTGATACCTTCGGCTCTTTGTCGGGTCTCCTCCCTAACCTGGCTAAAAGTGAGATGTTTCTTTCCAAAAGGGCTGAGCCTCTTTCGGGACAGCTTCTGAGTATCATGGGCTTCTCCCGTGGCCAGCTTCCTGTCCGCTACCTTGGAGTTCCTTTGATCCACTCCCGTCTCAGACTGGAGGACTGCACTCCTCTGCTCCAGTCTGTGGATAGACGGCTTGGATCCTGGCTGAACCGTTCCCTCTCGTATGCCGGTCGCTTGCAGCTCATTAAGTCTGTCCTCTCTGCCATGCAGGTCTATTGGGCTGGGGTCTTCCTCCTCCCGAAAGGAGTGATCAAGGCCTTGGAGTCTCGCTTTCGAAGGTTTCTGTGGGATGGATCTCCGGCTAAGGTGGCTTGGGATGACGTCTGCAAGCCTGTGGAAGAAGGAGGTCTTGGCGTTCGATCTCTCTTGATCGACAATCAGGCTCTCCTCTTCCATCACCTCTGGAACATTGTCTCTCGTGACCCTGACTCGATTTGGATCCAGTGGCTTTATGCCACTAAACTCAGGGACCGCTCTTTCTGGGATGTTCAGCCCAACTCCTCGGACGCTTGGAGCTGGCGTAAGCTGCTCCACCTCAGAGGTACCTTCCGTTCCCTTTTCTCCTTTCGTATTGGAAATGGGAACTCTCTTTGGCTCTGGAAGGACCCTTGGCTGTCTGATACCCCTCTCATTGAGAGATTCCCGAGGGGGCCTTTGGTTATGGGTCTCCCTTTGGATTCCCGGCTCTCTGCTGTTGTGACGAATGCTGGATGGACCTGGCCTGCCCAGCAGTCGGTGGAGTTTCTTCTGCTTCAGCCCCTTCTTCCGGCTGTGGACCCCTCTGCTGCTGACTCCATTTGTTGGAAGGTGGCTCCGGATGGGAAGTTCTCTGTTAGGAGTGCTCGTGAGGCTATCCGGACCCACTCTCCGAGGATTGCTTGGGCTTCTCTGTTTGGGGGCCCTTTTCGTGTCCCTAGACATGAATTTCTTCTGTGGCTAGCTATTCGTGAAAGGTTGGCGACTAGGGACCGTGCTTGGGTGATGGTTCGTTCGGGTTCGGATGCTTGCTCTCTTTGTGAGTCGCAGAGCACGGAGACGGTCCGTCACCTCTTCTTCGATTGTTCTGCCTCGATTGTTTGCTTCCGGTAGCTTGTTACCGGTTTTCTGCGGCATGGGATTTCCTTTGGGCGCTTTTCTGTTTCCATTCAGTTTTATTTTCAGGAAATTTTACCAAAAAAAAAAAAAGCATGGCATTGGACTTGTCCAAGAAGGCATTATACTTGGTCAACAAGGGCACTCGATTCGGTAAACAAGGCGTACAAGGCATTCTACTTCTTTAATAAGGCATTCAACTTGTTCAACAAGGTATTCTACGTTGTCAAAAAGGCATTCGACTTGTTCAACAAAGCTTTCTACTTGGTATACAGGGCATTCTACTTGGTCAACCAGGCATTCGACTCGTTAAACAAGACATTGGACTTTGTCGACAAGGCATTCGACTTCTTCCACAAGGCAGTCGACTTGGTCAACAAGGCATTCAACTTGTTCAACAAGGCATTCAACCTGTTCACAAGACATTCGACATGGTCAACAAGGTATTCGACGTGCTCAACAAGGCATTCGACTTGTTCAAAAAGGCATTTGACATTGTCAATAAGGTATTTGACTTCTTCTACAATGCATTCGACTTGGTCAACAAGGCATTCAACTTGTTCAACAAGGCATTCCACGTGTTAAAAAGGCATTCGACTTCTTCAACAAGGCATTGGACTTGGTGAACAGGGCTTGTTCAGTAAGGCATTCGACTTGGTCAACATGGCATTTGAGTTTTTGTTTTTGGGGAAAAATGGCATTTGAGTTGTTCAACAAGGCATCTGAGTCCACTTGTTGAACAAGACATTCTACTTGTTCAGAAGAGCATTCAACTTGGTCAAAAAGCCATACAAGGCATTTAATTATTCAACTAAGCATTCGACTTGTTCAACAAGACGTTCTACATGGTCAACAATGCATTCGACTTGTTCAACAAGGCATTGGACTTGGTCAACATGGCATTTGAGTTGTTGAACAAGGCATTCGACTTGTTCAACAAGACATTCTACTTGTTCAACAAGACATTCTACTTTGTTAACAAGACATTGGACTTGTTCAACAAGGATTTCTACTTGGTATACAAAACAAGACTTGGTCAACAAGGCTTTCGACGTGCTCAACAAGGCATTCGACTTGTTCAAAAAGGCATTTGACAATGTCAATAAGGCATTTGACTTCTTCTACAATGCATTCGAGTTGGTCAACAAGGCATTCAACTTGTTCAACAAGGCATTCCACGTGTTAAAAAGGCATTCGACTTCTTCAACAAGGCATTGGACTTGGTCGACAAGGCATTCGACTTCTTCCACAAGGCAGTCGACGTGGTCAACAATGTATTCGACGTGCTCAACAAGGCATTCGACTTGTTCAACAAGGCATTTGACATTGTCAATAAGGCATTTGACTTCTTCCACAAGGCAGTCGACGTGGTCAACAATGTATTCGACGTGCTCAACAAGGCATTCGACTTGTTCAACAAGGCATTTGACATTGTCAATAAGGCATTTGACTTCTTCAACAGTGCATTCGGCTTCATCAACAAGGCGTTTAACATGTTCAACAAGGCATTCCACGTGTTAACAAGGCATTCGACTTGTTCAACAAGGCATTGGACTTGGTGAACGAGGCTTGTTCAGTAAGGCATTGGACTTGGTCAACATGTCATTTGAGTTTATTTTTTTTGGGAAAAATGGCATTTGAGTTGTTCAACAAGGCATCTGAGTCCACTTGTTAAACAAGACATACTACTTGTTAAGAAGAGCATTCAACTTGGTAAAAAAGCCATACAAGTCATTTAATTATTCAACTAAGCATTCGACTTGTTCAACAAGACGTTTTACTTGGTCAACAAGGCATTCGACTTGTTCAACAAGGCATTCGACTTGGTCAACATGGCATTTGAGTTGTTGAACAAGGCATTCGACTTGTTCAACAAGACATTCTGCTTTGTTAACAAGGCATTCGACTTGTTCAACATGGATTTCTACTTGGTATACAAGACAAGACTTGGTCAACAAGGCTTTCGACGTGCTCGACAAGGCATTCGACTTGTTCAACAAGGCATTTGACATTGTCAATAAGGCATTCGACTTCATCAACAAGGCATTCGACTTGGTCAACAAGGCATTCCGCTTGGTCAACAAAGCATTCGACTTGTTCAACAAGGCATTCGACTTGGTCGACAAGTCATTTGAGTGGTTCAGCATGGCATTCCACTTGTCCAAGAAGGCATTTTACTTGTTCAGAAGGGCACTCGATTCGGTAAACAAGGCTTACAAGGCATTCTACTTCTTTAATAAGGCATTCTACTTGTTCAACAAGGTATTCTACGTTGTCAAAAAGGCATTTGACTTCTTCAACAAAATTTTCTACTTGGTATACAAGGATTCGACTTGGTCAACAAAGCATTCGACTCGTTAAACAAGACATTGGACTTGGTCGACAAGGCATTCGACTTCTTCCACAAGGCAGTCGACTTGGTCAACAAGGCATTCAACTTGTTCAACAAGGCATTCAACCTATTCACAAGACATTCGACGTGGTCAACAAGGTATTCGACGTGCTCAACAAGGCCTTCGACTTGTTCAACAAGGCATTTGACATTGTCAATAAGGCATTTGACTTCTTCAACAATGCATTCTACTTGGTCAAGAAGGCATTCGACTTGGTCAACAAGGCATTCGACTTATTCAAGAAGGCATTCGACTTGTTCAACAAGGCATTCGACTTGGTCAACAAGGCATTGGACTTGGTCAACAAGGCATTTGAGTTGTTCAAGAAGGCATTCGACTTGTTCAACAAGACATTCTACATTGTTAACAAGGCATTGAACTTGTTCAACAAGGATTTCTACTTGGTATACAAGACAAGACTTGGTCAACAAGGCTTTCGACGTGCTCAATAAGGCATTCGACTTGTTCAACAAGGCATTTGACATTGTCAATAAGGCATTCGACTTCTTTAACAAGGCATTCGACTTGGTCAACAAGGCATTCCGCTTGGTCAACAAGGCATTCGACTTATTCAACAAGGCATTCGACTTGGTCAACAAGTCATTTGAGTGGTTAAACATGGCATTCGACTTGTTCAAGAAGGCATTCTACTTGTTCAGAAGGGCACTCGATTCGGTAAACAAGGCGTACAAGGCATTCTAATTCTTTAATAAGGCATTCGACTTGTTCAACAAGGTATTCTACGTTGTCAACAAGGCATGCGACTTTTTCAACAAAGCTCTCTACTTGGTATACAAGGCATTCGACTTGGTCAACCATGCATTCGACTCCTTAAACAAGACATAGGACTTGGTCGACAAGGCATTCGACTTCTTCCACAAGGCAGTCGACTTGGTCCACATGGCATTCCACTTGTTCAACAAGGCATTCAACCTGTTCACAAGACATTCGACGTGGTCAACAATGTATTCGACGTGCTCAACAAGGCATTCGACTTGTTCAACAAGGCATTTGACATTGTCAACAAGGCATTTGACTTCTTCAACAATGCATTCGACTTGGTTAACAAGGCATTTAACATGTTGAACAAGGCATTCCACGTGTTAACAAGGCATTCGACTTGTTCAACAAGGTATTGGACTTGGTCAACATGGCATTTGAGTTTTTGTTTTTGGGGAAAAATGGCATTTGAGTTGTTCAACAAAGCATTTGAGTCCACTTGTTGAACAAGACATTCTACTTGTTCAGAAGGGCATTCAACTTGGTCAAAAAGCTATACAAGGCATTATTTAATTATTCCACTAAGCATTCGACTTGTTCAACAAGGCATTCGACTTGTTCAACAAGGCATTCGACTTGTTCAACTAGGCATTGGACTTGGTCAACATGGCATTTGAGTTGTTGAACAAGGCATTTGACTTGTTCAACAAGACATTCTGCTTTGTTAACAAGGCATTGGACTTGGTATACAAGACAAGACTTGGTCAACAAGGCATTTAACATTTCAACAAGGCATTCGACTTGGTCAACATGGCATATGAGGTTTTGTTTTTGGGGAAAAATGGCATTTGAGTTGTCCAACAAGGCATCTGAGTCCACATGTAGAACAAGACATTCTACTTGTTCAGAAGAGCATTTAACTTGGTCAAAAAGCCATACAAGGCATTTAATTATTGATCTAAGCATTCGACTTGTTCAACAAGACGTTCTACTTGGTCGACAAGGCATTCGACTTGTTCAACAAGGCATTGGACTTGGTCAACATGGCATTTGAGTTTTTGTTTTTGGGGAAAAATGGCATTTGAGTTGTTCAACAAGGCATTTGAGTCCACTTGTTGAACAAGACATTCAACTTGGTCAAAAAGCCATACAAGGCATTTAATTATTCAACTAAGCATTCGACTTGTTCAAAAAGCCGTTCTACTTGGTCAACAAGGCATTCGACTTGTTCAACAAGGCATTGGACTTGGTCAACATGGCATTTGAGTTGTTGAACAAGGCATTCGACTTGTTCAACATAGATTTCTACTTGGTATACAAGACAAGACTTGGTCAACAAGGCTTTCGACGTGCTCAACAAGGCATTCGACCTTTTCAACAAGGCATTTGACATTGTCAATAAGGCACTCGACTTCTTCAACAAGGCATTCGACTTGGTCAACAAGGCATTCCGCTTGGTCAACAAGGCATTCGACTTGTGCAACAAGACATTCGACTTGGTCGACAAGTCATTTGAGTGGTTCATCATGGCATTCGACTTGTCCAAGAAGGCATTCTACTTGTTCAGAAGGGCACTCGATTCGGTAAACAAGGCGTACAAGGCATTCTACTTCTTTAATAAGGCATTCGACTTGTTCAACAAGGTATTCTACGTTGTCAAAAAGCCATTCGACTTGTTCAACAAAGCTTTCTACTTGGTATACAAGGCATTCGACTTGGTCAACAAGGCATTCGACTCGTTCAACAAGACATTGGACTTGGTCGACAAGGCATTCGACTTCTTCCACAAGGCAGTCGACTTGGTCAACAAGGCATTCAACTTGTTCAACAAGGCATTCTACTTGGTCAACAAGGCATTCGACTTGTTCAACAAGGCATTCGACTTGTTCAACAAGGCATTCGACTTGTTCAACAAGGCATTCGACTTGTTCAACAAGGCATTCGACATCTTCCACAAGGCAGTCGACTTTGTCAACATGGCATTTGAGTTGTTTAAGAAGGCATTCGACTTGTTCAACAAGACATTCTACTTTGTTAACAAGGCAATTGACTTGGTATACAAGACAAGACTTGGTCAACAAGACATTTAACATTTCTTTTTTTTTTGGATGAATGTCCCATTATATATATATATATATATGAAGAGAAAAATACAAAATAGCACGTATGAGTAGAAACTCATGCCGCAAACAACCGATAATAAGCTATCGGATAACAACTACATTAACTACGACATCGACTACGACTGCGACGACAACTAAAGCTCGAAACAAGCTACCATGCAACTCGCCACAGACGGCGAATAGCAGCTACTTGTAAAGGATATCTATGTGCTACAGTGTCCAATCGTAAACAAGCATTCCCCAGAACCAAAGCAATCACTTGCTCAGGGGAGCCGCGTCTATGCTCCTTCCACCGTGTATTCCGTTCCTGCCAAATGTGATAAACAAGCGACGACAAAACATGACGATAGGCTACATGGTAAAGATGATGCCCTCGCCACTTAGCCGCTGCCCATATGACATCAACACGCCACTCACGAAACGGCCATCTCCATCTAATCTGGCGGCTCAAAAGCCTCAAACAGCGTCTCGAGAAGCGACAATCAAAGAACAAATGGTTATGTGTCTCTCGTATGTTATTGTCACACAACAGGCATGTATCTGTTCCCGTTCACTGTTCCACCCATGCAAATTCTCGAGTCGAAAGACGTCCCCGAATCGCCAGCCATAGAATGAATTCGTAGCGTGGAACTCGTAAACATCCGCCAAATAGCATAGCCCAATCCACCAGATCACTTCTCAATCGGATCGCTTCTCGGACTGATTTTGTCGAGAAATGACCATTCGGAGTGCCTTCCCACCGCAGTAAGTCACGACGTGACGGGTCTACTGCTGGTAGATGTGGACTAAGCTCAATGAACTCAACTGTAGATTGAGCAGGCCACATCCACCCATGTGTCGAGATAACAGCGCTAAGAGGAGCATCATGTGGTAGTCCCATAACCAGCGGGCCTCGTGGAAAACGATCCATCAATGGATATGAAAACAACCAGGGGTCCTTCCATAGGGAAATGGAAGAACCATTTCCTATATGAAAAGAAATGAGTGACCTAAGTAGAGGCCGTAACTTCAGCATCTTCTTCCAGCTCCAAGCGTCATTAGGTGCAGGACGCACCACCCAAAAAGAATTGGAGCGGAGTTGATTGAGAAGCAACCATTCCACCCAAATCGAGCTCTCCTCTCGGGAGACAACACTCCATAAATGCCGCAAAAGGAGGGCCTTGTTATCCGTTGCAATCGAACGAATTCCAAGACCTCCCTCAGCAACAGGTAAGCAAATGTCCACCCACGCAACTTTTGCCGGCGACCCTGCCCAGAGAAAGCGTCGAAAACGAGCCTCCAAAGCCGCAATGATCCCCTTCGGCAATAGAAAAACCCCCGACCAATACGCATGCGTGGTAGTCAGTACCGACTTGATAAGTTGAACCCCCCCCCCGCATATGACAGGGAGCGGTTAAGCCATGATCCCAGTCGCGCATCGACCTTCTGTAACAATGGGTTACAATCTGCTAGCGTCAATCAAGAGTGAAGTAGCGGAACTCCTAGATATCGTACAGGCAACTGACCCCTTAGAAAACCCATGAGACCGTGGAGGTCATCCGCAAGGCTCTCCGCCCGCTTGGCAACAAACATCTCGCTTTTGGCCGGGTTCGGATGAAGTCCAGAAAGCATTGCAAATTCCACTAATGTTTCCTTGATAACTCCAGCCGACACAAGATCGACGTGACAGAACATGAGGAGATCGTCAGCAAAAGAGAGCATAGAAAGTCTATTTGCCTCGCATGGCCAATGATAACGGAACTGTGGCTCACGGCTGATCCGATGTGTGACGATGCCATGTAACACCTCCATGACTAATGTAAATATATACGGCGATATAGGATCGCCTTGCCGAAGATCACGCTTCCCTGCAAAGTATCCCGCTGGGTGTCCATGGATATTAATCGAGAAAGTCGTCGTGGTCATACAACATCTCAACCCAATGGATAAAGATAGGATGAAACTTCATAGCCGTGAGCGTGGCTAACACGAAGCTCCACTCAACCTTATCATAAAGCCTTAGCCAGGTCAATCTTGAAGGTTACACGAGGAGGGCGCCTATTGCATCGATAAGCTGAACAAATCTCCTGTGCTAACAAGAATTATCACTAATGCGTCGCCCAGGGATAAACGCCATCTGAGAAGAGTGAACCAAACTTCCTAACCATGGCTTGAGCCGATTGGCCATAATCTTCGAGATAACCTTGAAAAGAACATTACAGCACGAAATTGGCCGAAAATTCGACGCTTTCCTCGGGGAATCACCCTTTGGAATAAGTGTAAGAAGCGTGCTATTCAGTCCTTTTAGCAAATGGCCTGACGAAAAAAACTCCTGGACGGCCTGAATCAAGGCATCACCAATAACTCCCCACACTGCCTTGAAAAACCCCGCCGAATAGCCATCCGGTCTTGGGGCCTTTTCATCCCCCATCGAGAAAAGTGCCTCCTTAATCTCTAAAGCTTCCACCTTCCGAATCATATCAGTTGCAGCCTCATCAGATAACTTCCTTGTTACGAATGGTGCAATCTCTCGTGGCTCAACGGGAACCTCCCTCACTGACTGTCCCAATAAGGTCTGGTAGAACCGAATCAACTCTGCTCGAACGCTATCTTCTCCTTCAAAAACCTCGCCCATATCACCTTCAAGGGAAAAAATGCGGTTAGTCGCACGACGCAATGCCACCTTCTTAAAGAAATAAGAGGTGTCTTAGAGATCGCGTGCTTGAGGTTGAGCCAGGCTCCCTCCCGCTTCATTCTGCAAGCGGCCTCGCTCAGGAACCTTTGGCGCATTGCATGGTAGTCTGCTTTTGTTTTGTTTTGTGGCTTTGTTTTGTTTTGAGGCTTTGCTTGGCTTTGTCGGCTGCTGTTGTCGATTGTTTTGCCTCGTTTGTTTGCTTCCGGTAGCTTGTTACCGGTTTTCTGCGGCATGGGATTTCCCTTGGGCGCTTTTCTATTTTCATTCAGTTTTATTTACGGGAAATTTTACCAAAAAAAAAAAAAAGAAATAAGAGGTGTATTGGTCCCCATCTTTAAGAAACGCCAACTTAGCACGCTGGGATAAGGCAGCATGCTCGATCTCGATGGCCTTTGCACACCCTCTTACAGATACGCTCCAACTCATGAAATCGACTTTCCATGGGAAAAAACGTCGCAAACTGCTGGCACACATCAAGAAAGTGTTTGGCTTCACTAACATTCACCGCAAGGTCACCCTTTACCCTTCTCATCTGTCGGAGAATGGGTTTCAATAGTTTCAGTCGTCGTACCAGTGTGTACATCGGGTAACCCTGGATCGGAATCTGCCAAATCTTCTGGACATGTAAAAGGAACTGTGCGTCATGGGTCAGAAAATTATCGAAACGAAAAGGACCGCCTCGGGGACTTCTGCGCACCAACTCGAGAAGTAGCGGGCTATGGTCCGATGTCGATGGGAGAGCCGCGTGGTAGGAAATATCATGATACTTGGAGAACCACGTGGGATTACCAAGCATACAATTAATACGGCGCCATACACCTGCATCCCCTCGCTGTTGGTTATACCATGTGAAAAATTGCCCCGTAGAAGGCAAGGTGACAAGATCTGCAGCAACCAGACATTCTCGCATATCACCTATATCGTGGGCGTTGGGTGACCCTCCCCTCGCTTCGCCTGACTCTAAGATGGTATTGAAATCACCCAATACAAGCCATGGATCCTCTGCCCGCTCCTCCGATCGGATAGTAATGTCGTACCACAATGCAACCCGCTCCTCTCGCCGGTTTTTCCCATAGATAAAGGAAATAAAAACCGTCTCACGCGACTCCCGGGAGAAAACTTCACAATGTATCGCTTGGTCCGAAAGCCCAAGAACCGATACCCGAGGAAACACGGGGTTCCATCCTACCCATATTCTCGTACCGGGGCCCTCTGTGTAATCATAAAACCACGTCCACCGCGTCCGTAGACCATTCGACACCATCGCAGCATTAGTGCTAAGCCACTCTCGTTTCCAACAACCCCATTAATTGAATTTCAGACTTAGCCACGAGCTCCCCCACCTCCCTCGCGTGGTCCCTCCTATTGAGACCACGTATATTCCATACGCTGACAGGGATCATGGATCACCCCCTCCCGGGGCTGCCATAGCTTCAGGGCCCATAGAGCTAATGAGATCGTCATCCTCATCTCGCAAGGAGTGTAGGATAGCGAAAGAATTCGATGCCAATCCATCTGCGTCATGTACCGATTCGTCACACGCATGTGGAGCCGTGGTCCCATACGATGTCGAGGGTCCACTATCTGCCCGCCGAGTCACCTCACCATGATTCCGCGCACTAGCACGATTTGCCCTCTCAGTGGACTCCACCCTAACAGCCTTGCCCTTTGCACCCACCTGTCGCCACTCAACCCGGGATCGAGTTGTAATTATCCCGCCTTTGTTATCTCGAGCCCTGACTGCCGGACCGGGCCTGCGAGACTGTTGGCCCGTTACTTGTGAACCACCCATAGGAGTATTCGACAACTTGTAGGCGGACGACAACCTTGCACTTGCTGCCCGGCTGGAGATGTCGGGCATGCCACAGCCGTGTGAGTCCATGACTTGCACTTCGAACATTTTGTTGGTCTCCATTCGTACTCCACCCGTACGCTAACCACACCCCCTGAACCCCCATCTCCCAACGGCATCCGTATATTAAATTGCTCGACAAACGGATCAGTAAGTGTCTTAAGCACACAAACTCTCGCGAAATCAATGCGCTCGCCTGTAGTAGTAAAGCCATCAGCAAACAACGGCCGCCCCACCGCACTGGCCATGATTCCTAGTCCCGCCTGAGTCCAAAACTCGCTCGGTACATTCCATAACTTAATCCAGAGCGGCACTTCAACAATGTCTCGTTTCGCAAATGACATACCTGGCCGCCAAACCTCAAGGAATAATGGCTGCCCTTGCATGAGCCATGGACCTCCATCAAGAGCCCCGTGCATTGCATTCTCCGATTTTAATCGGAATTTGAAAAACCCATTAATGGTTGCCCTAACCTCCACTAAATCAGCCCAGATCGAGCGCACAAACCGTTCCACAAAAGGAATGTATGGTTTTCTTCCCAAAAAATAGCCCACCAGAGTGTGTTCCCACCTGGCAAACCCTTGACGTGCTACCTCCCATGTTGGGCAGACTTCGGCTATTCCATCAACTATCATTGGTACCGTGTAATCCAACGAGACCCGCTTCGTTGCGGGTCGTGTACGTCGTGCTGATCCTTTCGTTACATTTGCATAAGTTGGTACGGTACCTTTCGTTATATGTGCTGCAATAGTCGGCTGCGGCGTCGTACCCGTCCCCTTGCGAATCTTTTCCATCGTGGCAGACACCTTTGTCGTCGGTCGTTGCTCATCCATACGTTCATTTGATGGTGTAGATTGCATTGGTTGTTCCGCAATCGAGGCGGCCCCACAATCCTCCAAAGGCAGGATATCAAAACCGGGATCTTTTCCATTAATGTCGGGATCTTTGCCATTAAATTCCTCCAAGGGCAGGATATCAAAGTCGGGATCTGTTCCATTAATGTCGAGATCTTTTTCATTAAAATCATCCACGGGCAGGATATCAAAATCGGGATCTTTTCCATTAATGTCGGGATCTTTGCCATTAAATTCCTCCAAGGGCAGGATATCAAAGTCGGGATCTGTTCCATTAATGTCGAGATCTTTTCCATTAAAATCATCCACGGGCAGGATATCAAAATCGGGATCTTTTCCATTAATGTCGGGTTATTTGCCATTAAATTCCTCTAAGGGCAGGATATCAAAGCCGGGATATTTTCCATTAATGTCGGGATCTTTTCCATTAAAATCCTCCACGGGCAGGATATCAAAACCGGGATCTTTTCCATTAATGTCGGGATCTTTGCCATTAAAATCGAGATATTCTGGCAAGCTTAATTCCTGACGAAGATATGTAAAGATCTTTGCCATAATAGGATGATCCCCAGAATGATTGGCCAAAAAATCAAGATCCTCTCCCGAAATAGATTCAACGATCGGGAACGGAGATGTCGTTGTGGAAACCCTAGCCGCCATAATTTCCGTTCGCTTCCCTGCTTTAACCACCACTTGATCCCGCCGATTGGATCGTTCATTTTCAGATTCCTCATCCACCACTCGTCGTAGCGGTGGAGCACCCGGTTGTCGTCGGAAACTCGCCCTCGTATCAAATTCCGCACGCAAAGGAGCATTAACCGTAGTGTCACGTCGTGTTTTCCAACCATCGAACACACACCGAGAATCAGATCGTCTCACAGCCACTACATCCCGGCCATGCACTCTATCAAGAAGATTGTTAAATCGCGGACCATCAAAACGCTCCGCAAACGCCGGGTAATCCCGGGACAGTAACTCCACATTAACACGATTCAGATCAGATTCCAGCGACTGCGATGAAGATCCACTCATTGTCGATCCACACATGAGAGAAGTCGAAGCCATCTTCATGCAAATTCGAAATAAAAACGAAAACTAAAAGATTAAACCCTCAAAAGCCGTTTGATCCCGGCGATGGAGGCGCGCCTTGTATCGCCGCCCTTCAATCCGCCGTGTAGATTTAGAGAAAAATATGATGAATCTGGACTGAATTATGGATAAAATTCGTGTAGGAATCCTAGAGAGAGGAGAGAGAAAAAACGCCTAGAGAGAGAGAGAGCATTCCCTTTGATGCATTAAACATTTCAACAAGGCATTCGATTTGTTCAACATGGCATTTGAGTTTTTGTTTTTGGGGAAAAATGGCATTTGAGTTACTCCACAAGGCATTTGAGTCCACTCGTTGAACCAGACATTCTACTTGTTCAGAAGAGCATTCAACTTGGTCAAAATGCCATACAAGGCATTTAATTATTCAACAAAGCATTCGACTTGTTCAACAAGGCATTGGACTTGGTCAACATGGCATTTGAGTTGTTGAACAAGGCATTCCACTTGTTCAACAAGGCATTCTACTTGTTCAAAAGGGCATTCGACTTGGTCAACATGGCATTTGAGTTGTTGAACAAGGCATTCGACATGTTCAACAAGACATTCTGCTTTGTTAACAAGGCATTCGACTTGTTCAACATGGATTTCTACGTGGTATACAAGAAAAGACTTGGTCAACAAGGCTTTCGACGTGCTCAACAAGGCATTCGACTTCGTCAACAAGGCATTCCACTTGGTCAACAAGGCATTCCGCTTGGTCAAAAAGGCATTCGACTTGTTCAACAAGGCATTCGACTTGGTCGACAAGTCATTTGAGAGTGGTTCAGCATGGCATTCGACTTGTCCAAGAAGCCATTCTACTTTATCTGAAGGGCCACTCGATTCGGTGAACAAGGCGTACAAGGCATTCTACTTCTTTAATAAGGCATTCGACTTGTTCAATAAGGTATTCTACGTTGTCAAAAAGGCATTCGACTTGTTCAACAAAGCTTTCTACTTGGTATACATGGCATTAGACTTGGTCAACCAGGCATTCAACTCGTTAAACAAGACATTGAACTTGGTCGACAAGGCATTCGACTTCTTCCACAAGGCAGTCGACTTGGTCAACAAGGCATTCAACTTGTTCAACAAGGCATTCAACCTGTTCACAAGACATTCGACGTGGTCAAAAAGGTATTCGACGTGCTCAACAAGGCATTCGACTTGTTCAACAAGGCATTTGACTTCTTCAACAATGCATTCGACTTTGTCAACAAGGCATTCTTGTTCAACAAGGCATTCCACGTGTTAAAAAGGCATTCGACTTGTTCAACAAGGCATTGAACTTGGTGAACAGGGCTTGTTCAGTAAGGCATTCCACCTGGTCAATATGGCATTTGAGTTTTTGTTTTTGGGGAAAAATGGCATTTGAGTTGTTCAACAAAGAATTTGAGTCCACTTGTTGAACAAGACATTCTACTTGTTTAGAAGAGCATTCAACTTTGTCAAAAAGCCATAAAAGGCATTTAATTATTCAACTAAGCATTCGACTTGTTCAACAAGGCATTCTACTTGGTCAACAAGGCATTCGACTTGTTCAACAAGGTATTCGACTTGTTCAACAAGGCATTCGACTTGTTCAACAAGGCATTGGACTTGGTCAACAAGGCATTTGAGTTCTTCAAGAAGGCATTCGACTTGTTCAACAAGACATTCTACTTTGTTAACAAGGCATTGGACTTGTTCAACAAGGATTTCTACTTGGTATACAAGACAAGACTTTGTCAACAAGGCTTTCGACGTGCTCAACAAGGCATTCGACTTGTTCAACAAGGCATTTGAAATTGTCAATAAGGCATTCGACTTCTTCAACAAGGCATTCGACTTGGTCAACAAGGCATTCCGCTTGGTCAACAAGGCATTTGACTTACTCAACAAGGCATTCTACTTGTTCAGAAGGGCACTCGATTCGGTAAACAAAGCGTACAAGGCATTCTACTTCTTTAATAAGGCATTCGACTTGTTCAACAAGACATTCGACTTGGTCAAAATGGCATTTGAGTTGTTGAACAAGGCATTCGACTTGTTCAACAAGACATTCCGCTTTGTTAACAAGGCATTCGACTTGTTCAACATGGATTTCTACTTGGTATACAAGAAAGGACTTCAACAAGGCTTTCGACGTGCTCAACAAGGCATTCGACTTGTTCAACGAGGCATTTGACATTGTCAATAAGGCATTCGACTTCTTCAACAAGGCATTCGACTTGGTCAACAAGGCATTCCGCTTGGTCAACATGGCATTTGACTTATTCAACAACGCATTCGACTTGGTCGACAAGTCATTTGAGTGGTTCATCATGGCATTCGACTTGTCCAAGAAGCCAATCTAGTTGTTCTGAAGGGCCACTCGATTCGGTAAACAAGGCGTACAAGGCATTCTACTTGTTCAATAAGGCATTCGACTTGTTCAATAAGGTATTCTACGTTGTCAAAAAGGCATTCGACTTGTTCAACAAAGCTTTCTACATTGGTACTTGGTCAACAAGGCATTCAACTCGTTAAACAAGACATTGGACTTGGTCGACAAGGCATTCGACTTCTTCACAAGGCAGTCACTTGTTCAACAAGGCATTCAACGTGTTCAACAAGACATTCGACGTGGTCAACAAGGTATTCGACGTGCTCAACAAGGCATTCGACTTGTTCAACAAGGCATTTGACTTCTTCAACAATGCATTCGACTTTGTCAACAAGGCATTCAACTTGTTCAACAAGGCATTCCACGTGTTAAAAAGGCATCGACTTGTTTAACAAGGCATTGAACTTGGTGAACAGGGCTTGTTCAGTAAGGCATTGGACCTGATCAACATTGCATTTGAGTTTTTGTTTTTGGGGGAAAATGGCATTTGAGTTGTTCAACAAGGAATTTGAGTCCACTTGTTGAACAAGACATTCTACTTGTTCAGAAGAGCATTCAACTTTGTCAAAAAGCCATAAAAGGCATTTAATTATTCAACTAAGCATTCGACTTGTTCAACAAGCCATTCTACGTGGTCAACAAGGCATTCGACTTGTTCAACAAGGCATTCGACTTGTTCAACAAGGCATTCGACTTGTTCAACAAGGCATTTGACATTGTTCAACAAGGCATTCCACTTGTTCAACAAGGCATTGGACTTGGTCAACAAGGCATTTGAATTGTTCAAGAAGGCATTCGACTTGTTCAAGAAGACATTCTACTTTGTTAACAAGGCATTGGACTTGTTCAACAAGGATATCTATTTGGTATACAAGACAACACTTGGTCAACAATGCTTTCAACGTGCTCAACAAGGCATTCGACTAGTTCAACAAGTCATTTGACTTTGTCAACAAGGCATTCGACTTGTTCAACAAGGCATTTGACATTGTCAATAAGGCATTCGACTTCTTCAACAAGGCATTCGACTTGGTCAACAAGGCATTCCGCTTGGTCAACAAGGCATTCGACTAATTAAACAAGACATTGGACTTGGTCGACAAGGCATTCGACTTCTTCCACAAGGCAGTCGACTTGGTCAACAAGGCATTCAACTTGTTCAACAAGGCATTCAACCTGTTCACAAGACATTCGACGTGGTCAACAATGTATTCGACGTGCTCAACAAGGCATTCGACTTGTTCAACAAGGCATTTGACATTGTCAATAAGGCATTTGACTTCTTCAACAATGCATTCGACTTGGTCAACAAGGCATTTAACATGTTCAACAAGACATTCCACGTGTTTACAAGGCATTCGACTTGTTCAACAAGGCATTGGACTTGGTGAATATGGCTTGTTCAGTAAGGCATTAAACTTGGTCAACATGGCATTTGAGTTTTTGTTTTTGGGGAAAAATGGCATTTGAGTTGTTCAACAAAGCATTTGAGTCCACTTGTTGAACAAGACATTCTACTTGTTCAGAAGGGCATTCAACTTGGTCAAAAAGCTATACAAGGCATTTAACTATTCAACTAAGCATTCGACTTGTTCAACAAGGCATTCTACTTGGTCAACAAGGCATTCGACTTGTTCAACAAGGCATTCGACTTGTTCAACAAGGCATTCCACTCTTTCAACAAGGTATTGGACTTGGTCAACATGGCATTTGAGTTGTTTAATAAGGCATTCGACTTGTTCAACAAGACATTCTACTTTGTTAACAAGGCATTGGACTTGTTCAACAAGGATTTCTACTTGGTATACAAGACAAGACTTGGTCAACAAGGCTTTCGACGTGCTCAACAAGGCATTCGACTTGTTCAACAAGGCATTTGACATTGACAATAAGGCATTCCACTTCTTCAACAAAGCATTTGATTTGGTCAACAAGGCATTCCGCTTGGTCAACAAGGAATTTGACTTACTCAACAAGGCATTTTACTTGTTCAGAAGGGCACTCGATTCGGTAAACTAGGCGTACAAGGCATTCTACTTCTTTAATAAGGCATTCGACTTGTTCAACAAGGTATTCTACTTTGTCAACAATGCATACGACTTGTTCAACAAAGCTTTCTACTTGGTATACAAGGCATTCGACTTGGTCAACCAGGCATTCGACTCGTTCAACAAGACATTGGACTTGGTCAACAAGGCATTCGACTTCTTCCACAAGCCAGTCGACTTGGTCAACAAGGCATTCCACTAGTTAACAAGGCATTGGAGTTGGTCAACAAGGCATTTGAGTTGTTCAAGAAGGCATTCGACTTGTTCAACAAGACATTCTACTTTGTTAACAAGGCATTAGACTTGTTCAACAAGGATTTCATTTTGGTATACAAGACAAGACTTGGTCAACAATGCTTTCGACGTGCTCAACAAAGCATTCGACTAGTTCAACAAGGCATTTGACTTTGTCAACAAGGCATTCGACTTGTTCAACAAGGCATTTTACATTGTCAATAAGGCATTCGACTTCTTCAACAAGGCATTCGACTTGGTCAACAAGGCATTCCGCTTGGTCAACAAGGCATTCGACTAATTAAACAAGACATTGGACTTGGTCGACAAGGCATTCGACTTCTTCAACAAGGCAGTCGACTTGGTCAACAAGGCATTCAACTTGTTCAACAAGGCATTCAACATGTTCACAAGACATTCGACGTGGTCAACAATGTATTCGACGTGCTCAACAAGGCATTCGACATGTTCAACAAGGCATTTGACATGGTAAATAAGGCATTTGACTTCTTCAACAATGCATTCGACTTGGTCAACAAGGCATTTAAAATGTTTAACAAGGCATTCCACGTGTTAACAAGGCATTAAACTTGTTCAACAAGGCATTGGACTTGGTGAACAGGGCTTGTTCAGTAAGGCATTGGACTTGGTCAACATGGCATTTGAGTTTTTGTTTTTGGGGAAAAATGGCATTTGAGTTGTTCAACAAGGCATTTGAGTCCACTTGTTGAACAAGACATTCTACTTGTTCAGAAGGGCAATCAACTTGGTCAAAAAGCTATACAAGGCATTTAACTATTCAACTAAGCATTCGACTTGTTCAACAAGGCATTCTACTTGGTCAACAAGGCATTCGACTTGTTCAACAAGGCATTCGACTTGTTCAACAAGGCATTCTACTTGTTCGACAAGGCATTCTACTTGTTCGACAAGGCATTCGACTTGTTCCACAAGGCATTCGACTTGTTCCACAAGGCATTCGACTTGGTCAACAAGGCATTCAACGTGGTCAACAATGTATTCGACGTGCTCAACAAGGCATTCGACTTGTTCAACAAGGCATTTGACATTGTCAATAAGGCATTTGACTTCTTCAACAATGCATTCGACTTGGTCAACAAGGCATTTAACATGTTCAACAAGGCATTCCACGTGTTAACAAGGCATTCGACTTGTTCAACAAGGCATTGGACTTGGTGAACAGGGCTTGTTCAGTAAGGCATTGGACTTGGTCAACATGGCATTTGAGTTTTTGTTTTTGGGGAAAAATGGCATTTGAGTTGTTCAACAAGGCATTTGAGTCCACTTGTTGAACAAGACATTCTACTTGTTCAGAAGGGCATTCAACTTGGTCAAAAAGCTATACAAGGCATTTAACTATTCAATTAAGCATTCAACTTGTTCAACAAGGCATTCGACTTGTTCAACAAGGCATTCGACTTGTTCAACAAGGCATTCGACTTGTTCAACAAGGCATTCGACTTGGTCAACATGGCATTTGAGTTGTTTAAGAAGGCATTCGACTTGTTCAACAAGACATTCTACTTTGTTAACAAGGCATTGGACTTGTTCAACAAGGATTTCTACTTGGTATACAAGACAAGACTTGGTCAACAAGGCTTTCGACGTGCTCAACAAGGCATTCGACTTGTTCAACAAGGCATTTGACATTGTCAATAAGGCATTCGACTTCTTCAACAAGGCATTCGACTTGGTCAACAAGGCATTCCGCTTGGTCAACAAGGCATTTGACTTACTCAACAAGGCATTCTACTTGTTCAGAAGGGCACTCGATTCGGTAAACAAGGCGTACAAGGCATTCTACTTCTTTAATAAGGCATTCGACTTGTTCAACAAGGTATTCCACATTGTCAACAATGCATGCGACTTGTTCAACAAAGCTTTCTACTTGGTATACAAGGCATTCGACTTGGTCAACCAGGCATTCGACTCGTTCAACAGACATTGGACTTGGTCAACAAGGCATTCGACTTCTTCCACAAGGCAGTCGACTTGGTCAACAAGGCATTCCACTAGTTAACAAGGCATTGTAGTTGGCCAACAAGGCATTTGAGTTGTTCAAGAAGGCATTCGACTTGTTCAACAAGACATTCTACTTTGTTAACAAGGCATTAGACTTGTTCAACAAGGATTTCATTTTGGTATACAAGACAAGACTTGGTCAACAATGCTTTCGACGTGCTCAAAAAGCATTCGACTAGTTCAACAAGGCATTTGACTTTGTCAACAAGGCATTCGACTTGTTCAACAAGGCATTTGACATTGTCAAGAAGGCATTCGACTTCTTCAACAAGGCATCGACTTGGTCAACAAGGCATTCCGCTTGGTCAACAAGGCATTCGACTAATTAACAAGACATTGGACTTGGTCGACAAGGCATTCAACCTTTTCACAAGACATTCGACGTGGTCAACAATGTATTCGACGTGCTCAACAAGGCATTCGACTTGTCAAGGCATTTGACATTGTCAATAAGGCATTTGACTTCTTCAACAATGCATTCGACTTGGTCAACAAGGCATTTAACATGTTCAACAAGGCATTCCACGTGTTAACAAGGCATTCGACTTGTTCAACAAGGCATTGGACTTGGTGAACAGGGCTTGTTCAGTAAGGCATTGGACTTGGTCAACATGGCATTGAGTTTTTGTTTTTGGGGAAAAATGGCATTTGAGTTGTTCAACAAGGCATTGAGTCCACTTGTTGAACAAGACATTCTACTGTTCAGAAGGGCATTCAACTTGGTCAAAAAGCTATACAAGGCATTTAATATTCAACTAAGCATTCGACTTGTTCAAAAGGCATTCGACTGTTCAACAAGGCATTCGACTTGTTCAACAAGGCATTGGACTTGGTCAACATGGCATTTGAATTGTTTAAGAAGGCATTCGACTTGTTCAACAAGACATTCTACTTGTTAACAGGCATTGGACTTGTTCAACAAGGATTTCTACTTGGTATACAAGACAAGACTTGGCCAAAAAGGCTTTCGACATCCTCAACAAGGCATTCGACTTGTTCAACAGGCATTTGACATTGTCAATAAGCCATTCGACTTCTTCAACAAGGCATTCGACTTGGTCAACAAGGCATTCCGCTTGGTCAACAAGGCATTTGACTTACTCAACAAGGCATTCTACTTTTTCAGAAGGGCACTCGATTCGGTAAACAAGGCGTACAAGGCATTCTACTTCTTTAATAAGGCATTCGACTTGTTCAACAAGGTATTCTACTTTGTCAAAATGCATGCGACTTGTTCAACAAAGCTTTCTACTTGGTATACAAGGCACTTCGACTTGGTCAACCAGGCATTCGACTCGTTAACAAGACATTGGACTTGGTCAACAAGGCATTCGACTTCTTCACAAGGCAGTCGACTTGGTCAACAAGGCATTCCACTTGTTAACAACGCATTGGACTTGGTCAACAAAGCATTTGAGTTGTTCAAGAAGGCATTCGACTTGTTCAACAAGACATTCTACTTTGTTTACAAGGCATTGGACTTGTTCAACAAGGATTTCTACTTGGTATACAAGACAAGACATGGTCAACAAGGCTTTCGACGTGCTCAACAAGGCATTCGACGTGTTCAACAAGGCATTTTACATTGTCAATAAGGCATTCGACTTCTTCAACAAGGCATTCGACTTGGTCAACAAGGCATTTGACTTACTCAACAAGGCATTCTACTTGTTCAGAAGGGCACTCGATTCGGTAAACGAAGCGTACAAGGCATTCTACTTCTTTAATAAGGCATTCGACTTGTTCAACAAGACATTCGACGTGGTCAACATGGCATTTGAGTTGTTGAACAAGGCATTCGACTTGTTCAACAAGACATTCTCCTTTGTTAACAAGGCATTCGACTTGTTCAACATGGATTTCTACTTGGTATACAAGACGACTTCAACAGGCTTTCGACGTGCTCCACAAGGCTTCGACTTTTCACAAGGCATTTGACATTGTCAATAAGGCATTCGACTTCTTCAACAAGGCATTCGCTTGGTCACAAGGCATTCCGCTTGGTCAACAAGGCATTCGACTTGTGCACAATGGCATTCGACTTGGTTGACAAGTCATTTGAGTGGTTCATCATGGCATTCACTTGTCCAAGAAGCCAATCTACTGTTCTGAAGGGCCACTCGATTCGGTAAACAAGGCGTACAAGCATTCTACTTGTTCATTTGGCATTCGACTTGTTCAATAAGGTATTCTAAACGTTGTCATAAGGCATTCGACTTGTTCAACAAGCTTTCTACTTATATACAAGGCATTAGACTTGCTCAACAAGGCATTCAACTCGTTAACAAGACATTGGACTTGTCGACAAGGCATTCGACTTCTTCCACAAGGCAGTCGACTTGGTCAACAAGGCATTCACTTGGTCATAAGGCATTCAACCTGTTCACAAGACATTCGACGTGGTCAACAAGGTATTCGACGTGCTCAACAAGGCATTCGACTTGGTTCAACAAGGCATTTGACATTGTCAATAAGGCATTTGACTCTTCAACAATGCATTCGACTTTGTCAACAAGGCATTCAACTTGTTCAACAAGGCATTCCACGTGTTAAAAAGGCATTCGACTTGTTCAACAAGGCATTGAACTTGGTGAACAGGGCTTGTTTAGTAAGGCATTCGACCTGGTCAACATGGCATTTGAGTTTTTGTTTTTGGGGAAAAATGGCATTTGAGTTGTTCAACAAGAAATTTGAGTCCACTTGTTGACAAGACATTCTACTTGTTCAGAAGGGCATTCAACTTTGTCAAAAAGCCATAAAAGGCATTTAATTATTCAACTAAGCATTCGACTTGTTTCAACAAGCATTCTACTTGGTCAACAAGGCATTCGACTTGTTGAACAAGGCATTCGACTTGTTCAACAAGGCATTCCACTTGTTCAACAAGGCATTGGACTTGGTCAACAAGGCATTTGAGTTCTTCAAGAAGGCATTCGACTTGTTCAACAAGACATTCTACTTTGTTAACAAGGCATTGGACTTTTTCAACATGGATTTCTATTTGGTATACAAGACCAGACTTGGTCAACAATGCTTTCAACGTGCTCAACAAGGCATTCGACTAGTTCAACAAGTCATTTGACTTTGTCAACAAGGCATTCGACTTCTTCAACAAGGCATTCGACTTGGTCAACAAGGCATTCCGCTTGGTCAACAAGGCATTCGACTTGTTCAACAAGGCATTCAACTTGGTCGACATGTCATTCGACTTCTTCCCTAAGGCAGTCGACTTGGTCAACAAGGCATCAACTTGTTCAACAAGGCATTCAACCTGTTCACAAGACATTCGACGTGGTCAACAATGTATTCGACATGCTCAACAAGGCATTCGACTTGTTCAACAAGGCATTTGACATTGTCAATAAGGCATTTGACTTCTTCAACAATGCATTCGACTTGGTCAACAAGGCATTTAACATGTTCAACAAGGCATTCCACGTGTTAACAAGGCATTCGACTTGTTCAACAATGCATTGGACTTGGTGAACAGGGCTTGTTCAGTAAGGCATTGGACTTGGTCAACATGGCATTTGAGTTTTTGTTTTTGGGGAAAAATGGCATTTGAGTTGTTCAACAAGGCATTGAGTCCACTTGTTGAACAAGACATTCTACTTGTTCAGAAGGGCATTCAACTTAGTCAAAAGCTATACAAGGCATTTAACTATTCAACTAAGCATTCGACTTGTTCAACAAGGCATTCTACTTGGTCAACAAGGCATTCGACTTGTTCAACAAGGCATTCGACTTGTTCAACAAGGCATTCGACTTGGTCAACAAGGCATTCGACTTGTTCAACAAGGCATTCGACTTGTTCAACAAGGCATTCCACTTGTTCAACAAGGGATTGGACTTGGTCAACATGGCATTCTACTTGGTCAACAAAGCATTCGACTTGTTCAACAAGGCATTCGACTTGTTCAACAAGGCATTCGACTTGTTCAACAAGGCATTCCACTTGTTCAACAAGGTATTGGACTTGGTCAACATGGCATTTGAGTTGTTTCATAAGGCATTCGACTTGTTCAACAAGACATTCTACTTTGTTAACAAGGCATTGGACTTGTTCAACAAGGATTTCTACTTGGTATACAAGACAAGACTTGGTCAACAAGGCATTCGACTTCTTCAACAAGGCATTCGACTTGGTATACAAGGCATTCGACTTTCATCCCTTCCGTCAACACCACCTGCTCCGGCGAGGTCTCTCTCGCGGTCCTTCATCGCCGGCTCAAAACGTTTGAGGAGCGCCGCTTTAGGGTTTTCCAGGCCCGGTCGTTCCAACTTCTCCGCGCTCCACCATCCCGCTTCTCTTGGGCGGCCTTCCACCGCCCTCCGCCGCGCTGTGGCGGCGGACTCGCATCGCATCTCCACTGCCGGGTCCAGACGGCGATCGGAGCTGCTCCGGCAAGACTTCGAACCGTGTCTCTTCACCTCCCGCTTACGTGACTTTTCACCTACCGCCTTTTCGTTCCGCGGCCATGGCATCCTCTTCATCTTCATCATCACCTTCTTCATCGCTTTGTGGTTCCACCATGGCGGACCTTCCTCCTCATCGATGGCAACGGGAGGTTCCGAGATTACCACCACTCTCTCGCAAATTTCCCCGACTTTGCCGCGGACTTCAAAGGCGAGGCGTTTCACGAGCTCTTCCGCCGTGTTCTCGGGATTGAATCAATGCTTGCATCAAAAGCTAAGGTGGACCCTTTACGGACGTTGCTCGGGATCGGAAGAGCTCGCCTCCCTCGTGGCCGCATCTACGGGAATTCCCGACGTTCCCGACGTTCACATGAACCTTGCGCCCTCCCAACATATCGAATTGGAAACCCCGAAGACTTCCTCCGTTGATGTTCGTGTTGATTCAAGGCTTTCGGAACCCTTACCGGCCTTGACGAACCCTCAACAACAGGAGGGGACGCGAGGAAGGTGCCCTCTCATGGGTCGAACCCGGTTGTTAGGGCTGTTCGTATCCTTCCTCGTCGTGGGGTCGTTATCTCTCAACCTCTCCGTGATGAGCCGCGCGTGAATTCCATGGGCAAGAGTCGGCCGGGCACCCCGCCACCCTCTAAGGCCGGAGTGGACCGCGAGGCTAAAGCCGGAGTGGATTGCGGGGCTGTGGATCATGGTGCCGCCCCGAGTGTCAAACCTCTTGAGTTAACGGAGAACGTCGAGAGGGCTGCCCCCTCTTTGGCTAGCCCGAACGGCGAGAAGAAGTCCTTCGTGGCAGCCCTTCATGGGGAGCACATGCAAACTTTGGGACGGCAGCGCATTCCTCTTCTTACACCCCCGCCGGAAGTCGTGGACGGCGTTGCTGTGGTTTGCCCGACGTGGGAGGTGGCATGTAAAGGAATGGCGCGCGTTGGAGCCATACCCTTGTTGGGTACTTTCTCGGGAAACGGCCGTACTTCCCCTTTGTTGAGAAATACTTCCGAGCTACTTGGACTGGAGTGGTGGAGGTCCGGGCCTCTATTAACGGATTCTTCAAATTCCGTTTCCAGTCGGAGGAGGCCATGAACGCTGTGTTGGAGGGCGGTCCGTGGCTTTTGCATGGGCAGCCTCTCTTTCTTGAGGCTTGGAAGCCTGGGATGTCCTTCGAAAAGAAGAAACATACGAAGTTCCGTTATGGATCAAGTTGTGGAATATTCCGGGAGAATTCTGGACTCCCGAGGGTTTAGGAATCATTGCAAGTGCTGTGGGCCAGCCGCTTTTTGCTGATTCGGCTACGAACCGCACGGCCCGGATTGACTTTGCTCGGGTTTGTGTTCTGAAGAACTTGAAGGATGACTTCATTGATCGCTTCACCATCCGTCTCCCTAAAGAAGGAGGAGGATCGGCGGGGGCTGTTACGGTTCTCGTTGAGTACGAGTGGAGGCCGACCATGTGTGAAGAATGTAAGTCTTGGAGCCATACCAAGACTAAATGCCCACGGATCGTTCAGCCCATTTTGGCGCATGCCCCCAACCTGCCAAGGAAGATTGACGTGGCTGCCCCGATGGCTGCTCAGGCCGCTTCCCAAACCAAGGCTACCCCCACTACGCTAACGGCCCCACAGGCCAAGGATGCATGGAAAAAGCTGAAGCAGCGGAAGAAGGGGAAGGCGGTGATGGTTACCTCAGCGAAGGAGGTGGAGGCAACCCCGTCTCCTCGGGGTGGAGGAGGTAGTGCCGCGGTTGCCCAGGCTCATCGGGACGGTGTTGCGAGTGATGGCGGGGGACTGACCGCCCCGTCTCCTCTGCGTGGCGCTGGCAGTGGGGCTAATGAAAAAACTTCCTCCCAACCTGTGGAGGAATTCCGTAACCACTTTCATGTCCTTCAGAGTCTGAACGAGGACTCTCCTTCTTCCATGGGCCCTGAATATGCAGCCCGCTCCGGTGTTTCCTTATGATTCCGACAGGTGTATGGAATGTGAGGGGTCTCAACAAGAGGGACCATGGGAGGGCTGTTCGGGATCTTATTTCTCGGTTTGATCTTCATCTTGTGGGTCTCCTTGAGACTCGTGTCTCTTTCTCTAATGCCACTCTACTTTCTTCTGGTATTAGAGATCGGTGGGACTAGTTCTTTGATTATGATGGCGGACCTGGAACGAGGATCTGGATTGGTTGGGACCCCAGCTTCCTCCACCTCTCCGTTTTGAGCTTTTCGGAGCAGGCGGTTCATTGCAGAGTCACTTCACTGGAGAGCAGGGGGACTGTTTTCCTCTCCTTTGTCTACGGCAGGAGTCGGAGGGAGGAGCGTGTCTTGCTTTGGGAGGAGCTTGTCGTGACCTCTGCTGACCGGGTTGGTGTTCCTTGGCTCGTTCTCGGGGACTTCAATGCCATTGCTGACCTTTCCGAGGCCAAAGGGGGATCCCCCTCTCTTCAGGATGTGACCGATCTTCGCGACTGCCTTATCCAGGCTGACCTGACCACTTTGGGATCGTCGGGCCCCTTCTTTACGTGGCATAATCAGCAGCGGGCTGAGGCGGGCATCTGGAGACGGATTGACCGCATTGTGGGCAATCCGTCGTGGTTCTCTCTCTTCCCGGATCTTCACTACCAGACTGCCCTCCCTGCTACCTCCGATCACTCTCCTCTTGTGCTCTCGGTTGCCAGGACGGGACGTCGGAATGCCCATTTCAGGTTCGAAAACCTCCTCACGAAGGACCCGTCCTTCTTGGGGGTTGTGGAGCAGGTTTGGGCCTCCCCGCCTCAGGGTTTTCCCATGTTTTCGCTTGTTCGCCGTCTGATGTTACTTAAGCCCCGTCTTAAGGAGCTTCGGCGTGCTAAGGGCGATTTGAGTCGGAACGTGTTGGAGGCTAGGGAGTTTCTGGATCTCAGCCAATCTTTCACGGCTCGATACCCTGACGAGCCTCTCTTTCACGAGTTCGAGCGTATCTGTCGGATGATCTTCTCTCGTGCTGTGGAGATGGAGCACTCTTACCTCGCCCAGAGAGCCAAGCTTGCCTGGCTCAAGGATGGCGATCAATGCTCCTCCTTTTTTTTAAGAAGGTGGCGATTCGACGATGTGGTAATCGTATCCTCTCTCTTGAGAATGCGGATGGCCAGTTGATTGAGGGGTCCGGCCCTATTCGTGACGAGCTGATTCACTTCTACCAGGATCTTCTGGGCCAGTGCGGTAGATCTGCTCCTGTGTGTGCTGCGGACGTGGAGAGCTTCATCACGCATACTTTGTCTCGGGATCATGCAGATGGATGATCTCGAGAGTTTCAGACGTGGAGATTCGTGATGTTATTTTCGCTATGGATGACGATAAGGCCCCTGGCCCTGATGGCTATACGGCTGCCTTCTTCAAGGCGACGTGGGGAATCCTGGGTGCTGATGTCACTCGTGCTGTGGAGGACTTCTTTCGGACGGGTCATCTTCTTCGGGGCGTCAACAGTACTCTCATCAGCCTCATCCCTAAGGGGACTTCTTCTAGACGTGCGTCCGACTTTAGGCCAATCTCTTGCTGCAATGTCCTGTATAAGGTCATTGCAAAGATTTTGGCCAATCGGCTCAGATCTGCCCTTCCTGGCCTCGTCCATCCGGTTCAGACGGCTTTCATCCCGGCAGACGCATCAGCGATAACATTCTGTTAGCTCAAGAGATCTGCAGGGGCTACCAGAACCAGAGTCTCCCACCCCGTTCTGCCATCAAGGTCGACCTTGCGAAAGCATTAGATAAGGTGGATTGGAGCTTTGTTATTGCTACTCTCCAGGCCATGCGGTTCCACCCTCTCTTCATCCATTGGATCAAGGAATGCATCACTTCTACTGCATTCTCCGTTTGCATCAACGGAGCGCCGGAAGTTTTTTTGCGGGTAAGCGGGGCCTCCGCCAAGGCGACCCCCTCTCTCCTTACCTGTTCGTTCTGGTCATGGAGGTGCTCCATGGGATTCTTTTATCCCGCATCCAGTCTTCTCCCGGATTCCGTTACCATTGGAGATGTGATACGAGTAAGCTGGCCATGCTGTCTTTTGCTGACGATCTGCTGCTTTTCTGTCACGCGGATGCCTGCTCTGTTCGGACCCTCCGTGATGCTCTTGATACCTTCGGCTCTTTGTCGGGTCTCCTCCCTAACCCGGCTAAAAGTGAGATGTTTCTTTCCAAAAGGGCTGAGCCTCTTTCGGGACAGCTTCTGAGTATCATGGGCTTCTCCCGTGGCCAGCTTCCTGTCCGCTACCTTGGAGTTCCTTTGATCCACTCCCGTCTCAGACTGGAGGACTGCACCCCTCTGCTCCAGTCTGTGGATAGACGGCTTGGATCCTGGCTGAACCGTTCCCTCTCGTATGCCGGTCGCTTGCAGCTCATTAAGTCTGTCCTCTCTGCCATGCAGATCTATTGGGCTGGGGTCTTCCTCCTCCCGAAAGGAGTGATCAAGGCCTTGGAGTCTCGCTTTCGAAGGTTTCTGTGGGATGGATCTCCGGCTAAGGTGGCTTGGGATG
Source organism: Linderniella brevidens (assembly GCA_004919715.1). Lineage (NCBI taxonomy): Eukaryota > Viridiplantae > Streptophyta > Magnoliopsida > Lamiales > Linderniaceae > Linderniella > Linderniella brevidens. The sequence continues at coordinate 85,311 of SWDC01000028.1, forward strand.
ACGTCTGCAAGCCTGTGGAAGAAGGAGGTCTTGGCGTTCGATCTCTCTTGATCGACAATCAGGCTCTCCTCTTCCATCACCTCTGGAACATTGTCTCTCGTGACCCTGACTCGATTTGAGTCCAGTGGCTTTATACCACTAAACTCAGGGACCGCTCTTTCTGGGATGTTCAGCCCAACTCCTCGGACGCTTGGAGCTGGCGTAAGCTGCTCCACCTCAGAGGTACCTTCCGTTCCCTTTTCTCCTTTCGTATTGGAAATGGGAACTCTCTTTGGCTCTGGAAGGACCCTTGGCTGTCTGATACCCCTCTCATTGAGAGATTCCCGAGGGGGCCTTTGGTTATGGGTCTCCCTTTGGATTCCCGGCTCTCTGCTGTTGTGACGAATGCTGGATGGACCTGGCCTGCCCAGCAGTCGGTGGAGTTTCTTCTGCTTCAGCCCCTTCTTCCGGCTGTGGACCCCTCTGCTGCTGACTCCATTTGTTGGAAGGTGGCTCCGGATGGAAAGTTCTCTGTTAGGAGTGGTCGTGAGGCTATCCGGTCCCACTCTCCGAGGATTGCTTGGGCTTCTCTGTTTGGGGGCCCTTTTCGAGTCCCTAGACATGAATTTCTTCTGTGGCTTGCTATTCGTGAAAGGTTGGCGACTAGGGACCGTGCTTGGGTGATGGTTCGTTCGGGTTCGGATGCTTGCTCTCTTTGTGAGTCGCAGAGCACGGAGACGGTCCGTCACCTCTTCTTCGAGTGCTCTTTCTCCAGGAGATGCATTCTCTTACTGAGAAGGAAGACCCATTGGAGGTGGCCGCATCGGGATTGGATTCACGGGATCGAGTGGGCCGCTGCTCGTTGGCGGAGTCATCATCTTCATAATGAAATCTCTCGTCATCTTCTCGCCTCTCTGGTCTACCATATCTGGCAAGAGAGGAATAGGCGTTGGCGGGATCAGACTCGTTGCTCCCCGGAGCGAATTGTGAGTATGGTCTTAGAGATCGCGTGCTTGAGGTTGAGCCAGGCTCCCTCCCGCTTCATTCTGCAAGCGGCCTCGCTCAGGAACCTCTGGCGCATTGCATGGTAGTCTTCTTTTGTTTGTTTTGTGGCTTTGTTTTGTTTTGAGGCTTTGCTTGGCTTTGTCGGCTGCTGTTGTCGATTGTTTTGCCTCGTTTGTTTGCTTCCGGTAGCTTGTTACCGGTTTTCTACGGCATGGGATTTCCCTTGGGCGCTTTTATGTTTTCATACAGTTTTATTTACGGGAAATTTTACCAAAAAAAAAAGGCATTTGACATTGTCAATAAGGCATTCGACTTCGTCAACAAGGCATTCGACTTGGTCAACAAGGCATTCCGCTTGGTCAACAAGGCATTTGACTTACTCAACAAGGCATTCTACTTGTTCAGAAGGGCACTCGATTCGGTAAACAAAGCGTACAAGGCATTCTACTTCTTTAATAAGGCATTCGACTTGTTCAACAAGACATTCGACTTGGTTAACATGGAATTTGAGTTGTTGAACAAGGCATTCGACTTGTTCAACAAGGCATTTGACTATGTCAACAAGGCATTCGACTTGTTCAACAAGGCATTTGACATTGTCAATAAGGCATTCGACTTCTTCAACAAGGCATTCGACTTGGTCAACAAGGCATTCCGCCTGGTCAACAAGGCATTCGACTAATTAAACAAGACATTGGACTTGGTCGACAAGGCATTCGACTTCTTCAACAAAGCAGTCGACTTGGTCAACAAGGCAGTCAACTTGTTCAACAAGGCATTCAACCTGTTCCCAAGACATTCGACGTGGTCAACAATGTATTCGACGTGCTCAACAAGGAATTCGACTTGTTCAACAAGGCATTTGACATTGTCAATAAGGCATTTGACTTCTTCAACAATGCATTCGACTTGGTCAACAAGGCATTTAACATGTTCAATAAGGCATTCCACGTGTTTACAAGGCATTCGACTTGTTCAACAAGGCATTGGACTTGGTGAACATGGCTTGTTCAGTAAGGCATTAAACTTGGTCAACATGGCATTTGAGTTTTTGTTTTTGGGGAAAAATGGCATTTGAGTTGTTCAACAAAGCATTTGAGTCCACTTGTTGAACAAGACATTCTACTTGTTCAGAAGGGAATTCAACTTGGTCAAAAGCTATACAAGGCATTTAACTATTCAACTAAGCATTCGACTTGTTCAACAAGGCATTCTACTTGGTCAACAAGGCATTCGACTTGTTCAACAAGGCATTCGACTTGTTCAACAAGGCATTCCACTTGTTCAACAAGGAATTGGACTTGGTCAACATTGCATTTGAGTTGTTTAAGAAGGCATTCGACTTGTTCAACAAGACATTCTAGTTTGTTAACAAGGCATTGGACTTGTTCAACAAGGATTTCTACTTGGTATACAAGACAAGACTTGGTCAACAAGGCTTTCGACGTGCTCAACAAGGTATTCGACTTGTTCAACAAGGCATTTGACATTGTCAAGAAGGCATTCGACTTCTTCAACAAGGCATTCGACTTGGTATACAAGGCATTCCACTTGGTCAACAAGGCATTTGACTTACTCAACAAGGCATTCTACTTGTTCAGAAGGGCACTCGATTCGGTAAACAAGGCGTACAAGGCATTCTAATTCTTTAATAAGGCATTCGACTTGTTCAACAAGGTATTCTACGTTGTCAAAAAGGCATTCGACTTGTTCAATAAAGCTTTCTACTTGGTATACAAGGCATTAGACTTGGTCAACAAGGCATTCGACTCGTTAAACAAGACATTGGACTTGGTCGACAAGGATTTCATTTTGGTATACAAGACAGGACTTGGTCAACAATGCTTTCGACATGCTCAACAAAGCATTCGACTAGTTCAACAAGGCATTTGACTTTGTCAACAAGGCATTCGACTTGTTCAACAAGGCATTTGACATTGTCAATAAGGCATTCGACTTCTTCAACAAGGCATTCGACTTGGTCAACAAGGCATTCCGCTTGGTCAACAAGGCATTTGACTTACTCAACAAGGCATTCTACTTGGTCGACAAGGCATTCGACTTCTTCAACAAAGCAGTCGACTTGGTCAACAAGGCAGTCAACTTGTTCAACAAGGCATTCAACCTGTTCCCAAGACATTCGACGTGGTCAACAATGTATTCGACGTGCTCAACAAGGAATTCGACTTGTTCAACAAGGCATTTGACATTGTCAATAAGGCATTTGACTTCTTCAACAATGCATTCGACTTGGTCAACAAGGCATTTAACATGTTCAATAAGGCATTCCACGTGTTTACAAGGCATTCGACTTGTTCAACAAGGCATTGGACTTGGTGAACATGGCTTGTTCAGTAAGGCATTAAACTTGGTCAACATGGCATTTGAGTTTTTGTTTTTGGGGAAAAATGGCATTTGAGTTGTTCAACAAAGCATTTGAGTCCACTTGTTGAACAAGACATTCTACTTGTTCAGAAGGGAATTCAACTTGGTCAAAAAGCTATACAAGGCATTTAACTATTCAACTAAGCATTCGACTTGTTCAACAAGGCATTCTACTTGGTCAACAAGGCATTCGACTTGTTCAACAAGGCATTCGACTTGTTCAACAAGGCATTCCACTTGTTCAACAAGGAATTGGACTTGGTCAACATTGCATTTGAGTTGTTTAAGAAGGCATTCGACTTGTTCAACAAGACATTCTAGTTTGTTAACAAGGCATTGGACTTGTTCAACAAGGATTTCTACTTGGTATACAAGACAAGACTTGGTCAACAAGGCTTTCGACGTGCTCAACAAGGTATTCGACTTGTTCAACAAGGCATTTGACATTGTCAAGAAGGCATTCGACTTCTTCAACAAGGCATTCGACTTGGTATACAAGGCATTCCACTTGGTCAACAAGGCATTTGACTTACTCAACAAGGCATTCTACTTGTTCAGAAGGGCACTCGATTCGGTAAACAAAGCGTACAAGGCATTCTACTTCTTTAATAAGGCATTCGACTTGTTCAACAAGACATTCGACTTGGTTAACATGGAATTTGAGTTGTTGAACAAGGCATTCGACTTGTTCAACAAGGCATTTGACTATGTCAACAAGGCATTCGACTTGTTCAACAAGGCATTTGACATTGTCAATAAGGCATTCGACTTCTTCAACAAGGCATTCGACTTGGTCAACAAGGCATTCCGCCTGGTCAACAAGGCATTCGACTAATTAAACAAGACATTGGACTTGGTCGACAAGGCATTCGACTTCTTCAACAAAGCAGTCCACTTGGTCAACAAGGCAGTCAACTTGTTCAACAAGGCATTCAACCTGTTCCCAAGACATTCGACGTGGTCAACAATGTATTCGACGTGCTCAACAAGGAATTCGACTTGTTCAACAAGGCATTTGACATTGTCAATAAGGCATTTGACTTCTTCAACAATGCATTCGACTTGGTCAACAAGGCATTTAACATGTTCAATAAGGCATTCCACGTGTTTACAAGGCATTCGACTTGTTCAACAAGGCATTGGACTTGGTGAACATGGCTTGTTCAGTAAGGCATTAAACTTGGTCAACATGGCATTTGAGTTTTTGTTTTTGGGGAAAAATGGCATTTGAGTTGTTCAACAAAGCATTTGAGTCCACTTGTTGAACAAGACATTCTACTTGTTCAGAAGGGAATTCAACTTGGTCAAAAAGCTATACAAGGCATTTAACTATTCAACTAAGCATTCGACTTGTTCAACAAGGCATTCTACTTGGTCAACAAGGCATTCGACTTGTTCAACAAGGCATTCGACTTGTTCAACAAGGCATTCCACTTGTTCAACAAGGAATTGGACTTGGTCAACATTGCATTTGAGTTGTTTAAGAAGGCATTCGACTTGTTCAACAAGACATTCTACTTTGTTAACAAGGCATTGGACTTGTTCAACAAGGATTTCTACTGGTATACAAGACAAGACTTGGTCAACAAGGCTTTCGACGTGCTCAACAAGGTATTCGACTTGTTCAACAAGGCATTTGACATTGTCAAGAAGGCATTCGACTTCTTCAACAAGGCATTCGACTTGGTATACAAGGCATTCCACTTGGTCAACAAGGCATTTGACTTACTCAACAAGGCATTCTACTTGTTCAGAAGGGCACTCGATTCGGTAAACAAGGCGTACAAGCCATTCTAATTCTTTAATAAGGCATTGGACTTGTTCAACAAGGTATTCTACGTTGTCAAAAAGGCATTCGACTTGTTCAATAAAGCTTTCTACTTGGTATACAAGGCATTAGACTTGGTCAACAAGGCATTCGACTCGTTAAACAAGACATTGGACTTGGTCGACAAGGCATTTGACTTCTTCCACAAGGCAGTCGACTTAGTCAACAAGGCATTCAACTTGTTCAACAAGACATTCAACCTGTTCACAAGACATTCGACGTGGTCAACAAGGTATTCGACGTGCTCAACAAGGCATTCAACTTGTTCAACAAGTCATTTGACATTGTCAATAAGGCATTTGACTTCTTCAACAATGCATTCGACTTGGACAACAAGGCATTCAACTTGTTCAACAAGGCATTCCACGTGATAACAAGGCATTCGACTTTTTCAACAATGCAATGGACTTGGTGAACAGGGCTTGTGTTCAGTAAGGCATTGGACTTGGTCAACATGGCATTTGAGTTTTTGTTTTTGGGGAAAAATGGCATTTGAGTTGTTCAACAAGGCATTTGAGTCCACTTGTTGAACAAGACATTCTACTTGTTCAGAAGGGCATTCAACTTGGTCAAAAAGCTATACAAGGCATTTAACTATTCAACTAAGCATTCGACTTGTTCAACAAGGCATTCTACTTGGTCAACAAGGCATTCGACTTGTTCAACAAGGCATTCGACTTGTTCAACAAGGCATTGGACTTCGTCAACATGGCATTTGAGTTGTTTAAGAAGGCATTCGACTTGTTCAACAAGACATTCTACTTTGTTAACAAGGCATTGGACTTGTTCAACAAGGATTTCTACTTGGTATACAAGACAAGACTTGGTCAACAAGGCTTTCGACGTGCTCAACAATGCATTCGACTTGTTCAACAAGGCATATTTGACATTGTCAAGAAGTCATTCGACTTCTTCAACAAGGCATTCCACTTGGTCAACAAGGCATTTGACTTACTCAACAAGGCATTCTACTTGTTCAGAAGGGCACTCGATTCGGTAAACAAGGCGTACAAGGCATTCTAATTCTTTAATAAGGCATTTGACTTGTTCAACAAGGTATTCTACGTTGTCAAAAAGGCATTCGACTTGTTCAATAAAGCTTTCTACTTGGTATACAAGGCATTAGACTTGGTCAACAAGGCATTCGACTCGTTAAACAAGACATTGGACTTGGTCGACAAGGCATTCGACTTCTTCCACAAGGCAGTCAACTTGGTCAACAAGGCATTCAACTTGTTAAACAAGACATTCAACCTGTTCACAAGACATTCGACGTGGTCAACAAGGTATTCGACGTGCTCAACAAGGCATTCAACTTGTTCAACAAGGCATTTGACATTGTCAATAAGGCATTTGACTTCTTCAACTTGACTTGGACAACAAGGCATTCCACGTGTTAACAAGGCATTCGACTTGTTCAACAATGCAATGGACTTGGTGAACAGGGCTTGTTCAGTAAGGCATTGGACTTGGTCAACATGGCATTTGAGTTTTTGTTTTTGGGGAAAAATGGCATTTGAGTTGGTCAACAAGGCATTTGAGTCCACTTGTTGAACAAGACATTTTACTTGTTCAGAAGGGCATTCAACTTGGTCAAAAAGCTATACAAGGCATTTAACTATTCAACTAAGCATTCGACTTGTTCAACAAGGCATTCTACTTGGTCAACAAGGCATTCGACTTGTTCAACAAGGCATTCGACTTGTTCAACAAGGCATTCTACTTGGTCAACAAGGCATTCGACTTGTTCAACAAGGCATTCGACTTGTTCAACAAGGCATTCGACTTGTTCAACAAGGCATTCGACTTGTTCAACAAAGCATTCGACGTGGTCAACAATGTATTCGACGTGCTCAACAAGACATTCGACTTGTTCAACAAGGCATTTGACTTCTTCAACAATGCATTCGACTTGGTCAACAAGGCATTTGACATGTTCAGCAAGGCATTCCACGTGTTAACAAGGCATTCGACTTGTTCAACAAGGCATTGGACTTGGTGAACAGGGCTTGTTCAGTAAGGCATTGGACTTGGTCAACATGGCATTTGAGTTTTTGTGTTTGGGGAAAAATGGCATTTGAGTTGGTCAACAAGGCATTTGAGTCCACTTGTTGAACAAGACATTCTACTTGTTCAGAAGGGCATTCAACTTGGTCAAAAAGCTATACAAGGCATTTAACTATTCAACTAAGCATTCGACTTGTTCAACAAGGCATTCTACTTGGTCAACAAGGCATTCGACTTGTTCAACAAGGCATTCGACTTGTTCAACAAGGCATTCTACTTGGTCAACAAGGCATTCGACTTGTTCAACAAGGCATTCGACTTGTTCAACAAGGCATTCGACTTGTTCAACAAGGCATTCGACTTGTTCAACAAGGCATTCGACGTGGTCAACAATGTATTCGACGTGCTCAACAAGGCATTCGACTTGTTCAACAAGGCATTTGACATTGTCAATAAGGCATTTGGCTTCTTCAACAATGCATTCGACTTGGTCAACAAGGCATTTGACATGTTCAACAAGGCATTCCACGTGTTAACAAGGCATTCGACTTGTTCAACAAGGCATTGGACTTGGTGAACAGGGCTTGTTCAGTAAGGCATTGGACTTGGTCAACATGGCATTTGAGTTTTTGTTTTTGGGGAAAAATGGCATTTGAGTTGTTCAACAAGGCATTTGAGTCCACTTGTTGAACAAGACATTCTACTTGTTCAGAAGGGCATTCAACTTGGTCAAAAAGCTATACAAGGCATTTAACTATTCAACTAAGCATTCGACTTGTTCAACAAGGCATTCTACTTGGTCAACATGGCATTCGACTTGTTCAACAAGGCATTCGACTTGTTCGACAAGGCATTCCACTTGTTCAACAAGGAATTGGACTTGGTCAACATGGCATTTGAGTTGTTTAAGAAGGCATTCGACTTGTTCAACAAGACATTCTACTTTGTTAACAAGGCATTGGACTTGTTCAACAAGGATTTCTACTTGGTATACAAGACAAGACTTGGTCAACAAGGCTTTCGACGTGCTCAACAAGGCATTCGACTTGTTCAACAAGGCATTTGACATTGTCAATAAGCCATTCGACTTCTTCAACAAGGCATTCGACTTGGTATACAAGGCATTCCACTTGGTCAACAAGGCATTTGACTTACCAACAAGGCATTCTACTTGTTCAGAAGGGCACTCGATTCGGTAAACAAGGCGTACAAGGCATTCTAATTCTTTAATAAGGCATTAGACTTTTTCAACAAGGTATGCTACGTTGTCAAAAAGGCATTCGACTTGTTCAATAAAGCTTTCTACTTGGTATCCAAGGCATTAGACTTGGTCAACAAGGCATTCGACTCGTTAAACAAGACATTGGACTTGGTCGACAAGGCATTTGACTTCTTCCACAAGGCAGTCGACTTGGTCAACAAGGCATTCAACTTGCAAACACGACATTCAACCTGTTCACAATACATTCGACGTGGTCAAAAGGGTATTCGACGTGCTCAACAAGGCATTCAACTTGTTCAACAAGGCATTTGACATTGTCAATAAGGCATTTGACTTCTTCAACAATGCATTCAACTTGGACAACAAGGCATTCAACTTGTTCAACAAGACATTCAACCTGTTCACAAGACATTCGACGTGGTCAACAAGGTATTCGACGTGCTCAACAAGGCATTCAACTTGTTCAACAAGGCATTTGACATTGTCAATAAGGAATTTGACTTCTTCAACAATGCATTCAACTTGGACAACAAGGCATTCAACTTGTTCAACAAGAGATTCCACGTGTTAACAAGGCATTCGACTTGTTCAACAATGCAATGGACTTGGTGAACATGGCTTGTTCAGTAAGGCATTGGACTTGGTCAACATGGCATTTGAGTTTTTGTTTTTGGGGAAAAATGGCATTTGAGTTGTTCAACAAGGCATTTGAGTCCACTTGTTGAACAAGACATTCTACTTGTTCAGAAGGGCATTCAACTTGGTCAAAAAGCTATACAAGGCATTTAACTATTCAACTAAGCATTCGACTTGTTCAACAAGGCATTCTACTTGGTGAACAAGGCATTCGACTTGTTCAACAAGGCATTCGACTTGTTCAACAAGGCATTGGACTTGGTCAACATGACATTTGAGTTGTTTAAGAAGGCATTCGACTTGTTCAACAAGACATTCTACTTTGTTAACAAGGCATTGGACTTGTTCAACAAGGATTTCTACTTGGTATACAAGACAAGACTTGGTCAACAAGGCTTTCGACGTGCTCAACAAGGCATTCGACTTGTTCAACAAGGCATTTGACATTGTCAATAAGCCATTCGACTTCTTCAACAAGGCATTCGACTTGGTCAACAAGGCATTTGAGTTACTCAACAAGGCATTCTACTTGTTCAGAAGGGCACTCGATTCGGTAAACAAGGCGTACAAGGCGTACTTCCTTAATAAGGCATTCGACTTGTTCAACAAGGTATTCTACTTTGTCAACAATGCATGCGACTTGTTCAACAAAGCTTTCTACTTGGTATACAAGGCATTCGACTTGGTCAACCAGGCATTCGACTCGTTAAACAAGACATTGGACTTGGTCAACAAGGCATTCGACTTCTTCCACAATGCAGTCGACTTGGTCAACAAGGCATTCCACTTGTTAACAAGGCATTGGACTTGGTCAACAAGGCATTTGAGTTGTTCAAGAAGGCATTCGACTTGTTCAACAAGACATTCTACTTTGTTAACAAGGCATTGGACTTGTTCAACAAGGATTTCTACTTGGTATACAAGACAAGACTTGGTCAACAAGGCTTTCGACGTGCTCAACAAGGCATTCGACGTGTTCAACAAGGCATTTGACATTGTCAATAAGGCATTCGACTTCTTCAACAAGGCATTCGACTTGGTCAACAAGGCATTCCGCTTGGTCAACAAGGCATTCGACTTGTGCAACAAGGCATTCGACTTGGTTGACAAGTCATTTGAGTGGTTCATCATGGCATTCGACTTGTCCAAGAAGCCCATCTACTTGTTCTGAAGGGCCACTCGATTCGGTAAACAAGGCGTACAAGGCATTCTACTTGTTCAATTTGGCATTCGACTTGTTCAATAAGGTATTCTACGTTGTCAAAAAGGCATTCGACTTGTTCAACAAAGCTTTCTACTTAGTATACAAGGCATTAGACTTGCTCAACAAGGCATTCAACTCGTTAAACAAGACATTGGACTTGGTCGACAAGGCATTCGACTTCTTCCACAAGGCAGTCGACTTGGTCAACAAGGCATTCAACTTGGTCAACAAGGCATTCAACCTGTTCACAAGACATTCGACGTGCTCAACAAGGCATTCGACTTGTTCAACAAGGCATTTGACATTGTCAATAAGGCATTTGACTTCTTCAACAATGCATTCGACTTTGTCAACAAGGCATTCAACTTGTTCAACAAGGCATTCCACGTGTTAAAAAGGCATTCGACTTATTCAACAAGGCATTGAACTTGGTGAACAGGGCTTGTTTAGTAAGGCATTCGACCTGGTCAACATGGCATTTGAGTTTTTGTTTTTGGGGAAAAATGGCATTTGAGTTGTTCAACAAGGCATTTGAGTCCACTTGTTGAACAAGACATTCTACTTGTTCAGAAGGGCATTCAACTTGGTCAAAAAGCTATACAAGGCATTTAACTATTCAACTAAGCATTCGACTTGTTCAACAAGGCATTCTACTTGGTCAACAAGGCATTCGACTTGTTCAACAAGGCATTCCACTTGTTCAACAAGGAATTGGACTTGGTCAACATGGCATTTGAGTTGTTTAAGAAGGCATTCGACTTGTTCAACAAGACATTCTACTTTGTTAACAAGGCATTGGACTTGTTCAACAAGGATTTCTACTTGGTATACAAGACAAGACTTGGTCAACAAGGCTTTCGACGTGCTCAACAAGGCATTCGACTTGTTCAACAAGGCATTTGACATTGTCAATAAGCCATTCGACTTCTTCAACAAGGCATTCGACTTGGTATACAAGGCATTCCACTTGGTCAACAAGGCATTTGACTTACTCAACAAGGCATTCTACTTGTTCAGAAGGGCACTCGATTCGGTAAACAAGGCGTACAAGGCATTCTAATTCTTTAATAAGGCATTCGACTTTTTCAACAAGGTATGCTACGTTGTCAAAAAGGCATTCGACTTGTTAGATAAAGCTTTCTACTTGGTATACAAGGCATTAGACTTGGTCAACAAGGCATTCGACTCGTTAAACAAGACATTGGACTTGGTCGACAAGGCATTTGACTCCTTCCACAAGGCAGTCGACTTGGTCAACAAGGCATTCAACTTGCAAACAAGACATTCAACCTGTTCACAAGACATTCGACGTGGTCAACAAGGTATTCGACGTGCTCAACAAGGCATTCAACTTGTTCAACAAGGCATTTGACATTGTCAATAAGGCATTTGACTTCTTCAACAATGCATTCAACTTGGACAACAAGGCATTCAACTTGTTCAACAAGACATTCAACCTATTCACAAGACATTCGACGTGGTCAACAAGGTATTCGACGTGCTCAACAAGGCATTCAACTTGTTCAACAAGGCATTTGACATTGTCAATAAGGCATTTGACTTCTTCAACAATGCATTCAACTTGGACAACAATGCATTCAACTTGTTCAACAAGGCATTCCACGTGTTAACAAGGCATTCGACTTGTTCAACAATGCAATGGACTTGGTGAACATGGCTTGTTCAGTAAGGCATTGGACTTGGTCAGCATGGCATTTGAGTTTTTGTTTTTGGGGAAAAATGGCATTTGAGTTGTTCAACAAGGCATTTGAGTCCACTTGTTGAACAAGACATTCTACTTGTTCAGAAGGGCATTCAACTTGGTCAAAAAGCTATACAAGGCATTTAACTATTCAACTAAGCATTCGACTTGTTCAACAAGGCATTCTACTTGGTCAACAAGGCATTCGACTTGTTCAACAAGGCATTCCACTTGTTCAACAAGGAATTGGACTTGGTCAACATGGCATTTGAGTTGTTTAAGAAGGCATTCGACTTGTTCAACAAGACATTCTACTTTGTTAACAAGGCATTGGACTTGTTCAACAAGGATTTCTACTTGGTATACAAGACAAGACTTGGTCAACAAGGCTTTCGACGTGCTCAACAAGGCATTCGACTTGTTCAACAAGGCATTTGACATTGTCAATAAGCCATTCGACTTCTTCAACAAGGCATTCGACTTGGTATACAAGGCATTCCACTTGGTCAACAAGGCATTTGACTTACTCAACAAGGCATTCTACTTGTTCAGAAGGGCACTCGATTCGGTAAACAAGGCGTACAAGGCATTCTAATTCTTTAATAAGGCATTCGACTTTTTCAACAAGGTATGCTACGTTGTCAAAAAGGCATTCGACTTGTTCAATAAAGCTTTCTACTTGGTATACAAGGCATTAGACTTGGTCAACAAGGCATTCGACTCGTTAAACAAGACATTGGACTTGGTCGACAAGGCATTTGACTTCTTCCACAAGGCAGTCGACTTGGTCAACAAGGCATTCAACTTGCAAACAAGACATTCAACCTGTTCACAAGACATTCGACGTGGTCAACAAGGTATTCGACGTGCTCAACAAGGCATTCAACTTGTTCAACAAGGCATTTGACATTGTCAATAAGGCATTTGACTTCTTCAACAATGCATTCAACTTGGACAACAAGGCATTCAACTTGTTCAACAAGGCATTCAACCTATTCACAAGACATTCGACGTGGTCAACAAGGTATTCGACGTGCTCAACAAGGCATTCAACTTGTTCAACAAGGCATTTGACATTGTCAATAAGGCATTTGACTTCTTCAACAATGCATTCAACTTGGACAACAAGGCATTCAACTTGTTCAACAAGGCATTCCACGTGTTAACAAGGCATTCGACTTGTTCAACAATGCAATGGACTTGGTGAACATGGCTTGTTCAGTAAGGCATTGGACTTGGTCAACATGGCATTTGAGTTTTTGTTTTTGGGGAAAAATGGCATTTGAGTTGTTCAACAAGGCATTTGAGTCCACTTGTTGAACAAGACATTCTACTTGTTCAGAAGGGCATTCAACTTGGTCAAAAAGCTATACAAGGCATTTAACTATTCAACTAAGCATTCGACTTGTTCAACAAGGCATTCTACTTGGTCAACAAGGCATTCGACTTGTTCAACAAGGCATTCGACTTGTTCAACAAGGCATTCCATTTGTTCAACAAGGAATTGGACTTGGTCAACATGGCATTTGAGTTGTTTAAGAAGGCATTCGACTTGTTCAACAAGACATTCTACTTTGTTAACAAGGCATTGGACTTGTTCAACAAGGATTTCTACTTGGTATACAAGACAAGACTTGGTCAACAAGGCTTTCGACGTGCTCAACAAGGCATTCGACTTGTTCAACAAGGCATTTGACATTGTCAATAAGGCATTCGACTTGTTCAACAAGGCATTCGACTTGTTCAACAAGGCATTCGACTTGTTCAACAAGAAATTTGGACTTGGTCAACATGGCATTTGAGTTGTTTAATAAGGCATTCGACTTGTTCAACAAGACATTCTACTTTGTTAACAAGGCATTGGACTTGTTCAACAAGGATTTCTACTTGGTATACATGACAAGACTTGGTCAACAAGGCTTTCGACGTGCTCAACAAGGCATTCGACTTGTTCAACAAGGCATTTGACATTGTCAATAAGGCACTCGACTTCTTCAACAAAGCATTTGACTTGGTCAACAAGGCATTACGCTTGGTCAACAAGGCATTTGACTTACTCAACAAGGCATTCTACTTGTTCAGAAGGGCACTCGATTCGGTAAACTAGGCGTACAAGGCATTCTACTTCTTTAATAAGGCATTCGACTTGTTCAACAAGGTATTCTACTTTGTCAACAATGCATGCGACTTGTTCAACAAAGCTTTCTACTTGGTATACAAGGCATTCGACTTGGTCAACCAGGCATTCGACTCGTTCAACAAGACATTGGACTTGGTCAACAAGGCATTCGACTTCTTCCACAAGGCAGTCGACTTGGTCAACAAGGCATTCCACTTCTTCAACAAGACATTCAACCTGTTCACAAAGACATTCGACGTGGTCAACAAGGTATTCGATGTGCTCAACAAGGCATTCGACTTGTTCAACAAGGCATTTGACATTGTCAATAAGGCATTTGACTTCTTCAACAATGCATTCGACTTGGACAACAAGGCATTCAACTTGTTCAACAAGGCATTCCACGTGTTAACAAGGCATTCGACTTGTTCAACAATGCAATGGACTTGTCAATAAGGCATTCGACTTGTTCAATAAGACATTTGACATTGTCAATAAGGCATTCGACTTCTTCAACAAGGCTTTCGACGTGCTCAACAAGGCATTCGACTTGTTCAACAAGGCATTTGACATTGTCAATAAGGCATTCGACTTCTTCAACAAGGCATTCGACTTGGTCAACAAGGCATTCCGCTTGGTCAACAAGGCATTTGACTTACTCAACAAGGCATTCTACTTGTTCAAAAGGGCACTCGATTCGGTAAACAAGGCGTACAAGGCATTCTACTTCTTTAATAAGGCATTCGACTTGTTCAACAAGGTATTCTACTTTATCAACAATGCATGCGACTTGTTCAACAAAGCTTTCTACTTGGTATACAAGGCATTCGACTTGGTCAACCAGGCATTCGACTCGTTCAACAAGACATTAGACTTGGTCAACAAGGCATTCGACTTCTTCCACAAGGCAGTCGACTTGGTCAACAAGGCATTCCACTAGTTAACAAGGCATTGGAGTTGGTCAACAAGGCATTTGAGTTGTTCAAGAAGGCATTCGACTTTTTCAACAAGACATTCTACTTTGTTAACAAAGCATTAGACATGTTCAACAAGGATTTCATTTTGGTATACAAGACAAGACTTGGTCAACAATAACAAGGCATTCGACTAATTAAACAAGACATTGGACTTGGTCGACAAGGATTCGACTTCTTCAACAAGGCAGTCGACTTGGTCAACAAGGCATTCAACTTGTTCAACAAGGCATTCAACCTGTTCACAAGACATTCGACGTGGTCAACAATGTATTCGACGTGCTCAACAAGGCATTCGACTTGTTCAACAAGGCATTTGACATTGTCAATAAGGCATTTGACTTCTTCAACAATGCATTCGACTTGGTCAACAAGGCATTTAACATGTTCAATAAGGCATTCCACGTGTTTACAAGGCATTCGACTTGTTCAACAAGGCATTGGACTTGGTGAACATGGCTTGTTCAGTAAGGCATTAAACTTGGTCAACATGGCATTTGAGTTTTTTTTTTTGGGGAAAAATGGCATTTGAGTTGTTCGACAAAGCATTTGAGTCCACTTGTTGAACAAGACATTCTACTTGTTCAGAAGGGCATTCAACTTGGTCAAAAAGCTATACAAGGCATTTAACTATTCAACTAAGCATTCGACTTGTTCAACAAGGCATTCTACTTGGTCAACAAAGCATTCGACTTGTTCAACAAGGCATTCGACTTGTTCAACAAGGCATTCCACTTGTTCAACAAGGAATTGGACTTGGTCAACATGGCATTTGAGTTGTTTAAGAAGACATTTGACTTGTTCAACAAGACATTCTACTTTGTTAACAAGGCATTGGACTTGTTCAACAAGGATTTCTACTTGGTATACAAGACAAGACTTGGTCAACACGGCTTTCGACGTGCTCAACAAGGCATTCGACTTGTTCAACAAGGCATTTGACATTGTCACGAAGGCATTCGACTTCTTCAACAAGGCATTCGACTTGGTATACAAGGCATTCCACTTGGTCAACAACGCATTTGACTTACTCAACAAGGCATTCTACTTGTTCAGAAGGGCACTCGATTCGGTAAACAAGGCGTACAAGGCATTCTAATTCTTTAATAAGGCATTCGACTTGTTCAACAAGGTATTCTACGTTGTCAAAAAGGCATTCGACTTGTTCAATAAAGCTTTCTACTTTGTCAACAAGGCATTCGACTCGTTAAACAAGACATTGGACTTGGTCGACAAGGCATTCGACTTCTTCCACAAGGCAGTCGACTTGGTCAACAAGGCATTCAACTTCTTCAACAAGACATTCAACCTGTTCACAAAGACATTCGACGTGGTCAACAAGGTATTCGATGTGCTCAACAAGGCATTCGACTTGTTCAACAAGGCATTTGACATTGTCAATAAGGCATTTGACTTCTTCAACAATGCATTCGACTTGGACAACAAGGCATTCAACTTGTTCAACAAGGCATTCCACGTGTTAACAAGGCATTCGACTTGTTCAACAATGCAATGGACTTGGTGAACAGGGCTTGTTCAGTAACGCATTGGACTTGGTCAACATGGCATTTGAGTTTTTGTTTTTGGGGAAAAATGGCATTTGAGTTGTTAAACAAGGCATTTGAGTCCACTTGTTGAACAAGACATTCTACTTGTTCAGAAGGGCATTCAACTTGGTCAAAAAGCTATACAAGGCATTTAACTATTCAACTAAACATTCGACTTGGTCAACAAGGCATTCTACTTGGTCAACAAGGCATTCGACTTGTTCAACAAGGCATTCTACTTCTTCAACAAGGCATTCGACTTGTTCAACAAGGCATTCGACTTGTTCAACAAGGCATTCGACTTTTTCAACAAGGCATTCGACGTGGTCAACAATGAATTCGACGTGCTCAACAAGGCATTCCACTTGTTCAACAAGGCATTTGACATTGTCAATAAGGCATTTGACTTTTTCAACAATGCATTCGACTTGGTCAACAAGGCATTTAACATGTTCAACAAGGCATTCCACGTGTTAACAAGGCATTCGACTTGTTCAACAAGGCATTGGACTTGGTGAACAGGGCTTGTTCAGTAAGGCATTGGACTTGGTCAACATGGCATTTGAGTTTTTGTTTTTGGGGAAAAATGGCATTTGAGTTGTTCAACAAGGCATTTGAGTCCACTTGTTGAACAAGACATTCTACTTGTTCAGAAGGGCATTCAACTTGGTCAAAAAGCTATACAAGGCATTTAACTATTCAACTAAGCATTCGACTTGTTCAACAAGGCATTCTACTTGGTCAACAAGGCATTCGACTTGTTCAACAAGGCATTCGACTTGTTCAACAAGGCATTCGACTTGTTCAACAAGGCATTGGACTTGGTCAACATGGCATTTGAGTTGTTTAAGAAGGCATTCGACTTGTTCAACAAGACATTCTACTTTGTTAACAAGGCATTGGACTTGTTCAACAAGGATTTCTACTTGGTATACAAGACAAGACTTGGTCAACACGGCTTTCGACGTGCTCAACAAGGCATTCGACTTGTTCAACAAGGCATTTGACATTGTCAATAAGCCATTCGACTTCTTCAACAAGGCATTCGACTTGGTCAACAAGGCATTCCGCTTGGTCAACAAGGCATTTGACTTACTCAACAAGGCATTCTACTTGTTCAGAAGGGCACTCGATTCGGTAAACAAAGGCGTACAAGGCATTCTACTTCTTTAATAAGGCATTCGACTTGTTCAACAAGGTATTCTACTTTGTCAACAATGCATGCGACTTGTTCAACAAAGCTTTCTACTTGGTATACAAGGCATTCGACTTGGTCAACCAGGCATTCGACTCGTTAAACAAGACATTGGACTTGGTCAACAAGGCATTCGACTTCTTCCACAAGGCAGTCGACTTGGTCAACAAGGCATTCCACTAGTTAACAAGGCATTGGAGTTGGTCAACAAGGCGTTTGAGTTGTTCAAGAAGGCATTCGACTTGTTCAACAAGACATTCTACTTTGTTAACAAGGCATTAGACTTGTTCAACAAGGATTTCATTTTGGTATACAAGACAAGACTTGGTCAACAATGCTTTCGACGTGCTCAACAAAGCATTCGACTAGTTCAACAAGGCATTTGACTTTGTCAACAAGGCATTCGACTTGTTCAACAAGGCATTTTACATTGTCAAGAAGGCATTCGACTTCTTCAACAAGGCATTCGACTTGGTCAACAAGGCATTCCGCTTGGTCAACAAGGCATTCGACTAATTAAACAAGACATTGGACTGGGTCGACAAGGCATTCAACCTGTTCACAAGACATTTGACGTGGTCAACAATGTATTCGACGTGCTCAACAAGGCATTCGACTTGTTCAAGGCATTTGACATTGTCAATAAGGCATTTGACTTCTTCAACAATGCATTCGACTTGGTCAACAAGGCATTTAACATGTTCAACAAGGCATTCCACGTGTTAACAAGGCATTCGACTTGTTCAACAAGGCATTGGACTTGGTGAACAGGGCTTGTTCAGTAAGGCATTGGACTTGGTCAACATGGCATTTGAGTTTTTGTTTTTGGGGAAAAATGGCATTTGAGTTGTTCAAGAAGGCATTTGATTCCACTTGTTGAACAAGACATTCTACTTGTTCAGAAGGGCATTCAACTTGGTCAAAAAGCTATACAAGGCATTTAACTATTCAACTAAGCATTCGACTTGTTCAACAAGGCATTCTACTTGGTCAACAAGGCATTCGACTTGTTCAACAAGGCATTCGACTTGTTCAACAAGGCATTGGACTTGGTCAACATGGCATTTGAGTTGTTTAAGAAGGCATTCGACTTGTTCAACAGACATTCTACTTTGTTAACAAGGCATTGGACTTGTTCAACAAGGATTTCTACTTGGTATACAAGACAAGACTTGGTCAACAAGGCTTTTGACGTGCTCAACAAGGCATTCGACTTGTTCAACAAGGCATTTGACATTGTCAATAAGCCATTCGACTTCTTCAACAAGGCATTCGACTTGGTCAACAAGGCATTCCGCTTGCTCAACAAGGCATTTGACTTACTCAACAAGGCATTCTACTTGTTCAGAAGGGCACTCGATTCGGTAAACAAGGCGTACAAGGCATTCTAGTTCTTTAATAAGGCATTCGACTTGTTCAACAAGGTATTCTACTTTGTCAACAATGCATGCGACTTGTTCAACAAAGCTTTCTACTTGGTATACAAGGCATTCGACTTGGTCAACCAGGCATTCGACTCGTTAAACAAGACATTGGACTTGGTCAACAAGGCATTCGACTTCTTCCACAAGGCAGTCGACTTGGTCCACAAGGCATTCCACTTGTTAACAAGGCATTGGACTTGGTCAACAAGGCATTTGAGTTGTTCAAGAAGGCATTCGACTTGTTCAACAAGACATTCTACTTTGTTAACAAGGCATTGGACTTGTTCAACAAGGATTTCTACTTGGTATACAAGACAAGACTTGGTCAACAAGGCTTTCGACGTGCTCAACAAGGCATTCGACGTGTTCAACAAGGCATTTGACATTGTCAATAAGGCATTCGACTTCTTCAACAAGGCATTCGACATGGTCAACAAGGCATTCCGCTTGGTCAACAAGGCATTTGACTTACTCAACAAGGCATTCTACTTGTTCAGAAGGGCACTCGATTCGGTAAACAAAGCGTACAAGGCATTCTACTTCTTTAATAAGGCATTCGACTTGTTCAACAAGACATTCGACTTGGTTAACATGGCATTTGAGTTGTTGAACAAGGCATTCGACTTGTTCAACAAGGCATTTGACTATGTCAACAAGGCATTCGACTTGTTCAACAAGGCATTTGACATTGTCAATAAGGCATTCGACTTCTTCAACAAGGCATCCGACTTGGTCAACAAGGCATTCCGCCTGGTCAACAAGGCATTCGACTAATTAAACAAGACATTGGACTTGGTCGACAAGGCATTCGACTTCTTCAACAAAGCAGTCGACTTGGTCAACAAGGCAGTCAACTTGTTCAACAAGGCATTCAACCTGTTCACAAGACATTCGACGTGGTCAACAATGTATTCGACGTGCTCAACAAGGCATTCGACTTGTTCAACAAGGCATTTGACATTGTCAATAAGGCATTTGACTTCTTCAACAATGCATTCGACTTGGTCAACAAGGCATTTAACATGTTCAACAAGGCATTCCACGTGTTAACAAGGCATTCGACTTGTTCAACAAGGCATTGGACTTGGTGAACATGGCTTGTTCAGTAAGGCATTGGACTTGGTCAACATGGCATTTGAGTTTTTGTTTTTGGGGAAAAATGGCATTTGAGTTGTTCAACAAAGCATTTGAGTCCACTTGTTGAACAAGACATTCTACTTGTTCAGAAGGGCATTCAACTTGGTCAAAAAGCTATACAAGGCATTTAACTTTTCAACTAAGCATTCGACTTGTTCAACAAGGCATTCTACTTGGTCAACAAGGCATTCGACTTGTTCAACAAGGCATTCGACTTGTTCAACAAGGCATTCGACTTGTTCAACATGGCATTGGACTTGGTCAACATGGCATTTGAGTTGTTTAAGAAGGCATTCGACTTGTTCAACAAGACATTCTACTTTGTTAACAAGGCATTGGACTTGTTCAACAAGGATTTCTACTTGGTATACAAGACAAGACTTGGTCAACACGGCTTTCGACGTGCTCAACAAGGCATTCGACTTGTTCAACAAGGCATTTGACATTGTCAATAAGCCATTCGACTTCTTCAACAAGGCATTCGACTTGGTCAACAAGGCATTCCGCTTGGTCAACAAGGCATTCGACTAATTAAACAAGACATTGGACTGGGTCGACAAGGCATTCAACCTGTTCACAAGACATTTGACGTGGTCAACAATGTATTCGACGTGCTCAACAAGGCATTCGACTTGTTCAAGGCATTTGACATTGTCAATAAGGCATTTGACTTCTTCAACAATGCATTCGACTTGGTCAACAAGGCATTTAACATGTTCAACAAGGCATTCCACGTGTTAACAAGGCATTCGACTTGTTCACAAGGCATTGGACTTGGTGAACAGGGCTTGTTCAGTAAGGCATTGGACTTGGTCAACATGGCATTTGAGTTTTTGTTTTTGGGGAAAAATGGCATTTGAGTTGTTCAAGAAGGCATTTGATTCCACTTGTTGAACAAGACATTCTACTTGTTCAGAAGGGCATTCAACTTGGTCAAAAAGCTATACAAGGCATTTAACTATTCAACTAAGCATTCGACTTGTTCAACAAGGCATTCTACTTGGTCAACAAGGCATTCGACTTGTTCAACAAGGCATTCGACTTGTTCAACAAGGCATTGGACTTGGTCAACATGGCATTTGAGTTGTTTAAGAAGGCATTCGACTTGTTCAACAAGACATTCTACTTTGTTAACAAGGCATTGGACTTGTTCAACAAGGATTTCTACTTGGTATACAAGACAAGACTTGGTCAACAAGGCTTTTGACGTGCTCAACAAGGCATTCGACTTGTTCAACAAGGCATTTGACATTGTCAATAAGCCATTCGACTTCTTCAACAAGGCATTCGACTTGGTCAACAAGGCATTCCGCTTGCTCAACAAGGCATTTGACTTACTCAACAAGGCATTCTACTTGTTCAGAAGGGCACTCGATTCGGTAAACAAGGCGTACAAGGCATTCTAGTTCTTTAATAAGGCATTCGACTTGTTCAACAAGGTATTCTACTTTGTCAACAATGCATGCGACTTGTTCAACAAAGCTTTCTACTTGGTATACAAGGCATTCGACTTGGTCAACCAGGCATTCGACTCGTTAAACAAGACATTGGACTTGGTCAACAAGGCATTCGACTTCTTCCACAAGGCAGTCGACTTGGTCCACAAGGCATTCCACTTGTTAACAAGGCATTGGACTTGGTCAACAAGGCATTTGAGTTGTTCAAGAAGGCATTCGACTTGTTCAACAAGACATTCTACTTTGTTAACAAGGCATTGGACTTGTTCAACAAGGATTTCTACTTGGTATACAAGACAAGACTTGGTCAACAAGGCTTTCGACGTGCTCAACAAGGCATTCGACGTGTTCAACAAGGCATTTGACATTGTCAATAAGGCATTCGACTTCTTCAACAAGGCATTCGACATGGTCAACAAGGCATTCCGCTTGGTCAACAAGGCATTTGACTTACTCAACAAGGCATTCTACTTGTTCAGAAGGGCACTCGATTCGGTAAACAAAGCGTACAAGGCATTCTACTTCTTTAATAAGGCATTCGACTTGTTCAACAAGACATTCGACTTGGTTAACATGGCATTTGAGTTGTTGAACAAGGCATTCGACTTGTTCAACAAGGCATTTGACTATGTCAACAAGGCATTCGACTTGTTCAACAAGGCATTTGACATTGTCAATAGGCATTCGACTTCTTCAACAAGGCATCCGACTTGGTCAACAAGGCATTCCGCCTGGTCAACAAGGCATTCGACTAATTAAACAAGACATTGGACTTGGTCGACAAGGCATTCGACTTCTTCAACAAAGCAGTCGACTTGGTCAACAAGGCAGTCAACTTGTTCAACAAGGCATTCAACCTGTTCACAAGACATTCGACGTGGTCAACAATGTATTCGACGTGCTCAACAAGGCATTCGACTTGTTCAACAAGGCATTTGACATTGTCAATAAGGCATTTGACTTCTTCAACAATGCATTCGACTTGGTCAACAAGGCATTTAACATGTTCAACAAGGCATTCCACGTGTTAACAAGGCATTCGACTTGTTCAACAAGGCATTGGACTTGGTGAACATGGCTTGTTCAGTAAGGCATTGGACTTGGTCAACATGGCATTTGAGTTTTTGTTTTTGGGGAAAAATGGCATTTGAGTTGTTCAACAAAGCATTTGAGTCCACTTGTTGAACAAGACATTCTACTTGTTCAGAAGGGCATTCAACTTGGTCAAAAAGCTATACAAGGCATTTAACTTTTCAACTAAGCATTCGACTTGTTCAACAAGGCATTCTACTTGGTCAACAAGGCATTCGACTTGTTCAACAAGGCATTCGACTTGTTCAACAAGGCATTCGACTTGTTCAACATGGCATTGGACTTGGTCAACATGGCATTTGAGTTGTTTAAGAAGGCATTCGACTTGTTCAACAAGACATTCTACTTTGTTAACAAGGCATTGGACTTGTTCAACAAGGATTTCTACTTGGTATACAAGACAAGACTTGGTCAACAAGGCTTTCGACGTGCTCAACAAGGCATTCGACTTGTTCAACAAGGCATTTGACATTGTCAATAAGCCATACGACTTCGTCAACAAGGCATTCGACTTGGTCAACAAGGCATTCCGCTTGGTCAACAAGGCATTTGACTTACTCAACAAGGCATTCTAATTGTTCAGAAGGGCACTCGATTCGGTAAACAAGGCGTACAAGGCGTACTTCCTTAATAAGGCATTCGACTTGTTCAACAAGGTATTCTACTTTGTCAACAAGGCATGCGACTTGTTCAACAAAGCTTTCTACTTGGTATACAAGGCATTCCACTTGTTAACAAGGCATTGGACTTGGTCAACAAGGCATTTGAGTTGTTCAAGAAGGCATTCGACTTGTTCAACAAGACATTCTACTTTGTTAACAAGGCATTGGACTTGTTCAACAAGGATTTCTACTTGGTATACAAGACAAGACTTGGTCAACAAGGCTTTCGACGTGCTCAACAAGGCATTCGACGTGTTCAACAATGCATTTGACATTGTCAATAAGGCATTCGACTTCTTCAACAAGGCATTCGACTTGGTCAACAAGGCATTCCGCTTGGTCAAGAAGGCATTTGACTTACTCAACAAGGCATTCTACTTGTTCAGAAGGGCACTCGATTCGGTAAACAAAGCGTACAAGGCATTCTACTTCTTTAATAAGGCATTCGACTTGTTCAACAAGACATTCGACTTGGTTAACATGGCATTTGAGTTGTTGAACAAGGCATTCGACTTGTTTAATAAGACATTCTGCTTTGTTAACAAGGCATTCGACTTGTTCAACATGGATTTCTACTTGGTATACAAGACAAGACTTCAACAAGGCTTTCGACGTGCTCAACAAGGCATTCGACTTGTTCAACAAGACATTTGACATTGTCAATAAGGCATTCGACTTCTTCAACAAGGCATTCGACTTGGTCAACAAGGCATTCCGCTTGGTCAACAAGGCATTCGACTTGTGCAACAAGGCATTCGACTTGGTTGACAAGTCATTTGAGTGGTTCATCATGGCATTCGAATTGTCCAAGAAGCCAATCTACCTGTTCTGAAGGGCCACTCGATTCGGTAAACAAGGCGTACAAGGCATTCTACTTGTTCAATTTGGCATTCGACTTGTTCAATAAGGTATTCTACGTTGTCAAAAAGGCATTCGACTTGTTCAACACAGCTTTCTACTTAGAATACAAGGCATTAGACTTGCTCAACAAGGCATTCAACTCGTTAAACAAGACATTGGACTTGGTCGACAAGGCATTCGACTTCTTCTACAAGGCAGTCGACTTGGTCAACAAGGCATTCAACTTGGTCAACAAGACATTCAACCTGTTCACAAGACATTCGACGTGGTCAACAAGGTATTCGACGTGCTCAACAAGGCATTCGACTTGGTTAACAAGGCATTTCACATTGTCAATAAGGCATTTGACTTCTTCAACAATGCATTCGACTTGGTCAACAAGGCATTTAACATGTTCAACAAGGCATTCCACGTGTTAACAAGGCATTCGACTTGTTCAACAATGCATTGGACTTGGTGAACAGGGCTTGTTCAGTAAGGCATTGGACTTGGTCAACATGGCATTTGAGTTTTTGTTTTTGGGGAAAAATGGCATTTGAGTTGTTCAACAAGGCATTTGAGTCCACATGTTGAACAAGACATTCTACTTGTTCAGAAGGGCATTCAACTTGGTCAAAAAGTTATACAAGGCATTTAACTATTCAACTAAGCATTCGACTTGTTCAACAAGGCATTCTACTTGGTCAACAAGGCATTCGACTTGTTCAACAAGGCATTCGACTTGTTCAACAAGGCATTCTACTTGGTCAACAAGGCATTTGACTTGTTCAACAAGGCATTCGACTTGTTCAACAAGGCATTCGACTTGTTCAACAAGGCATTCGACTTGTTCAACAAGGCATTCGACTTGTTCAACAAGGCATTCCACTTGTTCAACAAGGTATTGGACTTGGTCAACATGGCATTTGAGTCGTTTAATAAGGCATTCGACTTGTTCAACAAGACATTCTACTTTGTTAACAAGGCTTTGGACTTGTTCAACAAGGATTTCTACTTGGTATACAAGACAAGACTTGGTCAACAAGGCCTTTCGACGTGCTCAACAAGGCATTCGACTTGTTCAACAAGGCATTTGACATTGTCAATAAGGCATTCGACTTCTTCAACAAAGCATTTGACTTGGTCAACAAGGCATTCCGCTTGGTCAACAAGGAATTTGACTTACTCAACAAGGCATTCTACTTGTTCAGAAGGGCACTCAATTCGGTAAACTAGGCGTACAGTAAACTAGGCGTACAAGGCATTCTACTTCTTTAATAAGGCATTCCACTTGTTCAACAAGGTATTCTACTTTGTCAACAATGCATGCGACTTGTTCAACAAAGCTTTCTACTTGGTATACAAGGCATTCGACTTGGTCAACCAGGCATTCGACTCGTTCAACAAAACATTGGACTTGGTCAACAAGGCATTCGACTTCTTCCACAAGGCAGTCGACTTGGTCAACAAGGCATTCCACTAGTTAACAAGGCATTGGAGTTGGTCAACAAGGCATTTGAGTTGTTCAAGAAGGCATTCGACTTGTTCAACAAGACATTCTACTTTGTTAACAAAGCATTAGACTTGTTCAACAAGGATTTCATTTTGGTATACAAGACAAGACTTGGTCAACAATGCTTTCGACGTGCTCAACAAAGCATTCGACTAGTTCAACAAGGCATTTGACTTTGTCAACAAGGCATTCGACTTGTTCAACAAGGCATTTGACATTGTCAATAAGGCATTCGACTTCTTCAACAAGGCATTCGACTTGGTCAACAAGGCATTCCGCTTGGTCAACAAGGCATTCGACTAATTAAACAAGACATTGGACTTGGTCGACAAGGCATTCGACTTCTTCAACAAGGCAGTCGACTTGGTCAACAAGGCATTCAACTTGTTCAACAAGGCATTCAACCTGTTCACAAGACATTCGACGTGGTCAACAATGTATTCGACGTGCTCAACAAGGCATTCGACTTGTGCAACAAGGCATTTGACATTGTCAATAAGGCATTCGACTTGTTCAATAAGGCATTTGACATTGTCAATAAGGCATTTGACATTGTCAATAAGGCATTCGACGTGTTCAACAAGGCATTCCACATGTTAAAAAGGCATTCGACTTGTTCAACAAGGCATTGGACTTGGTGAACAGGGCTTGTTCAGTAAGGCATTGGACTTGGTCAACATGGCATTTGAGTTTTTGTTTTTGGGGAAAAATGGCATTTGAGTTGTTCAACAAGGAATTTGAGTCCACTTGTTGAACAAGACATTCTACTTGTTCAGAATAGCATTCAACTTTGTCAAAAAGCCATACAAGGCATTTAATTATTCAACTAAGCATTCGACTTGTTCAACAATGCATTCTACTTGGTCAACAAGGCATTCGACTTGTTCAACAAGGAATTCGACTTGTTCAACAAGGCATTCCACTTGTTTAACAAGGCATTCTACTTGTTCAACAAGACATTGGACTTGGTCAACAAGGCATTTGAGTTGTTCAAGAAGGCATTCGACTTGTTAAACAAGACATTCTACTTTGTTAACAAGGCATTGGACTTGTTCAACAAGGATTTCTACTTGGTATACAAGACAAGACTTGGTCAACAATGCTATCGACGTGCTCAACAAGGCATTCGACTTGTTCAACAAGGCATTTGACATTGTCAACAAGGCATTCGACTTGTTCAACAAGGCATTTGACATTGTCAGTAAGGCATTCGACTTCTTCAACAAGGCATTCGACTTGGTCAACAAGGCATTTCGCTTGGTCAACAAGGCATTTGACTAATTAAACAAGACATTGGACTTGGTCGACAAGGCATTCGACTTCTTCAACAAGGCATTTATCTTGTTCAACAAGGCATTGGACTTGGTCAACATGGGATTTGAGTTGTTCAAGAAGGCATTCGACTTGTTCAACAGGACATTCAACTTTGTTAGCAAGGCATTGGACCTTTTCAACTAGGATTTCTACTTGGTTTACAAGACAAGACTTGGTTAACAAGGCTTTCGACGTGCTCTACAAGGCATTCGACTTGTTCAACAAGGCATTTGACATTGCCAATAAGGCATTCAACTTCTTCAACAAGGCATTCGCTTTGGTCAACAAGGCATTCCGCTTGGTCAACAAGGCATTCGACTTGTTCAACAAGGCATTCGACTTGGTCAACAAGTCATTTGAGTGGTTCAGCATGCTATTCGACTTGTTCAAGAAGGCATTATACTTGTTCAGAAGGGCACTCGATTCGGTAAACAAGGCGTACGGTATTATACTTCTTTAATAACGCATTCGACTTGTTGAACAAGGTATTCAACTTTGTCCACAAGGCATTCGACTTGTTCAACAAAGCTTTCTACTTGGTATACAAGGTATTCGACTTGGTCAACCAGGCATTCGACTCGTTAAACAAGACATTGGACTTGGTCGACAAGGCATTCGACTTCTTCCACAACGCAGACGACTTGGTCAACAAGGCATTCAACTTGTTCACAAGACATTCGACGTGGTCAACAAGGTATTTGACGTGCTCAACAAGGCATTCGACTGGTTCAACAAGGCATTTGACATTGCCAATAAGGCATTCAACTTCTTCAACAAGGCATTCGCTTTGGTCAACAAGGCATTCCGCTTGGTCAACAAGGCATTCGACTTGTTCAACAAGGCATTCGACTTGGTCAACAAGTCATTTGAGTGGTTCAGCATGGCATTCGACTTGTTCAAGAAGGCATTATACTTGTTCAGAAGGGCATTCGATTCGGTAAACAAGGCGTACAAGGCATTCTACTTCTTTAATAAGGCATTCGACTTGTTCAACAAGGTGTTATACGTTGTCAACAAGGCATGCGACTTGTTCAACAAAGCTTTCTACTTGGTATACAAAGCATTCGACTTGGTCGACCAGGCATTCGACTCGCTAAACAAGACATTGGACTTGGTCAACAAGGCTTTCGACTTCTTCTACAAGGCAGTCGACTTGGTCCACAAGTAATTCAACTTGTTCAACAAGGCATTCAACCTGTCAACAAGACATTCGACGTGGTCAACAAGGCATTCCGCCTTGTCAACAAGGCCTTCGACTTGTTCAACAAGGCATTCTACTTGTTCAGAAGGGCACTCGATTCGGTAAACAAGGCGTTCAAGGCATTCTACTTCTTTAATAAGGCATTCGACTTGTTCAACAAGGTATTCTACGTTGTCAACAAGGCATGCGACTTGTTCAACAAAGCTTTCTACTTGGTATACAAGACATTCGACTTGTTCAACCAGGCATTCGACTCGTTAAACAAGACATTGGACTTGGTCAACAAGGCATTCGACTTCTTCTACAAGGCAGTCGACTTGGTCCACAAGGCATTCAACTTGTTCAACAAGGCATTCAACCTGTTCACAAGACATTCGACGTGGTCAACAAGGTATTTGACGTGCTCAACAAGGCATTCGACTTGTTCAACAAGGCATTTGACATTGTCAATAAGGCATTTGACATCTTCAACAATGCATTGACTTGGTCAACAAGGCATTCAACTTGTTCAACAAGGCATTCCACGAGTTAAAAAGGCATTCGACTTGTTCAACAAGGCATTGGACTTGGTGAACAGGCCTTGTTCAGTAAGGCATTGGACTTGATCAACATGGCATGTGAGTTTTTGTTTTTGGGGAAAAATTGCATTTGAGTTGTTCAACAAGGAATTTGAGTCCACCTGTTGAACAAGACATTCTACTTGTTCAGAAGAGCATTCAACTTTGTCAAAAAGCCATACAAGGCATTTAATTATTCAACTAAGCATTTAACTTGTTCAACAAGGAATTCGACTTGTTCAACAGGGCATTCAACTTGTTCAACAAAGCTTTCTACTTGGTATACAAGGTATTCTACTTGGTCAACCAGGCATTCGACTCGTTAAACAAGACATTGGACTTGGCCGACAAGGCATTCGACTTCTTCCACAAGGGAGTCGACTTGGTCAACAAGGCATTCAACTTGTTCAACACGGCATTTAACCTGTCAACAAGAGGTCAAAGAGGCATTCCGCTTGGTCAACAAGGCATTCTACTTGTTCAGAAGGGCACTCGATTCGGTACACAAGGCGTACAAGGCATTCTACTTCTTTAATAAGGCATTCGACTTGTTCAACAAGGTATTATACGTTGTCAACAAGGCATGCGACTTGTTCAACAAAGCTTTCTACTTGGTATACAAAGCTTTCGACTTGGTCGACCTGGCATTCGACTCGCTAAACAAGACATTGGACTTGGTCAACAAGGCTTTCGACTTCTTCTACAAGGCAGTCGACTTGGTCCACAAGTAATTCAACTTGTTCAACAAGGCATTCAACCTGTCAACAAGACATTCGACGTGTTCAACAAGGCATTCCGCTTGGTCAACAAGGCATTCGACTTGTTCAACAAGGCATTCTACTTGTTCAGAAGGGCACTTGATTCGGTAAACAAGGCGTACAAGGCATTCTACTTCTTTAATAAGGCTTTCGACTTGTTCAACAAGGTATTCTACGTTGTCAACAAGACATGCGACTTGTTCAACAAAGCTTTCTACTTGGTATACAAAACATTCGACTTGTTCAACCAGGCATTCGACTCGTTAAACAAGACATTGGACTTGGTCAACAAGGCATTCGACTTCCTCTACAAGGCAGTCGACTTGGTCCACAAGGCATTCAACTTGTTCAACAAGGCATTCAACCTGTTCACAAGACATTCGACGTGGTCAACAAGGTATTTGACATGCTCAACAAGGCATTCGACTTGTTCAACAAGGCATTTGACATTGTCAATAAGGCATTTGACTTCTTCAACAATGCATTCGACTTGGTCAACAAGGCATTCAACTTGTTCAACAAGGCATTCCACGTGTTAAAAAGGCATTCGACTTGTTCAACAAGGCATTGGACTTGGTGAACAGGGCTTGTTCAGTAAGGCATTGGACTTGGTCAACATGGCATTTGAGTTTTTGTTTTTGGGGAAAAATGGCATTTGAGTTGTTCAACAAGGAATTTGAGTCCACTTGTTGAACAAGACATTCTACTTGTTCAGAATAGCATTCAACTTTGTCAAAAAGCCATACAAGGCATTTAATTATTCAACTAAGCATTCGACTTGTTCAACAATGCATTCTACTTGGTCAACAAGGCATTCGACTTGTTCAACAAGGAATTCGACTTTTTCAACAAGGCATTCCACTTGTTCAACAAGGCATTCTACTTGTTCAACAAGACATTGGACTTGGTCAACAAGGCATTTGAGTTGTTCAAGAAGGCATTCGACTTGTTAAACAAGACATTCTACTTTGTTAACAAGGCATTGGACTTGTTCAACAAGGATTTCTACTTGGTATACAAGACAAGACTTGGTCAACAATGCTTTCGACGTGCTCAACAAGGCATTCGACTTGTTCAACAAGGCATTTGACATTGTCAACAAGGCATTCGACTTGTTCAACAAGGCATTCGATTTCATCCACAAGGCAGTCGACTTGGTCAACAAGGCATTTAACTTGTTCAACAA
This sequence comes from Linderniella brevidens, assembly GCA_004919715.1. NCBI lineage: Eukaryota > Viridiplantae > Streptophyta > Magnoliopsida > Lamiales > Linderniaceae > Linderniella > Linderniella brevidens. The sequence goes on from SWDC01000028.1 coordinate 116,255, forward strand.
GGCATTCAACCTGTTCACATGGCATTCGACGAGCTCAATAAGGTATTTGACGTGCTCAACAAGGCATTCGACTTGTTCAACAAGGCATTTGACATTGTCAATAAGGCATTTGACTTCTTCAACAATGCATTCGACTTGGTCAACAAGGCATTCAACTTGTTCAACAAGGCATTCCACGTGTTAACAAGACATTCGACAAGGTCAACAAGGTATACCACGTGCTCAACAAGGCATTCGACTTGTTCAACAAGGCATTGAACTTGGTGAACAGGGCTTGTTCAGTAAGGTATTCGACTTGGTCAACATGGAATTTGAGTTTATGTTTTTGGGGAAAAATGGCATTCGAGTTGTTCAACAAGGCATTTGAGTCCACTTGTTGAACAGAGATTCTACTTGTTCACAAGGGCATTCAACTTGGTCAAAAAGCCATACAAGGCATTTAATTATTCAACTAAGCATTCGACTTGTTCAACAAGGCATTCTATTTGGTCAACATGGCATTCGACTTGTTCAACAAGGCATTCGACTTGTTCAATAAGGCATTCGACTTGTTCAACAAGGCATTCGACATGTTCAATAAGGCATTCGACTTCTTCAACAAGGCATTCCACTTGTTCAACAAGGCATTTGAGTTGTTCAAGAAGGCATTCGACTTGTTCAACAAGACATTCTTATTTGTTAACAAGGCATTGGACTTGTTCAACAAGTATTTCTACTTGGTATACAAGACAAGACTTGGTCAACAAGGCTTTCGACGTGCTCAATAAGGCATTCGACTTGTTCAACAAGGCATTTGACATTGTCAATAAGGCATTCGACTTCTTCAACAAGGCATTTGACTTGGTCAACAAGGCATTCCGCTTGGTCAACAAGGCATTCGACTTGGTCAAGGGGTCATTTGAGTGGTTCAGCATGGCATTCGACTTGTTCAAGAAGGCATTCTACTTGTTCAGAAGGGCACTCGATTCGGTAAACAAGGCGTACAAGGCATTCTACTTCTTTAATAATGCATTCGACTTGTTCAACAAGGTATTCTACGTTGTCAACAAGGCATGCGACTTGTTCAACAAAGCTTTCTACTTGGTATACAAGGCATTCGACTGTGTCAACCAGGCATTCGACTCGTTAAAAAAGACATTGGACTTGGTCGACAAGGCATTCGACTTCTTCTACAAGGCAGTCGACTTGGTCAACAAGGCTTTCAACTTGTTCAACAAGGCATTCAACCTGTTCACAAGACATTCGACGTGGTCAACAAGGTATTTGACGTGCTCAACAAGGCATTCGACTTGTTCAACAAGGCATTTGACATTGTCAATAAGGCATTTGACTTCTTCAACAATGCATTCGACTTGGTCAACAAGGCATGCAACTTGTTCAACAAGGCATTCCAAGTGTTAAAAAGGCATTCGACTTGTTCAACAAAGCATTGGACTTGGTGAACAGGGCTTGTACAGTAAGGCATTCGACTTGGTCAACATGGCATTTGAGTTTATGTTTTTGGGGAAAAATCGCATTTTAGTTGTTCAACAAGGCATTTGAGTCCACTTGTCTAACAAGACATTCTACTTGTTCAGAAGGGCATTTAACTTGGACAAAAACCCATACAAGGCATTTAATTATTCAACTAAGCATTCGACTTGTTCAACAAGGCGTTCTACTTGGTCAACAAGGCATTCTACTTCTTCAACAAGGCATTCGATTTGTTCAACAAGGCATTTCACTTGTTCAACAAGGCATTGGACTTGGTCAACATGGCATTTGAGTTTATGTTTTTGGGGAAAAATCGCATTTGAGTTGTTCAACAAGGCATTTGAGTCCACTTGTCTAACAAGACATTCTACTTGTTCAGAAGGGCATTCAACTTGGACAAAAAGCCATACAAGGCATTTAATTATTCAACTAAGCATTCGACTTGTTCAACAAGGCGTTCTACTTGGTCAACAAGGCATTCTACTTCTTCAACAAGGCATTCGATTTTTTCAACAAGGTATTTCACTTGTTCAACAAGGCATTGGACTTGGTCAACATGGCATTTGAGTTGTTCAACATGGCATTCGACTTGTTCAACAAGACATTCTACTTTGTTAACAAGGCATTCGACTTGTTCAGCAAGGATTTCTACTTGGTATACAAGGACAAGACATGGTCAACAAGGCTTTCGACGTGCTCAACATGGCATTCGACTTGTTCAACAAGGCATTTGACATTGTCAATAAGGCATTCGACTTCTTCAACGAGGCATTCGACTTGGTAAACAAGGCATTCCGCTTGGTCAACAAGGCAGTGAACTTGTTCAACAACGCATTCGACTTGGTCAATAAGGCATTCGACTTGTTCACCAAGGCATTTTACTTGTTCAGAAGGGTACTAGATTCGGTAAACAAGGCGTACAAGGCATTCTACTTCTTTTATAAGGCATTCAACTTGTTCAACAAGGTATTCTACGTTGTCAACAAGGCATGCGACTTGTTCAACAAAGCTTTCTACTTGGTATACAAGGCATTCGACTTGGACAACCAGGCATTCGTCTCGTTCAACAAGACATTGGATTTGGTCGACAAGGCATTCGACTTCTTCTACCAGGCAGTCGACTAGGTCCACAAGGCATTCAACTTGTTCAGCAAGGCATTCAACCTGTTCACAAGACATTCGACGTGGTCAACAAGGTATTTGACGTGCTCAACAAGGCATTCGACTTGTTCAACAAGGCATTCGACTTGTTCAACAAGGCATTCGACTTGTTCAATAAGGCATTCGACATTGTCAATAAGGCATTTGACTTCTTCGACAATGCATTCGACTTGCTCAACAAGGCATTCAACTTGTTCAACAAGGCATTCCACGTGTTAATAGGCATTCGACTTGTTCAAAAAGGCATTGGACTTGGTGACCAGGGCTTGTTCAGTAAGGCATTCGACTTGGTCAACATGGCATTTGAGTTTTTGTTTTTGGGGAAAAATGGCATTTGAGTTGTTCAACAAGGAATTTGAGTCCACTTGTTGAACAAGACATTCTACTTGTTCAGAAGAGCATTCAACTTGGTCAAAAAGCCATACAAGGCAATTTAATTATTCAACTAAGCATTCGACTTGTTCAACAAGGCGTTCTACTGGGTCAACAAGGCATTCGACTTGTTCAACAAGGCATTCATTCCACTTATTCAACAAGACATTAGACTTGGTTAACATGGCATCTGAGTTGTTCAACAAGGCATTCAACTTGTTCAACAAGACATTCTGCTTTGTTAACAAGGCATTCGACTTGTTCAAAATGGATTTCTACTTGGTATACAAGACAAGACATGGTCAACAAGGCTTTCGACGTGATTAACAAGGCATTCGACTTGTTCAACAAGGCATTTGACATTGTCAATAATGCATTCGACTTCTTCAACAAGGCAATTCGACTTGGTCAACAAGGCATTCAACTTGTTCAACAAGGCATTCCACGTGTTAAAAGGCATTCGACTTGTTCAAAAAGGCATTGGACTTGGTGACCAGGGCTTGTTCAGTAAGGCATTCGACTTGGTCAACATGGCATTTGAGTTTTTGTTTTTGGGGAAAAATGGCATTTGAGTTGTTCAACAAGGAATTTGAGTCGACTTGTTGAACAAGACATTCTACTTGTTCAGAAGAGCATTCAACTTGGTCAAAAAGCCATACAAGGCAATTTAATTATTCAACTAAGCATTCGACTTGTTCAACAAGGCGTTCTACTTGGTCAACAAGGCATTCGACTTGTTCAACAAGGCATTCATTCCACTTGTTCAACAAGGCATTGGACTTGGTCAACATGGCATTTGAGTTGTTCAACAAGGCATTCAACTTGTTCAACAAGACATTCTGCTTTGTTAACAAGGCATTCGACTTGTTCAAAATGGATTTCTACTTGGTATACAAGACAAGACTTGGTCAACAAGGCTTTCGACGTGCTCAACAAGGCATTCGACTTGTTCAACAAGGCATTTGACATTGTCAATAATGCATTCGACTTCTTCAACAAGGCATTCGACTTGGTCAACAAGGCATTCCGCTTGGTCAACAAGCCATTCGACTTGTTCAACAAGGCATTCGACTTGGTCAACAAGTCATTTGAGTGGTTCAGCATGGCATTCAACTTGTCGAAGAAGGCATTCTACTTGTTCAGAAGGGCACTCGATTCGGTAAAGAAGGCATACAACGCATTCGACTCGTTAAACAAGACGTTTGACTTGATCCACAAGGCATTTGACTTCTTCCACAAGGCAGTCGACTTGGTCAACAAAGCTTTCTACTTGGTATATAATTTATTCGACTTAGTCAACAAGGCATTCCACTCGTTAAACAAGACATTGGACTTGGTCGACAAGGCATTCGACTTCTTCCACAAGGCAGTCGACTTGGTCCACAAGGCATTCAACTTGTTCAGCAATGCATTCAACCTGTTCACAAGACATTCGACGTGCTCAATAAATGTATTCGACGTGCTCAACAACGCATTCGACTTGTTCAACAAGGCATTTGACATTTTCAATAAGGAATCTGACTTCTTCAACAATGCATTCGACTTGGTCAACAAGGCATTCAACTTGTTCAACAAGACATTCCCACGTGTTAAAAAAGCATTCGGCGTGTTCAACATGGCATTGGACTTGGTGAACAGGGCTTGTTCAGTAAGGCATTCGACTTGGTCAACATGGCATTTGAGTTTTTTTTTTTGGGGGAAAAATGGCATTTGAGTTGTTAAACAAGGAATTTGAGTCCACTTGTTGAACAAGACATTCTACTTGTTCAGAAGAGCATTCAACTTGGTCAAAAAGCCATACAAGGCATTTAATTTTTCAACTAAGCATTCGACTTGTTCAACAAGGCATTCTACTTGGTCAACAAGGCCTTCGACTTGGTCAACAAGGCATTCGACTTGTTCAACAAGGCATTCATTCCACTATTCAACAAGGCATTGGACTTGGTCAACATGGAATTTGAGTTGTTCAACAAGGCATTCAACTTTTTCAACAAGACATTCTGCTTTAGTAACAAGGCATTCGACTTGTTCAAAATGGATTTATATTTGGTATACAAGACAAGACTTGGTCAACAAGGCTTTCGACGTGCTCAACAAGGCATTTGACATTGTCAATAATGCATTCGACTTCTTCAACAAGGCATTCGACTTGGTCAACAAGGCATTCCGCTTGGTCAACAAGGCATTCGACTTGTTCAACAAGGCATTCGACTTGGTCAACAAGCCATTTGAGTGGTTCAGCATGGCATTCGACTTATCCAAGAAGGCATTCTACTTGTTCAGAATGACACTCGATTCGGTAAAGAAGGCGTACAAGGCATTCGACTCGTTAAACAAGACGTTGGACTTGGTCGACAAGGCATTCGACTTCTTCCACAAGGCAGTCGACTCGGTCAACAAAGCTTTCTACTTGGTATACAATTCATTCGACTTACTCAACAAGGCATTCGACTCGTTAAACAAGACATTGGACTTGGTCGACAAGGCATTCGACTTCTTCCACAAGGCAGTCGACTTGGTCCACAAGGCATTCAACTTGTTAAGCAACGCATTCAACCTGTTCACAAGACATTCGACGTGGTCAACAATGTATTCGACGTGCTCAACAAGGCCTTCGACTTGTTCAACAAGGCATTTGACATTGTCAATAAGGGATTTGACTTCTTCAACAATGCATTCGACTTGGTCAACAAGGCATTTAAAACATGTTCAACAAGGCATTCCACGTGTTAACAAGGCATTCGACTTGTTCAACAAGGCATTGGACTTGGTGAACAGGGCTTGTTCAGTAAGGCATTCGACTTGGTCAACATGGCATTCGAGTTTTTGTTTTTGGGGCAAAATGGCATTTGAGTTGTTCAACAAGGAATTTGTGTCCACTTTTTGAACAAGACATTCTACTTGTTCAGAAGAGCATTCAACTTGGTCAAAAAGCGATACAAGGCATTTAATTATTCAACTAAGCATTCGACTTGTTCAACAAGGCATTCTACTTGGTCAACAAGGCATTCGACTTGTTCAACAAGGCATTCAATGTTGGGAAAGGTACCTGGTTTGTACCCGAGACGCAACGCCCCGGGATACGGTGCGGAATAAAATTTTTTCGGGTTCCTTCGCAGCTCGGATCGAAAACTCTAATCACGTTGACACGTGTAATAGGGCGGGTCATACCCGTGAGAGATTACCTTTGAAGCGAGTGGCAGCTCCTCGTGAATTGCGTCGTCGGCCGCGGTCATGTTGGGTATCGTCTAGATCGTCACGCCGACCTCGCAGTGTACCACGGTTTCGATTCTCCAAAGATGGCTAGAGAGAATTGATCCTTCGCTCAGGAGAGTGGTTTGCGTTTGTGTGTTCGTGTTTTGATTCTCGGGTCGAGAAATTTCGCGTCGATTCTCTTCCCGTGTTTCTTCCCGTGTCTATTCCCGTGTCTCTTCTTTGACGAGGGTCTCACCCTTATTTAGTAGGGGAGGACGAAATTTTCAGCCCTAAACAAGGCTAAAATCTCGAAATATTTATTCCTAAATATGAGAGATATTCTTGCCAAAATATCTCTCCTAATTGAATTCAAAATTCTATTAAAGGAACATACTATAAATAGAAAACTAACTAAGATATTAAAATATCTTCAAATATGGTAAATAAATTTCGAAATTTATATAAAATATAAATTCGAATTTTAGTTTTAATAAATAATATTCCAAATATTTTTATTACCATATTTGTAAATTACGAAATACCCTTTAAGGCATTTTTCGAATTTCTCGGCTTAGGGTTGAATTCCAATTCTTCCCTCAAGTCTTTCTAAGCACTTAGCCAAGCCTAAGTCTTAAAGTTAGTTTCATATGAAGTCCGACTTCGGTCCACTTAATGACCCCGAGGCCCAATAAGGCGTGGGATAACGACCCGAGGCCCGTTAAGGCCCAAAACACAATCTCTCCTTCTCGGTACACATTGATGATCCTGTTTTAAGCCCGACTCTCTAGGTTCGACTCAATCGACAAGGGAGGAATCCAAGAGTCCGGTAGGTGCCTAGCCAATCCCGCAGTACCGGACAGATCCCGACTTGAGCACGAATTTCGAACTAGTCTCATTCCAGAACCTAACTATAGATTATAGTACTACGTACAAACCCTTCAGCTGTGTCCCGATCGAGTGCGAGCCATTGTATTTGTCAAACTCACTAAACTCGATACTATGATAAAATAACACGAGGCAAATTACCAAACTACCCTCCATGTCTAACATGAGTTAGTTTAATACCTTGGCCAAGGATTTTGTAATTTCCCGTCGTCATTCTCATAGACACTTGTCTCGATTACTTGCGAGACTGTGAATCCGTACTCGGCGGTCTAAGCCCGGCAATCACAAATATCCATCAAGACCGCATCTGTCCCGCTGACCCATGCAATAGCAAATCGGATCTAGCGAACCAGTGATAGTCAAGACTTCAAAGTCAACTCCGTCAAAGCCCCTTTCGGTCTAAGGTTCAAGCAGACTACTATAGTTTTGTCGTCGATCATTGACACTCCTTGAGTAATAAGCCATGTTTGATCGTACGACCTGCGAGTCAGTGTCCATGAAACGATTCAATCCCTTGATTCGACTCGTATCACAAGTCATGACTTCCGCTTCCAAGCGGTATATCGGCACACGGTAAGTCATCGACAAATAAGCCATGATTGGTTTTCCAGCACCCAACTGAAACCTAAGGCTTATGGACATTTTATGTTCGAGGTTAAGAGTCCACTGGTGCCTTCCTCTCTCGTACCCATCGAGAACAGTCTCAACTCGACACATTTGGATTTATTCATTTATTGTTTACCCGATGCTAAGTAAAGAACTCATATAACAATAAACGAATAATGCCTTTATTAATACGCAAAACAATGTTTGATTACATTGACAATCGAATGATAAATAAGCTAATGCCCTATACATATCCAATCCTCGTATAGCATTCGAGGGCATATCCCTAACAATCTCCCACTTGCACTCAATGTCATGCGCTGTTGTATCTAATAACCATCTTCTCGAGATGTTTGTTCAGCACTGCCTGAGATAAAGGCTTGGTGAATGGGTCGGCCACGTTGTCCGCAGTCGCAATCTTCTGGACGGCTATGTAGCCACTCTCAACGAATCCACGTAACACGTGGTATTTTCTTTCTATGTGTTTAGATTTACTGTGAGATCTTGGTTCCTTCGCTTGCGCGATTGCACCACTATTGTCGCACCACAGTGGCAGTGGTTTTTCGGCAATCGGAACCACTTGCAGTTCTTCCAAGAACTTTCTCATCCAAACTCCTTCTTTAGCTGCCTCTGAGGCGCTATGTACTCAGCCTCGCAGGTGGAATCAGCAGTTGTGCTCTGCTTGGAACTTTTCCAAGATACTGCTCCACCGTTGAGTGTAAAGACGAAACCTGAAGTGGATTTTCGTCGTCCACGTCTGACTGGAAATCCGAATCCGTATATCCTTCCACTTCTAATCTCCATTTCCATAACCAGCATCATATCCTTTGTTCTTCTAAGATACTTGAGGATATTCTTGACTGCTGTCCAGTGTTCTTTACCCGGGTTGGCTTGAAATCGACTGACTACGCTCACAGCGTATGCTATGTCCGGTCGCGTGCAAAGCATCGCGTACATCAAGCTACCCTCTGCGGATGCATAGGGGATTCCATTCATCTCTTTTCTATCTGCCTCACTTTGAGGACACATAGCTTTGGAGAGATGTATCCCATGCCCCATAGGTAAGAACCCTTTCTTAGAATTGTCCATATTATATCGTTTCAGGACCTTTTCTAAGTACAGGGCTTGGGAGAGCCCTAACATCTTACTCGTTCTATCCCTATAGACACGAATTCCTAGGATGTAGGTCGCTTCTCCCAAGTCTTTCATGGAGAATTCGGTCGAAAGCCATGCTTTCACCATCGAGAGCATCCCAATATCGTTTCCTATCAAAAGGATGTCATCGACGTACAATACGAGGAACATATCTTGCTCCCACTGCTTTTTCTGTAGACGCATGGTTCATCTTCGTTCTTTTGAATCTTAGCTCTTAACTACTTATAAAACCGAAGATTCCAGCTCCTAGAGGCTTGTTTAAGTCCGTAAATTGACTTATTCAATTTGCATACTTTATGAGCATCCTTTTGTGATGTAAAACCCTTTGGCTGTTCCATATATATTTCCTCCTTGAGGTATCCATTTAGAACGCGGTTTTCACATCCATCTGCCAGATCTATAATCGTTATACGCTGCTATCGCAAGTAATATCCGAATGGACTTCATCATCGCAACGGGCGAAAAGGTTTCCTCATAGTCAATTCCTTCTTTTGACTATAACCTTTCGCTACAAGCCTAGCTTTGTATGTATCCACCAGTCCGTCTGATCCAATCTTTTTCTTGAAGATCCACTTACACCCAATGGGTCTAAAACCATCGGGGAGATCAACAAGTGTCCAGACCTGATTTTCGTGCATTGAATCCATTTCGACTTGCATAGCTTCAAGCCATCTTACGGAGTCTATATCCGTCATTGCATGGTCATAGGTAGCGGGGTCGTCCCCGACGTTACCCCCCGTCGCAGCATCCCCGTGCTCGACGTGTACCATTCCATATCTCTCAGGCTGGCGAGTACTCTACCAGACCTGCGCAACTCTGATTGCGTCTTGGACTGCTCTACGGTGTCTTCTAACACTGGAGTTTGTGAAATCGTTTCTGTCGTTTCTCCAAGAGTTACTTCACGACCCACTCCACCTTTCGAAAACTCTTCTTCGAGAAAGTGAGCCTGAAGGGCTACAACGATTTTCTGATCATCGTGGAAGTAAAATTGGTATCCCATGGAATCCTCAGGATACCCGACAAAACGTCCTTTCACAGCTCTCGATTCCAATTTTTCTGTCTTGAGCTTTTTCACAAAAGCGGGGCAACCCCATATTCTTATGTGGTTCAAGCTCGGCTTTCTACCATCCATATTTCATAAGGGATCTGGTCGACGAACTAGAAGGGATTCGGTTTAAAACGTGCGTTGCGGTTAATAACGCATGACCCCACAGCGACAGTGGCAGGTCTGTGTAACTTAGCATTGATCGAACCTTGTCCAACAACGTTCGATTTCTGCGTTCGGACACACCATTTAATTGTGTGGTCCCGGCGGTGTCATCTGTGAAATGATCCCGTTCTCTTTCAAGAACTCGTCAAACTCGAGACTCATGTACTCGCCACCTCGATCAGATCGAATGGCCTTTATATGATTCCCAGTTTGTTTTTCTACTAAAGCCTTATATTCCTTGAACTTATCAAGGGCTTCAGACTTGTATCTCATAAGATATACCTTCCCAAATCTTGAATGATCGTCGGTGAATAATAAAGTAGGGAAATTACCTCGAGCCGCTTCCCCGAATGGCCCACAAACGTCTGTATGAATCAAAGTGAGAAGTTCTGTGCTTTTTGGAAAGTCCCGGTAAAGGGAGACTTAGTCATCTTTCCAAGGATACACGATTCGCAAGTCGGATAAGGGTCGAACCCAACGGCTTAATCATGCCATTTTTCTCCAACTCACGAATCTTTTGATCTCCTGCATGACCAAGTCGAAGATGCCACAATTGTCTCATATTGGTCTCTAATTTTCGTTTGTTGGTAATTGTGTTCACAGATTCAGTTTTATCTTTGACATTTAGATAATAATCCGTTAAGTAAAGTTGTACTTCCGACGCATTTATTTCCAAAATAAATATCGCAAATATTATTACTAAAGCGGAACTCATATCCGTTTCCGCTCAAAACGGGAATAGAAATAATATTCTTAAGCCCTCTGGCAATACTAAACAATCAGAAAGCAATAACTTATGTCTACTAGATAAAACAAGAGTTCTTGATCCAATGTGGGTCGCCGGACACTATGTCCGTTCCTACGTTGATCATGACCTCTCGATCCGCCGACCTCCTACTTCGTTCCAGACCCTGGTTTGAAACACAAATGTGAGCGCTAGCTCCTGAGTCTAGGATCCATGAAGTGGAGTACACAGTCATAGAACAATTAGTTTCTAAAACATAAAGTTTTTACCTGAGGCGGCTAGCTTCGGGCAATCGCGCTTCCAATGGCCGAGCTCATTGCAGTGAAGCATTTGTCCGTGGGCTTGGCGCCTTTAGACACGTTTTTCTTGGCCTTGCCTTTTGAAACTCCTCCCTTGGGCTTAATGGGCTTGTCCGACTTTTTCTTTCTAATCGACTTCCGAGTCTTATAAGTCGCAACAAGAGCCACTTCCTTTCCCTTTATCTTTTTCATCTGAGTTTGGGCCGTTGACAACTGGTTCATCAACTCAGTTAATGTCATCTCGACCCTATTCAGATTATAATTCACAATGAAGGGATTAAAGGAAGCCGGCAGTGACTGGAGCACGAGATCGTTTTGGAGCTCATTGTCCATGAGGAAGTCGAGTGCATCGAGTCTCTCGATCAACCGATCATTTTCAGCACATGTTCTCTAACGTCGCTGCCCTCATCCATTTTGCAATGAAACAGTTGCTCTGTCAAAGAGTAGCGAGCACTCTGGAGTGTTCACCAAAGAGCTCCTTCAAATGAAGCAAAATGGCGCCCACTTCCATTTCCGAGTGGCTTCGCTGCAACTCATTGCTCATGGATAGGAGTATATAGCCCTTGACCTTTGGCTCGTCTATTTGCCACTTGACATACGCAGCCCGGTCGTCGTCACTCGCATCAGTCCCTGGGACTTGCGGTGTAGGGGAATCGAGGACATAAGTCAAAGACTCCATACCTAGAACTATCCTGAGGTTACGGAGCCAGTCCACGTAGTTTGGTCCTACCAAACGGTTCTTTCAAGCAGCATGTTTACAAGATTCTCATAGTAACTAGAAAGAAAATAACTCTGCAGAAGATAAAGATCACATAGTTAGGTTTATTCTATCATTCATCAAGCGCAAACACGGACTTTTCGTTTCGCTTGACTCCTACTATTTTTCTCGAAACTTCTATTCTCCCGATTTAAGAATTTCGGAAACTTCGTTGAGTAGATTCATAGTGGAGTTGAGGTCCCCAACTCGATTAGACATGCCTCAGCCTTTAACGCAATATTTGGCCTGCCTAATCGATCGAAGTCGAGTTTCACTCGAACCCATCCTATGAGTATTTCAACTATCTTTGTCTCAGTCAGTGACCCTCACGGCTAACCCTGCATTTTGGGTATAACTGTCTAAGTGCAACCTAATCAACTTATGCTCTAACCGCACATTTGAATTCCGCCTTGCTGCCTTACGCTTCGTGGGGCGGAATATGCTATGGTGAGCGTCGTCAAACGAACCCGAAACGCTAATGTTAGGGCTTGATGTACGGCGCCAACTTACTCGGAACAAACCGTACAAACTCCCTAACACCAGACATCTCAAGCATGATAGAAGACAGGAACCCAATTCCTTTTCTCACTTAGTATTTATCAAACGGGAGAAAAAACCTTTTTCACATAAGAGCACATAAAGCATGCATATCATTTCACAAATCGACACGCACGTAAGTAGTAAATAAACCCTAGGAAAATAAACTACAAGGCACCACGAACGAGTAATTTATATTCTATCCCTATTACGTGAATTATGTGTATGTGGCTTCAAAAAATCATCGGTTCTCCGTATGGGCTTTGAAGTCGACAATCGCCCTACATCATTCGAACGGTCTCCAAGTCGTCGATCGTCCACCAAGTCATCTTCTCCCGGGGAGTCGTCAACCGTCGAACAGCTTCGTGTATTCTAAACTAAGCCTAATCTAATAAAGACTTTGAAGTACAACACGGGGGGATCATCAGTCCCAAACAACCCGTAAAAGACAAATACAACCCGGGGGGACGAGGCCCTTAACAAATAACCCGGAAAACCAAATAGAAATCCTAAACCCGTCAGTGTGCCTTAAATCATAATCATAACGAGCACGTTGACAATTTCATGAATTCTAACCGAAACCGACAATTTGGGCCTTAAATGGGCCAGGCCTGATAAAAAACCCTAGGCGGCCGTCGTATCCCGGAGGCTGCAGTTTCGTGCGGGTACGCGGCTGTCCGAGCGTCGCAGCGTCTCGGCGGTGGTGACTTCGACCCCGTCGAGCGGTATGGTGGTCGTGGGTTGGCAAGCGACGCATCGAGCAGCCCCACGCGCCTAGTGCGTTGGCTTTTCGATCGTCTCCCACGAGCCTCGTTTCGATTTAATCATGTTATGATTCCGATCACGAGCCCTGGCTCTGATACCACTGTTGGGAAAGGTACCCGGTTTGTACCCGAGACGCAACGCCCCGGGATACGATGCGGAATAAAATTTTTTTCCGGGTTCCTTCGCAGCTCGGATCGAAAACTCTAATCACGTTGACAGGTAATAGGGGCGGGTCATACCCGTGAGAGATTACCTTTGAAGCGAGTGACAGCTCCTCGTGCATTGCGTCGTCGGCCGCGGTCGTGTTGGGTATCGTCTAGATCGTCACGCCGACCTCGCAGTGTACCACGGTTTCGATTCTCCGAAGATGGCTAGAGAGAATTGATCCGTCGCTCGGGAGAGTGGTTTGAGTTTGTGTGTTCGTGTTTCGATTCTCGGGTCGAGAAATTTCGCGTCGATTCTCTTCCCGTGTCTCTTCCCGTGTCATTTTTGACGAGGGTCTCACCCTTATTTATAGTAGGGGATGACGAAATTTTCAGCCCTAAACAAAGCTAAAATCTCGAAATATTTGTTCCTAAATATGAGAGATATTCTTGCCAAAATATCTCTCCTAATTAAATTCAAAATTCTATTAAAGGAACATACTATAAATAGAAAACTAACTAAGATATTAAAATATCTTCAAATATGGTAAATAAATTTCGAAATTTATATAAACTATAAATTCGAATTTTAGTTTTAATAAATAATATTCCAAAATTTTTATTACCATATTTGTAAATTACGAAAATACCCTTTAAGGCATTTTTCGAATTTCTCGGCTTAGGGTTGAATTCCAATTCTTCCCTCAAGTCTTTCTAAGCACTTAGCCAAGCCTAAGTCTTAAAGTTAGTTTCATATGAAGTGCGACTTCGGTCCACTTAATGACCCCGAGGCCCAATAAGGCGTGGCATAACGACCCGAGGCCCGTTAAGGCCCAAAACACAATCTCTCTTCTCGGTACACATTGATGATCCTTTTTAAGCCCGACTCTCTAGGTTCGACTCAATCGGCAAGGGAGGAATCCACGAGTCCGGTAGGTGCCTAGCCAATCCCGCAGTACCGGACAGATCCCGACTTGAGCACGAATTTCGAACTAGTCTCATTCCAGAACCTAACTATAAATTATAGTACTACGTACAAACCCTTCAGCTGTGTCCCGATCGAGTGAGAGCCATGGTATTTGTCAAACTCACTAAACTCGATACTATGATAAAATGACACGAGGCAAATTATCAAACTACCCTCCATGTCTAACATGAGTTAGTTTAATACCTTGGCCAAGGATTTTGTAATTTCCCGTCGTCATTATCATAGGACACTTGCCTCGATTACTTGCGAGACTGTGAATCCGTACTCGGCGGTCTAAGCCCGGCAATCACAAATATCCATCAAGACCGCATCTGTCCCGCTGACCCATGCAATAGCAAATCGGATCTAGCAAAGCCAGTGATAGTCAAGACTTCAAAGTCAACTCCGTCAAAGCCCCTTTCGGTCTAAGGTTCAAGCAGACTACTATAGTTTTGTCGTCGATCATTGACACTCCTTGAGTAATAAGCCATGTTTGATCGTACGACCTGCGAGTCAGTGTCCATGAAACGATTCAATCCCTTGATTCGACTCGTATCACAAGTCATGACTTCTGCTTCCAAGCGGTATATCGGCACACGGTAAGTCATCGACAAATAAGCCATGATTGGTTTTCCAGCACCCAACTGAAACCTAAGGCTTTATGGACATTTTATGTTCGAGGTTAAGAGTCCACTGGTGCCTTCCTCTCTCGTACCCATCGAGAACAGTGACTCAACTCGACACATTTGGATTTATTCATTTATTGCTTTACCCGATGCTAAGTAAAGAACTCATATAATCAATAAACGAATAATGCCTTTATTAATACGCAAAACAATGTTTGATTACATTGACAATCGAATGATAAATAAGCTAATGCCCTATACATATCCAATCCTCGTATAGCATTCGAGGGCATATCCCTAACATTGACCGCATTGTTCAATAGAATGCCTTCTATGCCTTCTTGACTAAGTCGAATGCCCTTTTGAACAAGTAATTGCCTTGTTGAACAAGCCAAATGCCTTTTTAAACAAGTCGAATGCCTTGTTGACCAAGTAATGCCTTGTTGAACTAGTGAATGCCTTGTTGGCCAAGTCGAATGCCTTGTTGAACAAGTCGAATGCGTTGTTGACCAGTCCAATGCCTTGCTGACCAAGTTGAATGCCTTGTTGAACAAGTCGAATGACCTTGTTGACCAAGTTGAATGCCTTGTTGAACAAGTCGAATGACCTTGTTGACCAAGTAGAATGCCTTGTTGAACAAGTCAAATGGCTTTTGAACAAGTAGAATGCCTTGTTGACCAAGTTGACTGCCTTGTTGACCAAGTAGAATGCCTTGTTGAACAAGTCGAATGTGTTGTTGACAAAGTAGAATGCCTTGTTGAACGAATTGAATGCATTGTTCAACAAGTATAATGCCTTCTATGCCTTGTTGACTAAGTCGAATGCCCTTTTAAACAATAAGGCCTTGTTGAACAATTCAAATGCCTTGTTGACCAAGTCGAGTGCCTTGCTGACCAAGTCGAAAGCCTTGTGACCAAGTAATGCCTTGTTGAACAAGTCGAATGCCTTGTTCACCAACTTCAATGCCTTGTTCACCAAGTTACGTCTTGTTTTTTTTTTTTTTTGGTGTAAAGTCCCATGTATAAAGATCGTAAAAAAAATGTACAAATGAACATGAGAAAACTCCTCTACCAACCAGTAACAGACTACTGGTAACAAACAATGAATGAATAACCAATCAACCAATCAATCAATGACCCTATCAACAATCAACAACAAAAACAACCAATCAAACAATAAAAAACCAATCCTAGCAAGCCACACGCCATAATCGGCGTATAGCCGCCCGATGAAGTTCATACTTCATGGATGTACCACTAATACGCGTGATAGCCACGGCAAGAACACACCCCACAAGCCGTTGTGGAGTCATGATGGATCCCTCCTTCTATCGCCTGTTCCTTGCCTGCCAAATATGGTAGACAAGGGATGCTAGAATATGACGAGATGCTGCATGGAGAAGATGCTTCCTTCACCAGCGGACAGCCGCCCCACCGAATGCCCATAGTCCAATCCCGATAAGGCCAGATCCAGCGAATCTGATGGCGCAAGAGACGAAGACATTGTCGTGAAAAAGGACAATCAAAGAATAGATGTTGGACAGTCTCGTAATGCAACTCCTCACAGAGGACACAAGCTTGCGTTCCCCCCGCCCTCTGAGCAATCCACGGTTTGTCCCTAGTCGAGAGCCGATCCTGTAATCCCAGATATAAAATGAATTCATGTCGTGGAATCTTCAACGTCCTCCAAATAATACCGCCCACCACAGGGGCCCCCTGTAGCGCATCGCATTGTGAGCCAAAGAAGTAGTCATAGATCCATTCGGCGAACCCGTCCCCCACACACCATCCTGATCCCCCGGACCACATTAGGTAAGAGGCGGCTAATCTCAAGATACTCCAACCGCCCCTTGTCCTGGCCAATTCCACCCCTGCATATTAAGGACTAGACTCAATCGTGAATCAAGATGCAGCCCCATCGCAATAGGGCCCCTAGGAAATCTCTCCAACAGCGACGTAGATAGCAACCAAGGATCCTTCCATAGCCAGATCGAGCCATCACCAATGCGAAATGTAATCATAGACCTGAGTAAAGGGCGTAACTGCAACAGCTTTCTCCCAGCTCCAAGCATCATTCGTCGAGACTGGTAAATCCCATAGTGATCGAGAATACAACCGCGTTCTATAGAGCCATTCGACCCAAATCGAATCCGGGGACTTGGTAAGTACACTCCACAAGTGCTTCAGAAAGAGCCTTGTTGTCGACAGAAATAGACCTCAGGCCCAATCCCCCTTCAGTAACTGGTAAACATAAAACCTCCCATGCCACCTTAGGTGATGTACCTCCACAAAATTTCCTAAATGCGCCTCCAACGCTCGGATAACTCCCTTAGGTAATAAGAACATACCTGACCAGTAGGCATGAAGCGCCTGCAAGACCGATTTAACCAGCTGCAGTCGGCCCGCATAAGATAAAGACAGATTGAGCCATGATCCCAACCGCTGGTCCACTTTCTGTAAAGAGGAGCACAGTCTCCAATCGTCAAGCGAGTAGTAATGAGGGGCACTCCTAAGTATCGCACCGGCAACTGCCCCACTCAATAACCTATGAGTGCATGAATCTGTGCACTCAAGCTTTCAGTCCGCCTCGAAATAAACATCTCACTCTTGTCAGGGTTAGGGATCAACCCTGACAACCGGGCAAATTCACCCAAAGCTTTCTTCAACACCCCAACTGAAATGACATCCGCGTGGCTGAAAAGCAAGAGGTCATCCGCAAATGCTAACGACACCATGCCCATTGTCTGCAACGCCAATGATATTTGAAGCGCGGCTCCTCCATAATGCCAACCTTGAGAAGTCCGTGGAGGACCTCCATCGCTAGTGTAAATAGATAGGGGGATATGGGGTCCCCCTGTCGAATACCCCTCTTGCCGTGGAAAAACCAACCACCTTACCATTCAGATCAGCGAAAAGGCCGTTGTTGTCACGCACGCTCGAATCCATCCATGTAAGTAGGATGAAAACCCACGGCCCCTAAGACAGCAAGCAAAACTCCCATTCGACCTTGTCGTACGCCTTGGCCACGTCAATCTTGAACATAGCACCGGTGGCCGACCCTTAGACTTGTACCCAAGGCATAGCTCCTGCGCCAATAACACGTTATCGCTGATTTGTCGCCCTGGGATCGTCTTGTTAACAAGTAGAATGCCTTGTTGAACAAGTTGAACATCTTGTTCAACAAGTAAAATGCCTGTATGCCTTGTTGATAAGTCGAATGCCCTTTTGATAAATGCCTTGTTGAACAAGCCAAATGCCTTGTAAACCAAGTCGAGTGCCTTGTTGACCAAGTAATGCCTTGTTGAACAAGTGAATGCCCTGTTAGCCAAGTCGAGTACCTTGTTGAACACGTCGAATGCTTTTTTGACCAAGTCGAATGCCTTGCTGACCAAGTTGAATGCCTTGTTGAACAAGTCGAATGACCTTGTTGACCAAGTAGAATGCCTTGTTGAACAAGTCAAATGCCTTTTTGAACAAGTGGAATGCCTTGTTGACCAAGTCGACAGCCTTGTTTACAAAGTGGAATGCCTTGTCGAACAAGTTGAATGTCTTGTTCAACAATTAGAATGCCTTCTATGCCTTGTTGACTAAGTCGAATGCCCTTTTAAACAAGTAAGGCCTTGTTGACCAAGTCGAGTGCCTTGTTGACCAAATCCAAAGCCTTGTTGACCTAGTAATGCCTTGTTGAACAAGTCGAATGCCTTGTTAACCAACTTCAATGCCTTGTTCACCAAGTCACGTCTTGTTAACAAGTAGAATGCCTTGTTGAACAAGTTGAACACCTTGTTCAACAAGTAAAATGCCTTGTATGCTTTGTTGACTAAGTCGAATGCCCTTTCGAACAAGTAAAATGCCTTGTTGAACAACCTCAATGCCTTGTTAACCATGTTGAGTGCCTTGTTGACCAAGTAATGCCTTGTTGAACAAGAGAATGCCTTGTTGGCCAAGTCGAATGCCTTGTTGAACAAGTAGAATGCGTTGTTGACCAAGTCGAATGCCTTGCTGACCAAGTTGAATGCCTTGTTGAACAAGTCGAATGACCTTGTTGACCAAGTAGAATGCCTTGTTGAACAAGTCAAATGCCTTTTTGAACAAGTAGAATGCCTTGTTGACCAAGTCGACAGCCTTGTTTACGAAGTAGAATGCCTTGTTGAACAAGTTGAATGTCTTGTTCAAAAATTTGAATGTCATCTATGCCTTGTGGACTAAGTCGAATGCCTTTTTAAACAAGTAAGGGCTTGTTGAACAACTCAATGCCTTGTTGACCAAGTCGAGTGCCTTGCTGACCATGTCGAAAGCCTTGTTGACCAAGTAATGCTTTGTTGAACAAGTCGAATGCCTTGTTCACCAAGTTCAATGCCTTGTTCACCAAGTCACGCCTTGTTAACAAGTAGTTAGCCTTGTTGAACAAGTCGAATGTGTTGTTGACCACGTAGAATGCCTTGTTGAACAAGTTGAACGCCTTGTTCAACAAGAAGAATGACTTCTATGCCTTGGTGACTAAGTCGAATGCCTTTTTGAACAAGTAAAATGCCTTGTTGAACAAGCCAAATGCCTTGTTAACCAAATCGAATGCCTTGTTGACCAAATAATGCCTTGTTGAACAAGTGAATGCCTTGTTGACCAAATAATGCCTTGTTGAACAAGTGAATGCCTTGTTGGCCAAGTCGAATACCTTGTTGAACACGTCGAATGCCTTGCTGATCAAGTTGAATACCTTGTTGAACAAGTCGAATGACCTTGTTGACCAAGTAGAATGCCTTTTTGAACAATTAGAATGCCTTGTTGACCAAGTTGACTACCTTGTTGACCAAGTAGAATGCCTTGTTGAACAAGTCGAATGTGTTGTTGACAAAGTAGAATGCCTTGTTGAACGAATTGAATGCATTGTTCAACAAGTAGAATGCCTTCTATGCCTTGTTGACTAAGTCGAATGCCCTTTTAAACAAATAAGGCCTTGTTGAACAATGCAAATGCCTTCTTGACCAAGTCGAGTGCCTTGCTGACCAAGTTGAAAGCCTTGTTGACCAAGTAATGCCTTGTTGAACAAGTCGAATGCCTTGTTCACCAACTTCAATCCCTTGTTCACCAAGTCACATCTTGTTAACAAGTAGAATGCCTTGTTGAACAAGTTGAACATCTTGTTCAACAAGTAAATGCCTTGTAGCCTTGTTGACTAAGTCGAATGCCCTTTTGATAAAGCCTTGTTGAACAACCAAATGCCTTGTAAACCAAGTCGAGTGCCTTGTTGACCAAGTAATGCCTTGTTGAACAAGTGAATGCCCGTTAGCCAAGTCGAGTACCTTTTGAACACGTCGAATCTTTTTTGACCAAGTCGAATGCCTTGCTGACCAATTTGAATGCCTTGTTGAACAAGTCAATGACCTTGTTGACAAGTAGAATGCCTTGTTGAACAAGTCAAATGCCTTTTTGAACAAGTGGAATGCCTTGTTGACCAAGTCGACAGCCTTGTTTACAAAGTGAATGTCCTTGTTGAACAAGCTGAATGTCTTGTTCACAATTAGAATGCCTTCTATGCCTTGTTGACTAAGTCGAA